>JBAMYA010000004.1:12870245-12886155 GCA_037176975.1 Arrhamphus sclerolepis | reverse complement strand
TATATACATACATAGATAGATAGACAGATAGATATAGATATATATACAAATATATACATTGAGTTAGCGACCTATCCAGGTTGCATCTCTCTTCCCTCCCTCATTGACCCTGAACCTCATGGAGCTGATGTGCAGAACTACAAGATGGAAAACTGTGTCTCAAGCAAAAATATGGGCCTCTTGCATTAATAGAAGATAAAAAAAAAGACAACAGAAAAACTTTCACAGGTATAGTAGTTTGTGAATGTCTTCTGGAGCTGGCTGTCGTCTCCCAGAAGAATAAGCGTCTAGAAGCTTCTAGTTCTGTGATATTTTGAGCTGTCTTTCACATGCTGGTGTTCTTTTATATCATGTTTGTCCACAAATTGTCATTTGTTTTGGTCACAGGTCTTTAATGGCCATGGAAACATCTTCAGGTTCTGTCTTTTGAGATATCCCACTGTATCCATACAATGTGATGTTTGCCTCAACGATAAACTGATATTTAACTGAATTATTTATCTCTTTGACAGTGAACTGCACTCTATGCCACAAGCCCAAGGCATGATTAGTCTACTCCCGTACTTAACAACTGGTGTTACTTTCATGACACCCTCCTTCCTTTTTTTTTATACATGAACACACCTGCAGCAAAAATAAATAAATAAAAGAAAAAGAAAGAAAGAAGATACCAAGTTTATCTCTAGAAATTCACAAGACTTGATTTCAAGATATGAAATCTGAAAGGCCTGTTCAGGATGTTTGATGTGGATTTTGAGAAAGGCTTTGGTTCTGATTACTCTCAGATGGGAGTACTAATAGATCATTTATGTGTGGTTTGTATAACACACTATTACCCTATTATTAAGCCCTTTTAAGACATACAGTGTCTAGTGTTCCTAGCATTTCAGATTTAAAAAAAAAATATTAATATTATCTTAACCTGCATTCCTGTTAATTCTTAATTATTTCAAGATGCTTCAATTCTTTTATTTCCTCTTTTTCCCTCTAAAAGTGCACAAAACAGGAAGTAAGGCACTAATGTAGTGTCAAGTATTTCAAATAGGGTTTCATTTTTATTGTTGTCTTTTCAAGACCCAAATTTGTGAGATACCTGAACACAAAAACACAATTTCCTCTTACCAAGATATTTAGGATATTTATATATAAAACTTGAACGTTTCTTCAATACGCAGTTCATCCTGTTCAGGGTTACACGGGGCTGAAGCTTACCCATCCCAGCTGTCCCTAGATGAGAGGCGGGTAAATCCTGAAAAGGTTGCCAGTGTATCACTGGGAAGCAAACAACCCGACGTGCATGTTTCTGCACTATGAAAGGAAGCCAAAATACCAGCAGAAAGTCCACACAGGACCAGGGAGAACATTAAAAACTCACAGCACTGCACAGAAAGACCCAATCTGAGATGAAAACCAGCGCCAAGCCTTCATATTTTTTAAACAAAGTGCAAATAAATAATGGCCCATTTATTTAGTTATGTTTTAATTATACAATAGATGCAACTAGTTTATGAAAATGTACATTACACTTGATGGTCTTATTTAAAAAGTAAAAAAATAGACAACTAAAAATCAATAGTACGCAGTGGTTTACTATTCACGCAGTCCTCTGCCTCAAGTCCAGTTACTTGATTTTTTTTTTAAATTCATTTGTGCACACTGCAATAAACAGCAACTTTCTATTCTTAAACTCCTAATACGGATATGGAAAATAAAACAAATAACAACTGGATATGAACAGCATTCCTCCTTTCAAGGAAATGAAATGCATAAGTGAAAGCTATTTTGGTAGAGATACATTTGCCACAAAATAATCAACCTAAAGAGGAAAATTGATGTTTTTTCATGCACATTTCTTAATCATACTTTTCTGGCTCTCCTGTGTTCAACAACTCGCCTTGGCTTTCACACTGTTTATTTCACTGACAGAGTGTCATAATCATCCCCTGTAACACTTTGACTAAAGGACACATTCTCCTTTAGTGTCATTCCTCCAGTCCTCATAGCTTAATGTTAGATATGAAAGTGTGTATGTGTGTGTGTGTGGAGTGTCGTTGATGGTGGGGTCACACAGCACATCAGCACACAGTACTGGACATACAGAGCCAAAGGGGGTGGGGGGGGTGGGGGGGTGGGGGGGTGTCGTCATCAAAGCCAACAACCGATCTATAATTGTAAAATGTGCTCACTGTCATTTCAAACAGATTCACGTCAGAATTCCTAATGCAGTATGACATTAGATAATTACACTGAGTAAGCGGATAATCGATAAATTCAAGGTCTTAGTGGATGGTGGTGTCCTTGAAGTGGCCAATTAACAACTGGTGCTCAAGTGGGTCTTTGATGGTGCAGGTTTAAAAATAAACGGCGATTTTAAAACAGAGAGCGTAAGACTAAAGACGAGGGGGAAAGCTGCTGATGCAGCGGTGGCCTAAGGGAAAAGATCTAACACTGAAGACAAAGTGTTGCGCCTGAAACTAGCTACAGAGGCCGTCAGAGAAGACCCCGCTGTCTGTCCGTGGGCCATTCTGGTGCTCGTTCAGGCTTAAGACTGAAACTTGAATCACTTTCAGCATGGACAACAATGCAGTGCACCTGTAATAACAGCCTGTCAGTGTGTGCCATACTGGAGGTTCAGTGTATTTCTGGGAAGCCACATAAAGGCTGTTGTGGATTCAGCGTCAGAAAGCGGGACCTGTAACTGAAGAGGTCCCTGCAAATCTCCTTGGTTTGTACATGCAGCTCATGATATGTGTGGAGGTGTAACATGATGCCCTCATGAAAGAGTGGCAGACACAATAACAGAGGATCACCTACAGCTCTGTGCTTGTCTCTGCTTCAGAGGACAAGGGATCTGCTCTGCTCACTTTCACAAACTTACAGCGGCATTGAGCATTAATGATTTACAATGTGGCATGCTTATGTGTGTGTTTAAACTGGCACTTCAAATAACCAATTAGTAGAAATTAGATCTGACCTCAGATTAAACTTTGGGGTCACACTTAAACACACTTATTTGACTTTTAAATAAAATCCAATTAAAGGAAACTTTAAAAAGTCAGGCTATAAGTTGAGTAAAACGCAAACTTGGTTTTTTCTCCTCATTTTGGAAATATTAAGGAACGTGGAATTTCCAAATAGAATATAAGTTACCAAAGCCTTACACAATAATGTACCACGTGAAGATTAATTGGACAATGCCCATCCTTTAAAAAAAAAGAAAAAATTAAACTCTTGCGCAACGTACAGAGGTCATCTGTGTGTAACTGATGCGAGGCTGGCACTTATCCATAGTTGAGCACACAGTTAAAGAAAAAAAAAATCAAGCTTCATAACTTTAGGTCCGTTTTCATGATGATTTAAACAAGTTTAACTTTTCTATTTCTTGCGTGGGTGTTTAAATGCGCGCTGTCTCACTTTGCTGAAGAAAAACAAATACTTATTCATGCAGAGCTTTAAAATGTTTTCTTTTGTTTACCAAATAACGATGCTATTAAATGTGTAAACTTAAAAGGCAAACGTTAAAAGTTAAAACTATACATTTGAATGCAGCGCACGCGAGGTTTGCGCACAGCGAGTCCAGCGCGATGTCGGTCCGGATCAAAGTGAAATGTCACCGGCTCATACGGCACGAGAGGGCACTCAACATGGATAAAGATGTATCTGGCTTTTAAAAACGGGGAGGAAGTAACGGGCTATGACTTATTATCAGTAAAAACCTACAAAGCGGCAGCCGCTCCAGCACCTTCAACATCCCCAAACATGTTGACGCATTTGGCAACTCGTTGCACGCGCTGTCAAAAGAAAAAAAAAAAGGGGGCACACACGTTTCACACTCTCCGGCCGATTAAAAGAAAAAAAAAAAGTGCTACCAAAACCACCCCGGCGAGGTTTTGTCATGAACAAACAAACTTACCCAATGACAAGAATGGTTTGGTTTCCATGTCTGACTCGTAGGTTAGCTCATGCCAGCTGAGACGACCGCGCGACCGGAGTTGTTTCACAGGCGGCTGCTCGAGCAGATCAAACCGGACCAGGGCGCTGCTGCCGCCGCCGCCGCCGTGGACCTCTCAAAGCAGACGGGACTTGGCTCCAAGCGATAAAAGTGACAGGTCAGTGCCTGATAGCATCAGAAGATAACCTAATGTTTCTACTTCTGTTTGCTCAGTCAGCTGCCGCGCGCTCACTCCAGTCCTCTCCCTCTCGTGCTCGGCTGTTGAACAACTCCAACTACTGGAGCAGCTCAGAAGGGACCAGTGCAGGGGGTACTCCCACCAACGCAGACCGGACTGCAGCGACACGCCAACATATCAGCGTGATGGCGAGTTTCATTTGTGAAATTAACAGCGCCAGTCTTGGACGGTGCAGCGCTGCAATCGAAAATACACAATTCTCCGTCAGGTGGAGGATTTCTACGCCACACTGAGCCTTTTCAGCTGAGAGGCAGCTACTTTTTTCCTCTTTCTTTTTAGTGCTTATCTGCTGTTATTTTAACCTGGTCACATGTGTTGAACCAGGACTATTGGCTCAGGAGACAGATTTTTCTACTGCTTTTCCTCACCGCTTAAATAAGCCCATCTCTCTTGAAAAGCTGCCAGATCAAGAGAGGAAAGAACCACATCCAGCTGCATAACAGGATGGAAGCTTGATGGCATTTTAACCTATCTGAATATGATCTCAAATCTACTAATCTGAACAAGAGATGGATTTAGCTCTACAAAATTGGTGACTGGAGACTCCATCTCAAGATTCACTTGCACCTGTTCATATAAAAAAAATACACTGCAAAGTAAGGCAAAAAATAGGGAATATATTGATCATTTCTCATGAAACAGAGGAGTATAAGAATTTATGAATTATTTTGAAGGTCAGAGCATAACAAATCCAGATGCTTACTGATAGTATGGGTTCAAAATGAATCTGGGTACCATCATAACTCAGTTACAATGAAACATTGTCGTGAGCCTCTTCCACCCTAAGGCCCCTGTGCTCTGTCTGGCTGAATTTGTAATAAAAGAACAATCAATTACACTTTTCAAGGGATTCCATGCTCATAACATTTTACTGCTATGACTAAAACAGATTCAGTATTTATTGCACTTCATTTCAGTTACAAATGATTCAGAAGACTTTCAGCCAAAGGGGTTTTTATCAGGTCTAATAAGAGCCATATCAACAACCGGTGGTTATGTGGTTGCCGTATTTACAGTTTTGATTAGAATTATATGTATTGATCATTTTCCCAGGCAGTCTTTAAATCTCACCTTCTGGTCTGGGGATGAAGATAATAAGGCTTGCTCTACTTCAGAACACTCTCAGGTTTGCCTTCAGTCCATGAAGACAGTTGTGAACTTGTTAAATAGTGCAAAGCAACAATAGAACGTTGGTCACCAAACAGAATAACTGCACGAATTACAACCTAACACATATACTACATCATTCCAATCTAATCTCTCCATTCTATACTGGCCAATGAAATCCAGTCCATTACTTGTTAACATGGGATTAACAAGAAATTGAATTTGTTACTGATGAATGAAAATTGGGGGAAGATTTACAGTACACCTCTGTAGGCTTTCTAGTAAGCAGCAACACACTCATTTGCATGACTCTCCTTCAGACTAAACCACAGACTTGATTCTTCACATTCTCAATGCCATTCTTTTCCCCTCTGGTTTGGATACAACAATTTATGTCTGACTCATGTCACATCCACCTTGTGTGCTTCTACTTCAAAAGTCAATCTTGCAACATATGGCTGAGACGGGAGAGTGACAAATGTCCCTTCTTTGTTCCTAAGCGAAGGAGAGCACATCAAATGCAGGCTTTAGCTCTTCCCATGAAGAGAGCATTTAGGAGGGATGTAGGGTGTGAAAGTGCCTCCTGCAGCCATGCTCAAGGCTCCTGTGATAAGCCTGTTTTTATTAAGAATCCAAGGTGTTCACTGTGTTTGTAATGAGGTATGATACATAATTAATGCAATGCACAACACATCAGAGATCAAAGAGAAATGTACAAAAAGAAAAGGTAAATTTAAGCCTCGCTAGAACTGATTCAAGGTGTGTTTGTGCATGAATGGGTGTGTTTTTCTGTGGGTGTGCAGATGTGTGAGCAGAGAAAAAAACAATTCTCGTTTGGCTGATTATTCCTTGTTTTTATGTGAATAATTTCTTTCTGCATGGACACTTTTGAAGCACGTTTGGAGGACAATATATGATAAGTTACAGAACAGACAATGTCAGCAATGTTTTTGTATCTTCATTTGTGCTGACTTCAAATGGCTGTTTTGCCTCAGGCCCTCACTCTGTAATATAAGACAGACGTAACGTGGTCCTTTTAAACACCTCGATCTGGACAGGTTCTCTCATCTTCCTGCTAGATCGAGCTATTTAATCCTCGACTTGCACCATGATTAATAGCGGTCTGACCCTTCACCTCCATCCATATAAATTCTCTGGGGGCTGTTTTGGCTCTCTCTCAATGACTCACACCTCAGCTTGCCAAGGCCTTGAGTCTACACTCATCTCTAAGTTGCAGTGTCTTTTGGCTCACTTATGTCCTCTTTCTTTCGATTTCTGCTTCTCAACTTTATGCAATGTCTCTGGGCCTCAGGGGACGACAGACCACCATCATTACACCACTCTCTATGGCTGCATCGGCAGCCCCCCTCTTCATTCGCCCTCTCTTAAAGTGGGTGATAAATGAGACAAGGGCCTTTTGGTCTCCTTTGTATTTTGACCATTCACAAGAAACTCATTCGTGGAAGTTATTATTACCTCCTTTAATGGCATTGACAATGGTGTCCAGTCCTCCAGAATGTACTGATGAATAAAGGTTTCAAAAGTCTAGAACCAACTAATCCTTTAAAAAGAACAGGGATAGCTATTTTAAAATCATAAAACTATGCTAAGCATCTCTTTAACCTATCATTAAAGGAAACAATGTAAAGCATATAGTTCCACACAAAGCTGACAGTTTGCAAGAAGTGACATTTCTCTCTTCTGAATCTGATACCTGTTAAATGTGAGCATTTTACTGAGGACAGAAGAATAAGATGAGCTATGAGGGGACTGAGAACATTTGAAGATTGTTATAAGGCTGCGTCCAGCATTGTCTGCCCCGAAGGAAGGTCCCAATCGTCACAGCCCCAGGTTCACATTCCTTAACCCCTGGGGTCAGGGCTTTGTCTGTGGATCGCACTGAGGCAACTTCCCCTGCGGAAATCAACATGAGCTGACACAGTGAATGCTGGAGACGAACACAGAGGGAGGAAGGAGGACTGCCTCGCTCAAAATAAGCAGATGCATGGTCAAACACGACTATCATATCTGAAAAACAAGCAAACGGTTATCTCAGATGCAAAAGAATCATACCCCATGCTGTTGATAGGCATGTGCTGTTTTTCACCGTTTCCCCATGACCACTTATATATTATACCGTACACTCATTCAAACATGTCCCATGTAAAAGACACTTTTTTTCTGCCTTTGTATGCCATTGACATGTCATTTCATAGTGTTCCCTCACAGAAATTTAATTCAAAATATCTTTAATTATTAATATTTTATATTCATGATGCATATGATGCTGTGATATCACTGAATATCTTTCTCAAACAAATATGTAAAATTAACAACCATCTCTAACCTTACATTGTCTGGCAATGGCCCAGTTATATAGTGTCACAGAAATGGTGTCAACAGAAAAATCATTCAGGGATGTTGTTTAGCGGAAACAAAATCACCCTCTGGAAAAAAGACAGTTTTTAAGGGCAAAGCACAATTTAATTTCTTAGTTCAATCATTGTTCCAGATGCTGAACGGTTTCTGAGTATTTTGGCTGTTATGTCAAGTAAGTTAAGTCATGTCTAGGTAAACAACTAAATGGGGAAATATATGGTCTTGTCTCATGTCTCAAATAATAAGTGGATAAAATGTCCGGGGCAGGACACGTCACCCTGGTAACCAGGCAGGTCTGGTCTGATGGATAGAAGTGAAATTATCTTCTTAACCCCAGCAGTGGAGGAGAAGTTAGTCACTTTGCTTTAGCTCCAGCACCAATGTTCATATAGAATGGTATGAAGAAATTGCACTCATTGTAAATAAGTCGTCTCATTCACCATCATCTAGGCACGTTTTCCTCCCTTTGCAGCAGCATTGCTGCACATAACCACAGTATGCAGCAGAGTGGGAAGTTCAATACATTCATTTTTGCATCCAGTTTCTAATCATACTCATTTTAGCCTACCTCTTTGAATTGTTATCTAATCTCATTTTTCTAACATCACAGCAGTGATGAGCATATAGTTACAGTGTGCTAATCAATGAGACTTGAACTAAAATAAATAAGTGTGTAAATAGGATCAAACACACAATCACAATCAGAATGTTTTTTGTTGTTTTTTAAATCAACACAGCAATGAATATGTAAACCTGTTAAACACAGACACCAGAAATAGTTCTTGCTTTCCAGTGGCACCTCAATGAAGCACATTTTTCCTCATGTGTTCCCTCAACTCAGTTCTCCTCCCTCTTTGCCCATCAAATCCAGTGTATGAAATGAGCCATACACAGAGCCAGGTTTAGGGGGGGAAAAAGCTCACAATATTTTCCTAATTGATTGGAGCCCATTCTGCTAAAGGCTGCTATCAATACTGAACATTCCATCAGCTGTATCACCGACGCGCCATGGTGGCTTTTGAATGCTGCTGCTGCCAGATGAGACTTCCTCAATGGGAATATTTGAAGCTCAGGCATGAATCATTCTTTAATATCATATTAAAGTGAAATTGGCTACATTTAAGCAGACACACCGATAAATCTTGTCAGCTCTTGGCAGAGGTTGGTTTTATCATTGTGGGGAGAATCACCCTCCCTGAAGAGCATCATCTTCTTCCGTACAATTGACTCCAGCATCATTGCATGATGATGAAGCTGCAGCTGCTGGAGCTGCCAGACTGAGACGGTGAATTATGGCACTGCAATGGGTTGAAGGTATAGTCAAACTCTCCTTTTTGCAGGCGCCTGGATGAGAAGTGCTAATGTGATTTAACTTTCTTTGACTTGTTGGGATTATTTCCTCCAAACTCTGTAAAAAAAAAAAAAAAAAAAAGAAAAGAAAGAAAAGAAATTGTGCGGAGTGTTAAAGCAAATATTCTTCTCTGTCAAAATCTAAAGTCAATAATGCCAGCCTGACAGACTATGAGTACTGGACACCGCTTTATTAATAAACACAACTCCTACACACTTCCCATTCAATGCAGCATAAACATGCAGTAAAAACGTCCGCGCATGCTCTTGTCTGGCTTTGTGCTAAATGTGGCACCTTTTTCCACCTGACAAGTGTGCAGCAAACCACAAGCAAAGAAGGTGACATACACAGACATTTTGACACACATCTTTTTTTTTTTTTGAAGCTCACAGTTTGCCTCTCCTGATGCTTCCTTACTCCAATTTGCTAAGTTGTGATCAACAATTAGACTGCATGCTACAACAGCATTGAGGTGTGATTCTGTAAATGTTTTCACTCAAGACATACATTTGCAAGCCTCAGAGAGATGCTGACTTATTGGTCATCAGCTGTATCATAAGTTACTTCCTTTCCAGTTGTTGCAGTACAGCTGAGAGAGAGTATGACACTGTTGGACTTCAGCTGGGTAAACACTCCCCACAGAGGCCAGAGATCTTGTGTACACACAGTGCAAAGCACACTTTCAGTGACCGGGGCCTCAGATTCACAGCAAGGATGGATGGTATAAGTAGGCCAGAGTCCATGTGGGCACAGCGGTCAAAATTTGACAAGAGGAACCTCCCCCCCTCTGCAAAAGAACATATAACTATGATGAACAAATAGTAGATTGGGTTGAGCTGTGGATATTGTGGTTCAGCACCTTTTGTCTGGCCATGCACATATAGGTTTGCACATGCACCTTCTGCATGGTAAAACCGACCGCCTGTGAAGGAGCGAGATTCGATGGTGCTTGAAAGAGACAGAGTCATTTCACTGAGTGGAACATTAGAGTGAAGTGGAGTAATGTGACACCTCTTCTGTGGCTTCCTGCCTGCACTGACAGCCACTTGCGTACACACACTAGAACCACAGCTAATAATAATACACTGTGAGTCAGACGTAGCGGATGTGATAGAAATGACAAATTTTCATTTGCCAAAATCAAAGTGATTTTTCTTACGTGTGGAATTCCGCCTGAGTAGATATCAGGGACATTACTGTGTGTGCTAGTCCTGGTTAGCCCAGGGCATGTGGAGAGCAACAGTGATGCTATTTTTCTGTATTAAGCCACCTTATAGAAGCTTATGGATCTGCACATTATGCCTGCTTGATTTCTGCTCTAATTTTTAAGACCTGTTTCTTTAAAACAATAACTTGCCAGTGAAATTTTTTGGAACATGATTAAATGTTAAGGACATTAGCTTCGTCTTCTCAGAATGCAGCCATGTGAACTTAAATACGTTGATTTAAATGTTTAATTATGACTTCTGATACGTAAGTCATATTCCTTTTATTTCAATGCTTTTTTTTAAATTCAGAGTCTGATCAACGCTATAATTTATTTACTGTAACTTTCAAATTCAATTAATTGTGAAATCATGTTGCTTGATGGAAAACACATCTGGCTCTCCATCATACATAGACTTAAAAGGCACAGTGACATTACAAATGACATGATGATGAAATATGCATATCCAGCTGAAAGTATATTCTCATTCCTAATTAATTTTGTCTGACCTTTATGTTTCCTTTAGGTTGGAAATGGCATAATAAGGCATAATGCTAAAATATAAATTAAAGGTATGTCACAACAGCAGCCTTTTAAAGACAATTCCTCCTCTAGGAAAAAACCCTTACTGTTCCTGTCCTTATACAATGAAAATGTGCGTACATGTCATGTGCTTTGTTCCATTATCCATACTTCAATGAGTACACTTAAAGTAGTACACTGGCAAGTATGTGTCGTTCCAACTCGATACTCAATGATGCCCTTACCGGAAGTTACGTCACGATTGCCGCCTCGGCTCATCACCCGCCCAAATTATTAAAATGTAAACTGTAAAACCACACAATTTTATATCTTAAGATTCTAGAGCCGTCGCCGATCCAGTTGCCGTTGTTGCCGTTACGGTAGCCTTCTTTCTTTTATTTTTTCGAGCTTACTTGGGTCCGCCTGGCTCCGCCTCTTCCGCTACGTCGCTAAGATGGCGGACTTGAAGTACGAAGAGTAAAATAAATAAATAAATAAAATGCAGCACTCACCATCCAGGTCCTTTCAGTGCCCTGATTCTCTTTTTATTATTATCATTATTATTATTATTATTATTGAAGAAAACACACATACAAAAGAACTACAGAAACATACATCCTCTCATAAAGACCATTCATTTTAGTGCACTGATTTTCGTGGCAGTCGGAATTGGAACATCCTACGTACTGTGTTCCTATATCCATGGTAAGTATGGATATAGGAACACAGCCCTGGGGATGGTTTTGTGTTTTCTTGTGCCCCCCCCCCCATTCTTTGTTTTCTGTGCAGGCAGTTTGTGGCAGCGGAGGGCGTGGCTGGCTGAGCTGAGCAGCACACCTGTTTGTAATCACTTGTGCTATTTAACCTGCTCCAGACACCACTTCTGTGCTGGATTATCATGTTACTGTTGCTAAAACCTCTGGCTCACGGTTTTGTCAACCGTCATTTCCAGTGCCTTGAACCATCTTGGATTTTTGTCTTACCTGAGCATTTTTGCGCAGCGTTCCAGTGAGTCAGCTGTGTCTCTGGATCTTCACAGCCTCTGCCTGATGTCAGCCAGCCACCTTCATCCTCTACACCAGCCTGCCCTTTGCAGCCACTGATTTTTGTTTTTTTGGACAAAATACCACCTTACAAGACAGACAACCCATTCTCTGCATTTCTTGGGGTTCAAATCGAAACCTTAATGTAACATTATATCTGTAAGCAAGCAGGTCCCAACTGAGATTTTTTTTGGACCTGCCCTGTGAAAATCTCCTGGTCTTTGAGTTTTGATTGTTTAGATGATAATAGGTACACGGAAGTTAAAAAATAAATAAATAAATAAAGTCACTTGTCACAAATTTATATGTTTCAGCTGGCAACATGTTAGATAACCCTAACTGATGTGCTAAGTAGCTTCTCATTGATATTAGATGGATCCACTGGTCACGGAAAAGATGCTACTCTGTTTCAGGGTAAAATATTGGTTGGCAGAAAAAAACCCAAAACAAACCACAAGAGTCTTCTTAATCCCAGACCTCATTCTCATTCTTGTGCTCTTGCCTGAAAATGACCTATAAAATGGATTCTTAAAACCTGGAAGGTTAGTGTTGAACCATTATTCTTGATGAGAAAATGTGGCCAAAATGAGTTGGAGTGTTGAATGAGCATGATTTTGAGCTCAGTTGGTGAAATATAATTGAAGAAAATCAGCACTTGAACTCCTGGCAATGTTTTATGGTTACAGTAAAAGCTTTTCCATGCACATAGTGTGAAGAAAACCCAAGTTACTGAGACAGACTAAGCACCTGTATAGCCTTTAGAAATGCACTCATCATTGAGGCTAGTGGAGGAAAAAAAAGAATTGGCTGCAAAGACTAGATTCTAGCACCCATCATGCCTAGTGGCTATTATGAAACCTGCATCAGCAGTATTGGGACCTGTGGTTACTTCAGTCTGCCAGGTCAAGGTTTAACAACATTTTGTATCCCGGAAATGAGGTCTGCAGACTTCTTGAATTCACTAAATGGTCATGTTTTTCTATCAATAGATTTTTCTTTCTTCCCTGATGGCATGAGTATAAATATATATCTAGATGACAATGTCAGGGGCCATCAAGCTCAAATAGTCAAATAGTTCAGGAAGCTTTCAGACACCATTTTCACACATGTATTGAGAATCTTTGGGATGAACCAGAGACGACTTCAGATGCTAGTTTGACTCTCCCATTTTCAGTACAAGACCTTGGTGAAAAATGAATGCACTTTATTGAAATGATACCACAGTAAATCCAATCAAGGCTACAGGTCGTGATCAAAATACAGTGTATGAGTTTTATTGTGAACTTTGGGCCAAGTCATATAAAGAATGGTATTAAGCTCAAGATGCAGCGCTGGCATGGTCATGAAAAAATACATAGTACTGTGTGTCAGCCTTATGACTAAATACGAGTGAACACAGTGAGGATCTCTCGAATTTAATAGTTTCAAATGTCAAGCAAGAAATAAAGAAATAAAACAGAGATTCCACAGCCTTTCATCCAAGAACAGCTTTTTCTTGTCAGCAGACTAATGGAGAGCCGCCCTTCCTTCACACATTATCCGCCTGTGAACTGTGCGCATAGTGCCGGCGGTGTTTGTGTATGTGGACGTGTGTGTCTAAGCCACACTCTCACCGTGATTTACAGCTCCTCTCACACTCTCCCCTTCTGTCTGCTGGTCAGCTGCCATGGTGAAGACGGCTACAACGGACGGCTATGCGGCACCATAAATCTGGACACTTCCTACCACTGTCTCCTACTTCAAGGGGAAGCCTGTCCTGTTGCAAACATGATTAACCCATCTTCCTCTCTTCTTTGCAACCTCCTGCACACGGTGGCTAAGCTTCATCCTCTTTCCTTCAGCAAAGAGGCCCCGCTGCAGGCAAAAGCAGGGCCTCCCTCACTCCTCAGAGGTAAGGAGCCTTTCAGAGTTGCCATTCCTTTCCGACACAGGAAATAACTAATAAAAAACAACCTTCACTTTGGCTGCAACTCATTGAAAACTAAAAGAAGAAAAACCAAAAGGACTGAAGATTTTTTGAACAGATGGAAATTAAATATCTTTGAAATGACTAAAGACTTTATTTTCCATGATGTATCTATAAATAATGCATATAGAAATGTAACAGGGCAAAAGTAAACTGCTATTCAGTAGAGTTATAGTATTCCTCCTTGACAATGTGCAGAGTATAAAGGCTTGTGCTTTTTTCTTCTTGTTTTTTTTTTTTTTTTTTAAGAAAGTATCTCTTTCTCCCAATGACAGTGCAAAAAAAAGTTTTCAAAACTGCTCAGAAATCACAAAAGACTTTAAAGTTGAGTGAAGCTATAGATCCAGCATGTCAATTTGAAAGGCAGCTTGCATGGTGCTGGGGGGGGTTTAGAGCTGAAGTAGAGATACGTTGTTACTGAGCTACCTGAATTCATTTATGGGTTTCTGACAAAAAAAAGGGAGCTGGGTGTGCTGCTTCCAGCAGAGAGCAGCTTCTTGACCTGTCTAGTGGAGACACACATTTCAGTGTCTGCATGTCATCATACATGCAAACCGACAGGCCACCCACCTGCCTTACACACATGCACATGCACACACTCACAGATAAATATACACTAAAGTATGCCCTCTCTAAATTGTCTTGTGCGCAGGCTCATTATTCATGGAGAAATGCTCGCAGACCCTCAATCATACCGTCAGTCAGGCTTGTCATATTGGGTTCTCGCTGATGTGGCATTTTTGGAAAAACTCTACATGAACAGAAACACTACCAGTCAGATCTATTCAGAGACTATTTTGGACAAAATGCATTCCAAATGTTAACAAGAAGTACAGCTTGTGTACTCCTCAATAATTTATGATGCAAGGGTGTAACAATGGATTAAGCCTATTGGATGCCGTTTCAGTCAAAAACTGTATTATTGACAACATGTAGGCTTAGCAATACACTTTGTTTGCTGTTTAGTTGGCACTGAAACTAATTTGAGCTATTGTTTAACTAAAACTTAACCAGTCATAAATGCACAGACTGAACCGATCACCAGACAGCATGAATCAGTGTCTCTTTTCATATCAAACCCAAATAAGTAAATAGAGTTGTTTTCAATATTTCCTGATTAATCTACTGTAATTCCTCTATTTGAGAGAGGACTAAATGACAGTACTAGAAGATAAAGAAGTATGTGTACCATGTATTGCGCTTACTAAAATGTTTGAAATGTTTCCAAACAAAAAGCATTGAATGATTAAACATCTGCTACCTGCATCAACATAGGAAATCCTGTCTATACTGCTCGAAATACAGTGTAACATATACATAAGACTGTTAGCAAAGAAGGAGTGGAGAAACAATATTTCATAGAATAATTCAGCCAATAATGTGCATATTAAACTCAAAGAAGAGAAAATAAGAATTATATTCCTGTATTGTCATCTAATAAAAAAAAATCAAAATGATGACATCATCTTTATTCTTTTAGCATTTCAAAGCTGATGCCAAATTCTGTCTCGCAAATTTTCTTTTGATGTCATATAACTGCTTTTAACATTCAAGTAAATGCACGCAACTGTGCAATGATGAAACACTTAACACCAAATAATGATGAAACACCATCTAATCAAGTCTATCTGCATGTTTATTTATTTATTTTTTTAATTTTGTTAATATACACCCACTTTTGCATTTCAGTCCTGCAATGCTATGTATACAGTGGGGCAAAGAAAGTATTCAGTCAGCCACCAATTGTGCAAGTTCTCCCACTTAAAAAGATGAGAGAGGCCTGTAATTTTCATCACAGGTATACCTCAAGTATGAAAGACAAAATTAGAAAAAGAAATCCAGAAAATCACATTGTCTGATTTTTAAAGAATTTATTTGGAAATGGTGGAAAATAAGTATTTGGGCACCTACAAACAAGCAAGATGTCTGTCTCTCACAGACCTGTAATGTCTTCTTAAAGAGGCTCCTCTGTCCTCCACTCGTTACCTGTATTAATGACACCTGTTTGAACTGGTTACCAGTATAAAAGACACCTGTCCTCAACCTCAAAACAGTCACACTCCAAACTTCACTATGGCCAAGACCAAAGAGCTGTCAAAGGACACCAGAAACAAAATTGTAGACCTGCACCAGGCTGGGAAGACT
>JBAMYA010000004.1:12845455-12865548 GCA_037176975.1 Arrhamphus sclerolepis | reverse complement strand
TCACAGAAAAATAAAGAATTTGACACTAGAAAAAAGATTGAAAGAATCAGACATATTTGAAATAATGATATCTTGTATTGTCTCCAGAATGCTGAAGGAGAGGCTGAATATTTTCCACTTTTACCAATTGTGATATAGAGAGCAAACATCCAGACAGCCCCTGAAGAACAGTGCTTATTTTGTGTTGTCAAAAGAGTTTAGGGCAGAGTGGCTGATATTATGGGTGATATTACATAACAGTCAAACCAAACAGGGAGAGCCCAAAGCAAGTGGCAAGCGACGCCAGTAAGGTACTGTATTCAACTGGCCAGAGGGTTCACTAATAACCAAGAAATGTTAAATAAAATTCTGGGCTTCTAAGCACATGGAGACTGACTAATGCTCTTAAAAGATAATACAGGCTTTCCACTAACAAATCCTGTTTCATTGATTTCTTCTTAAAGCAGAAGAACTGTGATTTTTTTTTTTTTTTTTTTGCTTTTGGGGTCCGTTTCACAAAGTGGGTTAGGTAGAAACTCCGAGCCAGATCATTTCAGATACTCAGAGTCTTTTACCATGGCAACTGAGTCCGAAGTAAACCTGGTCTGGAACAGTTTTACATCAACATACCAGAGTTACTTTCTGTCCCCTCCCCTTCCTGAATTTGAAAAACGTTCAGTTTCTTCAGACAATTGATCATGTAATGATCACTGTGGAGACGTCTGAATGATGAAATTTGCTTCAGTAAAGTATGTTGATGATCTGAATAGAAAGTTTAATGTGAACACACCAACCATGACTTGTGCTTGTGACACCTTGAGTGCTTTTATTTTGGTATTTGTTTTGGTCACAACCCCCCCCTCCCAAAAAAAAAAAAAAAGTGAATAAATAAATAAATACATAAATAAACAAACAAAAAAAAAAGATCTTTTTCTTCTGTGCATCACAAATATCACCCATATTATGTCCATATTCACACAAAACACCATGGATTATTTGTTGTACTAACCGTAATTGATTTGAAAATGTCAGTTTTCTTGATGACTATGGGGATATTGAATATAATCTACTTATTATATTATTCATTAGAAAGTGAATGAAGCAGAACTGCAAGAACAGTGGTCCAACTCATAAGCCCCCCTAACCCTAACCTAAAATCTCAAATTCAACGAAGAAGAGTTCCATTTACTGGCATTGCCATGGTGAATCACAATATTGGAGCTCCATGGATGATAGCTTTTTATAGTCACGGTAACTCAGAGTCAACATACTCAGAGTTAACTGAACCAGCTCTGAACACTGGTTTTGATACTAGAAACTCAGTTTCTTGACTCAAAGTTTATTTACTGTTTTTGTTGTTTTTGTTGTTTTTACAGATATGTATGCGTTTTGTTTTTCATCCAGTGTCCTTTATTATTGAAAGTGAAAAGACAGGAATGAAGCGCAGAGAGTCGAGATGAACACACAAGTCCTGTACATACAAGCTTAACTAATGAGGCAGCTGGCATCCTTGTGGATTTGTCTACGACCCTCATATAACCGGGAAAGAGAGCAAACCCAATGGGATAAAAAGGCAAACATAATGAGCTCATGAAAAAAATAAAATCAATAATAATAATACAATTACAAATATATAAAAAAAAGCATTTTAGTTTACAAAAGAGTAGTAGCAGCTTTCAACATAACATAGCTAGTCTTAATGTAGCCTACTTTCTGCATCTCGGCAAATGAACGTTAATCCTCTGAAAATATTTTATTCCATACTGCAGTCCAAGTACACAAAAGCACTGCACACAACTCATAACAGCAACTTAAAAAAATGAAAACTGTAAAAAGAAAAACCACAAAAACACCCTGTGTATGTGGTTTCATTGGAAAGAACACTTAATTGTTAAATATTTATGTTAATACTTGCAGTTATTGTTGTAAGTTATATGGCTTGTAAGTATAGACTGTAAAAAAAGAACTAGACAAAGCGTCTGTGACATCACCCAAAGGTTTTCTTCAGAGTGATTTTGAAGCCACTATTTTGTTTTACTGTGCAGAAGGCTGGAACAAAGGCTGGAGCTATTTTAGCTTGGCTAGCTTCGCTTATGCTAACCCAGGATGAAAATTCATATAATTTTGCATTCATTTTGAACAATTTGTATAGCACATTTATTCACAAAGGCAAATCAAAAGTGCTTTACTAATAATTAAAATACATTATAAAATACCACTGTTGAATTTAGGACTTGCAGAGCTGGGACCTGCTAGTTGCCAGTCCTCTGTCCCCCACATACATGCACTGCAGTCAGGCAGTCCTACTGCCGTCAGTCGTTTCCCATTCACTTTAATGTGAATTAATGAAATGGCAGAAGGATTTTGAAACTGCAATTATAAGGTGAAACGGTTATGCAGTCTTTAAAATATAATTTCATAAGTGAGTGAATCAAATTCATGTATTTGTGATATAGATACCTAAGAACTGCAAGGGGCTCCTCATAGTGATGTAAAAATAACATTCATTGTGTTTATATTGATATTTCTGGATGTGCCACATTAAATGGAATGCTGAAATTCATCTAAATGACAAATTCTATATTATTCCACTTTTTCTTTTCATCCTGCATTGCAGGACATTTCCTCTGAGTCAAACAGGAGACTGTTAAACCATTAATTGGGTGTCACTTTTCCATTTGACCCCATGTCCCACCGCTCCCCCTTTTATACCCAAGAGTCCATCAAGTCAAGCAGAACAAAATACACAGCAAACCTAAGGCATGACCACACAAAGGAGCTTTGCATAATAAACCACCAGTGCCACAACATTCAAAACCCAACTGTAACAGTCAAATCACATCAGTTCAAATGGACACAAACTACAGTTAATCAAACTGACTCTTGGCTTGACTCCACATGTTTTGTCCTTACCCATGCACTAAATCTGTACCTTTTAAATCACTGGGAGTTTTGTATTGTTGTAATCAAAACCAGAAGTTTTTGTATCTTCCAAAAACCCCAAATGCAGCAGCAACAACCAAAATTTGGCCTCAAAATCTTTTAAATGACGTCTGATGTTCTGAGGAATGAATTGCGGATTAAGCAATGGTTAATTAAAAACCAATGATGAACTGCCAATCAAATGTTATCAAATAGCAAATGATTTGTTATTGGTCTGGAAAGCATGAAAAAAAATGTTTTTTTGGTCTAATGATGAAACAGTAACTAATGGATAGGCAATAATTTAATGGTTCAGTATTTTTTAACTACGTATTGTGTTGCGCCACTTTCCAAAAAATCCAGAGGTCCTTATTAACTATAATATCAATTCCTAGGAAAACAGGAGCTTATGTTTAATTAATTTGCACTGTTAGTAATTACACTCCTTTTAAAAACTTTTGTTACCCCTGTGTCCGACCCATAGACTGTATGAAAGTCTGGGTTCTCCAGCTGGATGTTGCTAGCTTCGCTGCACCAGAAGTTGTTGATCACAGGCATCATAACCAGAGAGACTGGTCCCACCAAAAGTTTAGGAGCATCCTAGAAGCAACTGTCCACTGTTGTCCTACAAATACACACATTTTGGTGTATTTGGGTGCTCAGACACGGGTAAGCCAAGTCAGTTTAAACACAGCATATCGACCTGGCAGGAAGTCAAGTATGAAAATGGCATAGACATCACCACAAACAAGCTCCAACTCGCGCATCAACATTACATTAACCTGTGGGTAAACAATTCAGCAGAGGCTGCAGTAACAAAGGAGGTGAGGTTCATTTTAGACCTCAAAAAGCACATTTTATTTTACACTTTTAACCCTTTTTATATGGATAATAGCAGTAAGGAGAAATACATGTAGAAATATGTTAAATTACCATATGGCTGCATGATTCTCACATGATTTCAAAACCTTTAGATAAACTCGCAATCTCACACATCCAGCTGAACAAGCAGCACGAGGAGCCACTCCACTTCTGCAATGCTACTGGTGAGATCAGAGGTTGGACTGAGGACAGAGCAAAACAACAGCAAGGCCAGACCGTGGTGCTTCTACACCCAAAGGACAACACAGGGGTTTGTTGCTCAGTATCTGCTAATGAAAAAAGTGGTGAGCAACACTGATCGATAGATATTCATTGACCAAATACGACCAAATGACTAATTAATATATTGATAATTATAATAAGATGTAATCTGTTCTCAGGCAATACTATAGAAGTCATTAACTAATGAATCATTATCCAGCGAACCATTAGCTGATCTTTAAATAACCAGTAGCCATTTAATTAAAGTTGATGTTTTATTTGCAGTTAGTCCCTGATTCCGTCAACAATAGTGATCATGTTACCCAGCAATATGCTTACAATTAAATAAGCAAAAGGCGATAAAGCATGTCTGCAAGTGAAGATGAGGTTACAGATAGTTGACGATAAGAAGTTTGTTTATAGAGGGAAACATGAAACAACCTAACGGGAAATGTCACCTGAGGTTTCGTCTTTCAGCCTATAAGACAGAGTGATTTGTTTATGGTTTAATAGTCACTTGTTTACTGAGGATGATGACTGGATCTGGATCCTCCATCTCCATTTGTTCTCATCTCTATTATCAGTGCATTTGAGTGCGTGCATAGTTGAAGTGGATTTATTTCATACTTTAACTTAGTCATCAAACTGCCACCCCTGTGTTCCCACACTCCAGAACAAGACAGGGCAGCAAAATGCATAACACGTTACTTTTAATGAAACTGATTTTCAGGCATGTTTTACTTCCTCTACTCATGCTTTTTTTCATGGTAAGCAGCAGGTTTACGATGTAAATGAAGCAGTAGTTAAACAGCAGCGTCAGCCTCTTGCAGCAGTCTTCGTACAGGATGTTGAAAGTGTTGAACAACAAGCTGGCAGAGGAAATACAAGAAAATGCTTCATGACTGTGTTGCACAACGGCAGTCATGCAGAAACCTGGCTTCGCCTCATCCGTCCTTCAGCGGGGCTGGACAAAATTTTGTCCATGTCCTCAGAGATGAGGAGCTGCACCGAATTTCATTTAATTTTTAATTTTTTTTTTTTTTAACTGTTTACACCATTTTCTATTCTCATGCAAATCTAACTTAGTACTTTATTATTAAATTCCAGGAAGATGTCTACAGTAAAGCATTTGCTGGTCAAGCAAACAGACATTCAGCTTGCTTTTATCTATTTTTACTTGTTCTGAACATTTTGTTTTTCTGTGGCATAAGTCACACTTTCCATAGCTCTATATCCGTCTGTGGGTTAAAGTGCAGCACAGACAAAAGAAAGAAACCACTCAACTGGCTAACTTCCTGTTTTCTCACATTGTGCCTGTTACTTTAGAACTGAACCCAAAATAATTGCTGTATGCTGTTTATAGTGCAGACATGGATACTTTTGGTTCTGAAACATAATGCATCCCTCTAGGTTTTTTTTTTTACGCTGTCACGTGAGATTTTCATACAACAGAATCAGGAATTCAGTATTTACCAGGATAGAAAATGATGCCCTTTTACTTACGTTTGGAAATCAACGATTTACATGTACGTGGACTTAAAAATGCTGCACCTTTGAGTACCTTTAAAGTGACAACGTTTTCACAAAGCAGAAATAAAGTAAAGCTGAGTACTTTACAAAAAAAAAAAGAAAAAAAAAAGCCCCAGTTTTCAGGAAAATTTGAAAGGTGCAGCATGTCCCTCACATCCTACCAATGTTTCCTCAGTCACTTTCTTGATAACGCTTTTCTCCTTTTACCTCTCCATGACATTGCTAATGAAATGAATAAATCACAGTGCAAAGGCAAAAGCTTGTGGGTTTGTTTCAGGTCATCGTGACCTAATAGGTTGAAACACGGGTGCATGAGTTCAGTTTATAAATCATTTCAAATTTTTTGGGGGGTTTTGGCTGATAATACCACGTGAGGTCAGAAACAACCATAAATTAACATATTTTTGTTGATAATAACCTTTCATTTTCAACATAGGAGAAGAAATTTTCAGCCTGGCCTCAGAGAATTACTTTATTATTATTATTATCATTATTTATTTTATTTTATTTTTTTTTTATTTTATCCTGCATTAAGTAGTGCTGGAACAAGTTGCAAAAATTGTTTATTGTTATTTTGGGCTAACCTTGTGTCTTCAGTTGTTAATTGGTTTGTTTTGCATAAAATGTGCATTGCACATTTTTGATAAAAAAAGAAAAAGTCAAAGAAGAATAAAGAGATCATAATTGTAAGTCCGATGAACACATAGGCTTAAGCTGTAAATTTCTATTTAGATTTTAGAATAGCATTCAGTGAAAATGGCCAGTACAGATTATTTCTTCATCTGATGGTGTGATTTTTAAAATCCAAATTAAGTAAAAAAAACAAAAAAACAATAATAATAATTAATATTTAAAATGACTATTTCACTCAATAATAGATTAAATACCTAACCCTATATAATCTAAAGTGCTTTAAATAACATTAAATAGCACATTCAGGACTTGACTGAAGACAGACACTCTCTGGAACACTGCGTGGACAAACACAAACCTCATGCCTCTAACAAGAAACTGTGTGTGCTTTTTATACCACACTGCAAATCAACTGTACTTTTGCAAACTGTGCGCCCAGTTGAAGCTTTTTTAGTTTCCCTCTGCTTCATCATCTCAGATATACAGTCACATACTGAAAGAGAACTCTGCACACAAAGTAAATATTTGTACAAGTCAACACAACATTAGTTCAATCACCTCAATCGGGGTCTCTTCAGCTGCATTGCAGCTGTCTTTAAAAGATCCTAAAACGGAGAAATCTGCTGGAGTGACAACTTTCACTGGTTTCTACGGTACCTATAATATATACAAAGGAGGAAGTCAGATGAACTGTGAATCAGTTAGTCTGCATTTGTGCATAGATGAGTTGACAGAACAGTGAGTTACAGCATGTTGAGCTTCAGAGCCACACCATCCACAGATCTGAACACAGTCACTGTTTAAAAAGTGCCACAACTTTTACCAGCCAGCAGGAAAGTTTTAATGCCAAATGATGCTGCTCGTGGTGAGAGTTTCTGGTCAAAAGGCAGCAGCAGAACTAATAACATTCTTCACAGTTTTCTTAGTTAACAGAAAAAAAAGTGTTGTCTCAGAGACATAAAATTCACCAGAATGTGAACTGTGATTTCTATTAATTACTTAATGTTGTCATCTGCTGTAACATGTAGCCAGTAAGAATTCTTCATAATCTTAAAGGCATATTTAGAGCAACACTGACAAAACTTTGCCCTGTTTGCTCCAGAATGTTCTGCTATCAAACAAATACAAAAGCTCCACTCCACCAGCAGAGACTTCCCAAAGCTTCTTGACAAATTGCAGCATGTGATCGGGATCGCACAAAGAATCCAGCCCCTGTCTTTTGAAAATATCACATGATCAAACACTGAGGTGTTGCCTGTGTGTGTCAAGGCATTGCCTGTCAGCAACAGCCATGTGGTTTTGTTGACTGAGTCCTGCGAGGAATGCTGATAAGGCTCAGCGGCGTGATCCCCTGAGATCGCAGGGCTCAGCACATGAGTGGAGATTCATCAAAACATATGTGAAGTGGATTTGTGGCTGATTGAGGTCTTGATATCTTTTCCTCTGGTCTTCATTAGAAGAAGGAATGGGGGGAATTCAGGGGGGTTCTCCGCACCACAGGGACTGAAAGTTTCACTCCTATCAGGCAGACTGGAGCCAAATCTGCCACTGTGTTCCTAAATGCATTATTGCGGGCCCTAAAGCAAAGCTCACTTTACATATATCGATATATTTTTTCAACATTATAACAGTTTCTTATATATTATGAGTCAGAGGGAATCATATACTATTTTCCATATTTTTTTGTGTATTGACAATTGGGGAAAGTTGCAGCTTCTCATTTGGTCATATGGTACAGAGATGTTTTTTTTTTTTTTTTTTTTAAACTTCAGTTCATGTCACAAGGGTTTTTGTCACAAATCTAAGTCAAATTTTTATGTTTCTTATGGTTGAGATAAGAATATTGTGTCCTGCTTGTCATCCAGTCTGTTTAGGCCACTGATATATCTAAGGAATTCAAAGCATGTACAGCAGTGCCCTTAGTTATATATAAATATCCTTCTAGTAACCTAATAATTCATTCACTTGGTTAGCATAAACAGGCAGCAGATGCTAACTGAGAAGAATGGGAATAATGAAGTTACCCTGCCGTTTGCATTGTCATCACAAAGAAAGTGCTCTATATGAATTATGGAGTGTCAAGCAAATAGTCATTCATTATCATAAACCAGACTGATAACATCAACCTCCCTTTGCTACTAAGATAGCTATTATTTTAAAGTTTACTACTTAGTGACTGACCTATCTGGAGGTTTAGATGTGGTTGATCCAGCAGCTTTGATTCTGCAACTCCAAATGTCAGCAAACTTTATCACGAAAGTCACGGCAGCCACATGTGGAGTAGCAATGTTGCAGGTTATGTCAGACAATTTGGGAAGGGAGCCACTTTTTGAAGATCATAGTGGGACCCCCCCCCCAAACTAAACTCTCAAAAAAAGTAGTCCTTACACAATAAGTTCAACAGGTCCAAAAGTGTACATTGAAAATTGTTATATCGTAATATGCTGCTCATAAGCATCATCATAATGAGAACGTCTTGAGATGTTGGCTAAAGAGTCGCATAGTGATGTTGCCATCTGCCGGCCCTGACACCTTTCCAGACACCTCTCCAGACATCTCCACCAACACCCACCTGGTACACCCCCTCCTCCCCCACTGTCCTCTGTATTCAGGACCAAGATGTGCACAAGCTGTTCAGGAAGCTGAACCCCCGCAAGACCCCCTGGCTGGATGGCGTCTCACCCTCCACCCTGAGACACTGAGGTGACTCCTGTCTTCACGGACATCTGCAACACCTCCCTGGAGTCAAGCTATGTGCCAGCCTGCTTCAAATCCTCCAGCATCGACCACATCCCCAAGAAGCCACAGATCACTGGACTTAATGACTACAGGCCTGTGGTGCTGACGTCTGTGGTCATGAAGTCATTTGAGCGTCTGGTCCTCTCTCACCTCAAGTCCATCCACGACCCCCTCCTGGACCCAGTCTAGTTCACCTACAGAGCCAACAGATCTGTAGATGATGCTATCAACCTGGTCCTTCACTCCATCTTGCCGCATCTGGACTCCCTGGGAACCTACGCCAGGATCCTGTTTGTGGACTTCAGCTCTGCGTTCAAGACAATCCTCCCAGCTCTGCTCCAAGAGAAACTCTCTCAGCTCAACGTTACAGACACCATCTGCAGGTGGATCACCGACTTCCTGACGGACCTGATGGAGACGACACATGCGGCTGGGGAAGAATGTCTCAGACATCTGGACCATCAGCACCGACACCCCTCAGGGCTGTGGACTTTTCCCTCTGCTCTTCTCCCTGTACACAAACTGCTGCTTCTCCAGTCTGTGAAACAGCTCAAGTTTGCAGATGACACCACCCTCATCGGGTGTCTGCTTACAGGAGGGAGGTGGATCTGCTGGTGTCCTGGTGCAGCAGCAACAAACTGGAGCTCAACGTGGAGAAGACAGTGGACACAAGAACATTTGACAGAAGCAGAAGACAGTCCCACCATCCCCCCTTGTCCTCATCTTTATTGTGGACTCCTTCCACTTCCTGGACACCACCATGACCCAGGACCTGCAACCTTCCATCTCTACAGGACCTGTACAGACAAGGACTTTAGGACATGTAGGCTGGATTGCGACTGACCCTTGTCACCCTGGACACAGTCTGTTCAACCGCCTCCCCTCCAGCAAGAGGCCATCCAGACCACAACCTCCCACCACAAGAACAGCTTCTTCCCCTCAGCCATCAGACTCATAAACACCAGCTGAACCACAGATTCAGACTCAGCTCAGACTCTTCATGCTTTGTTTTTGCACATTGTACATTTGTAAATATATTTCTAGTGATCTTTATCTCTTATTTTATTCTGCATGCACTTAATTTTTTTAAATTTTATTCTATTTTATGATTACTTCCATTAACTTGTGCTGTTTGCACCACTACAACAAAACAAATTCCAATCTGTGAACATCTTCACAGAAATGGCAATAATGCCATTCTGATTCTGATTCTGGCTGTAATGTGTAAGCTGTTCATTTGGATTTGCAAACTGCAGTCAGGAAGATGTGATCATGGTACAATATTTGATAAACTGGAGCATTTTGCTCTGCAGACCATCAATTGAACAGTCAAATGTCCTGTTATGAAACTGGAGACCAGCATTTATAACATTTATGATTGTCCAGTTAAACTTCCTGAAGAGTATAAACTTATGTTATTTTTAGTTTAATGCATGTGACTTGTTTTTAACCAAACTATGTCAATATATTTGCACGTTTGAGCAAAAGTAGCTGCTCAGTTCACGTTACATGTAACTTGAGCAGGATATCAGAGCAACTTAAATCCCATCGCGGCTCATTAATGTGGGTTAATTTGATCATTTGATAGCCATTACATTATTAAAGTCTGTATATTTTATTGCCATACAAAATAAATTAATTCCCTTTTTACAAGCATCAGTTCAGGCATATTTTAAACTGTTCTTCTGCGGATGCTTTTCCATCAAATATTGGACTTCTTTTTTGAATTTTGAGTTTGAATATCAACTTCTTCATGAAATTCATGAATCAGTTAAATCCCATTAATTACCCTTAGGGTACTCAATGGGGTATTGAATAACTAAGTGCTAAGAAAGTCCAAGTGTTCTATATCTACCATATGGCTGCCTTCAAAATGCAAAGCTAATCTAATTTAAAGCTGAAGTTCTCAACTTTTGACATAAATTCACTGAAAAAAAAACAGCAATAGTGGCGCCTGATGTGATGTGGTGAATGTCATGCAGTATATTTATATTTTTTCCCCCTCAAATTTTCCAGAAAATGTGGTATAACACATTGGAGGTGACAAGTGGAAAGAGCTTTGGCTGGAGTAAAATCAATATCACCCTGAAGAGCGGTCACAGCGCTTGGCCACTTTTGTTAGATGCTGTTTTAGCAGAGCCTGTGCTTGATGTTTATTTGAGATGGTGGCATTAAATGTTACTCAATACACCTTTGCATATGGTATTCTAAAGTAATGAAAGCAGAATTTAACAGTATTTGCTATAGCTATGGTTCCTGCATAAAAAAAAGAATGGAATTATTAGGAATCTTGATAATATAATTTTCTCAATAGCTTGGCTTGGAGATGATAAAGAATGCTTTCCTGCAGCTGTTGAGACCCTGACAAAATGGGTCTGAGATGATGATCTAAGTTTGCTACAGCATAATGGAGCAGCATCAGTCCGCTTTCTGGCTCAGAGCGCAGGGGAAAAAGTATCCAGATGGCTGACAGAAGCCTTTTCATTTATTTATTACAAGCTGGTACCTACTTCAGATTTTTTTTTTTTCCATACAAAAACAAAATGGCAGAGGTTAATTTTTCTAATGGCTACTCCACTGAATTTTGCAAGAAAACAGATTATTAGTTGTTCCTGCATGTGGGTGGAGGAACAAAACAGACCGAAGGTAATAATGTTAATGATGGTAATCATTAGAAAAAAAAAGCCTGGTGATTTATAAGATAAACATGAGCTCATGAGCATATTATTATTCTTTGTTGCTATATATATATTGTTCTCAAGTCGTTCTCTTGAAAATTAATCCATTATCTTTAAAATCAACTATTTAAAATTATGCTTAAGCATTTACTGAATTTCAGTCAGGACGCTGTGTATTTTAGTACTTGTAACATCTATTGGTGCGTCTCGTTCACTTAATCACAGTTTCAAATGGTTCTGCATCCCTCGCGACAGCATACAATACCTACAGTATTTCCCCAGTGTTTTATAGGGCAGCATGACTTAATAAGCAGTCCCAGTTCAACAGGAAAAGGGAGGGGGTGGTGTAGTGTAAATGTGCTGCTATACATATCCAATATTAATGGTCTGAGTGGCCAGACTGTACCCGGTCATTAGTGCACTTACTGCATCTCTATCGTCTCACTCTTTGCTCATCGCGGAGCGAGTTACTCAAGATGTGTTCAGATGCAAAAAACATGAGCCTGTCCTCATCAAAAGTCCTGACACCCCCCTGCAAAAAGCAAAAAGCCATGGGAAAGGAAGAGTTTCCCCACTAGCTCTTTAAAGATGAAAAGGATGTCTTAAGTCTTATCAAAACATTGACATTTCTTTTGCAAGATTGAAGATTCACCTCACGTACCCAGGAAAAATAAAGTCAAATTGTGTTTTTTTTCTTAAACCTATGTATATATTTAATTGTAAGGCTTCCCAAGGTACCATTTAAGGTTCCCAGAAATCAAAAACACAGTGTCCTATCCATAGTTGGTCTCACTCACTCGCTCTTTTGACTGATGCCTTATAATTATCTGGCAGAGAAGCTTTTCATATTCATTCACATTGTATCTAAGTAACATTTGCTCTTGGACACAACTTTGTGTGTGTATGTGTGTGTAGAAACTGAAAAAGTATGATGAAATACAGCCTCATGTATTTAATAAAGCTGCTATGAAAGGAATTTTTATTGGTTTGAAGAGGGAAACTTGTCTATATTAGGCAGCTGGAATGTGTGGTGGTGGAGATACACACACGACTGTTGTTTTAGACGTCCAAGGTTGTCACCTGTCTGATTCAATGATTACTTCATTACGTGTTGTTATAAACATGTTTTTCTCTTAATTCACTCTTCTAGTATACTTTACATGTTTAACATGTTTTTTTAAACACACACTGTGTCACAACACTGTGTTATGTGGTCATTTCACATTTTACAAATGGGTTGAGTTGGATTATGCACAGAGTTTCCAGAAGTACTGAATGCCAGTATTATACTCTGGCATATGGGATGGAATTATGATGAATGCATGGTTCCAAGCCTACTGGAGAAAAGAAAAGAAAAAAAATCTCAAAGCTCAGAAAAGTGATGGGAAGAAAGGAAAATGAGAATCTGTGAAGCTGTGAAGCTAAACTCTAAAGCTATGAATTGGTTTCTTGTTCAGGCTTAAACATTTTCCCTGAACATTAAATTTCTTTTCATTTGGAGCATCGATAACATTTTTTTGGATGCTGCCAAGGTTTTGGATGATAGGTGATCACCAGCTGAGATAGAAAAGTGCTAACAGCCTTAATTAGCATTGTGTTGAATCAAATTGACCCTCCAGATTTAATGTAAAACACAGTATTACATTAACAACCATGCTAAGACCATTCAAAGAAAATCATTTTTGACAACAGTTTTTGGTTGAATTGCTCCCACTTCATAGATGTCTGCGACTGCAACAGCAACACAAAATGTTGGGGGATGATAACACCTGGAAAGAAAAAAAAGAAACCCATCAAGTCCAGCATGTGAGGTATAGCATGTATTGTATTGACCAACCAGGTGAAACTGGGTGAGTACCGTCTTCCTATTGATTTAACTTACAAAAGTCATGTCAGCCATGGCAAAAAGATGTCAATAAAACAGTCGGATTAAGAAGACTCTTAACCTCCACTGTGGTGTAAACAACGCTTCACTGTAGTTTGCTTCATGGACGCTGAATATTTGTTGCAGCTTTATTTTTTCATACATATACTGTGGTCAGTCCCGTCACAATTAGAACTACGAAGGAAATTTAAGAAATGTTATGAGTTGTTTTAATTTTACTCCTCGTGTACAGCACTTTGTTTTGGCTATGGTTGTGTCAAAGTGCTTTATAAATAAAGATGGAATGGTATGATATGGAAAAATGATATGACAACAGTAAGACTTCAGGAAAAGTACATGTTCAAATCTAACATTGCTTTCACTGACATAAAAGAGAAAAATAGCTGCTGAAATGTCGAATTTAAAACACATGCTTTCTTAGGTGAAAATTGAAATGCCTTCATGTGCACATATCAGTCTGTTTCATGTTGTCTGTAAAACATTTATTTACACAACAAAGCTTTTATTTCTTGCCAGTACTGTTGTTTAACCTGACTGAGGAAAAAAGGAGATTCTGGCTTTAAAACAGCCACCACAAAATTAATGCCCTGAGATCAAGTTCAAATGTTTCTTTTATGTCAGAATTTTATCACAGCTGTCCACCATGATAGATATTTAATTAGTACCAGTAAAGCAAAGCCAAGGCTCCCATAAATCTTTCAAGCCTTTGAGGCCAAGTTGAAGTCCTGAGCCTTTTGAGTAAGCAACTGTCCTTCCGCTTTTTCTTCCACGCTTTTGTTTGTTGTCTGGATGTGGAGTGCTCTGTGACACCATTTGTCTCCATAACAAGTCTCAGTAAATGGCATTTTGGTGGGCCCACCTGCAGGAGCCCCGGTGCTGGATACTGTTCACCACGGGCCTCCCAGGACTACCCACGGAGGAGGAGGCAATTAAGGTCTGGGGAAGGAGCCATAAATCTCCATAAACTTCAGCCAGCCACTCTTCCCCCACTTTCGCTGGACACTCAGATAAAACATCTCCTTCTCAACATCCCACAGATGGACTCCAGAGGAGGCAAGGAGGGGTCTTGATTGTCTGCCCCTATAAAGCTCCTTCTCAAAGTCTCGCTTCAGTCGAGGCTGTGATTAATGGTGCAGCATTGTGGGCATCACTGATGTTCAGTATTTCTGAATTTGTGGAGAATTTGTTGCTCGGAAATACTTTTAAACTAGAGGTCACATGGTTAGAGGAGCATAAACCATTCAAGATGCTGAATTAACATTTACGAATGGGTCGCGCTAGTTGCATGCATGCTCTCAAAATAAATTAAGGCAAAACAATTCACCATCCTAACAAGAGGAAGTTGACTGATAACCTCAAATCCTTGTCTCATGGCATTTTCAAGACGGAAAGCTTGTTACAGAACTATGAAATAAAAGCAAAGTAGATCATTTGTACACTGGTCATGTTGTATAACCTGAAACTTATTTGCTGTAAAAGTGTAGCAACAGATCATCTCATGGTGGAGTTCAAGGGAAGAGGCTCTGGTCTCACTAATCAGACAGGATGTGCAACGGAAAACATCCCTCTTAAGGAGGAAATGCCTGCTTCCTTTTTATCATATTCTTAAGGACAAACTCTTCTGCAAAGCTGCTGATACATGAGTTCTGTCCCACCACCTACAGACATTTAGATATGCATGTGTGTGTGTTTGTGTGTGTTCTAGAGAGAGAGTGAAAAACCAGATTGTGTCTATTCTAGCCTCTTTTTCAAATCATACTTATAGCATACTTAAAGCATACGTATATACTCTTTATATACACTTTCAACCAAGGAACTTAAAGGGTAAAATTTGATATACATATAACTTATGTTCTCCTATCAGCTTCCCGAAGTTAGATCAAGGGCTACTGTGTTTATGTGGAAACATACACCAAGTAGTGTATTTTTTTTTTAACACAGTTAATCTTTACCTTATATCTTTAGTCACTTGTCAAGAATTCTCAGCTACACAAGCTTGTAGTTGGGCTCTAGAGATGGCTTTGTCTCTAGTCAGTAAGAGTGGTCACTTACCTGGATGGAATGTATTAAAATAATTTGATTTTTGTTATGTGTTTTTGCCTTTTTTTTGGCTGAAGGAAGGTGGCTCAGTTGGTAGTGTTCAGCCATGAACCTGAAGGTTGGTGGTTTGAGCCCTAGATCCTCCTGTGTCCTTGGGCAAGACTCAGAATCCCTGGTTGCTCCCAGCTGTCTGGCCAGCACCGTTGAATGGCAGCGCCGCTGACAACAGGCATATGAATGTGTGGGTGAATGTCTACAGTTTAAAGCGCTTTGCTGCTGTAGAAACACAGTTGTAAAGCGCTCTATAAGTGTAAGCCAATTACCATTTGCAGTTCAGACTCAAAAGCTTCAAGTGTTGGAACTGCACACCTTTAGTCTTTCTGCCCCTTACAGACCTGCTTTTCTTCATAGAATATTCCTACCCTTTCCCCGCCTCCGTGTGTGTATGTAACTGCTACTTTCCAGAAAGGTGATAACACCTAACACCACAGATAACACCTCTTTTTTTTTTTTTGCCTCCCAGGGTAAATTAAAAAAAAGGGGTGAAAAAGTGGGAGACGGGTTGTGCACGTAAGGGACATCCCCTGTTCCGTCATCGGGTTTGATGTCAGAGAATTTCCATCAATGACACCATGTTAGGGACGTGGAAGAAATCAGAGCAGATGCATTCATCTGCACATATTTTTTCTTCACATGCTCTACAAAAACATGTCCAAAGTCCAATTGAGAGATACAGAAATAAGATAAGTAAGATAAGTCTTTATCTATTTTATAACAACTGATAAAAGAGCTGACAACATTTTCCTTGTTGTTTTAGCTTCACTGGTGCACATAGTAAGTCACAGGTTACGTCACATATCACGTTAACAGTGTCAAGTCGCACTTCTATTTCCAGAGTGCTGGTTTTATGTATGTAAGGGTAGGTGCTTGTGGAATTTCTCTGCCTTACTTGATCCAGTATGTAAAAGCCAGTGGGATAAAAGTGGGAACATATCTTTAGATAAATATTGCTGAATGTCAGTATGCAAGCACCTCGAGCATCCAGCAGCGACATCCTTTTCCTCACAGCCATAAACTAATTTCTTTGGAGACATCATGAAGACAAAATTAAAATGCTCAGCAAGACGTGCTAGCAGATTAACTGAGACGTGCTCCACAGTCATATACTTCCACTTTTAAAATGACATTTTAAAAACATCTTTAATGTCACTGAGAGCCAATAGGAAAGCATTCTCAGCCTCACGAAGACCAGAAAATGTGTGAATGTAGCATATAGCAAAAGCATAATGTGAGCACTTTAAGTGTGTTCTCAGAGATAAATGGCTCTGAGGAGTTTTGTTAATAGATCTCCCAGCAGAAGCTGTTGACGGAGATGTGAAAAGGTGTTGACCTGATCTGTGAACCGTTTCCCATCTCCTCCCCTCCACACAAAGTAGCTACCTGTCTAACACTCCTAAACCAAGACACATCTGGGGAAAACAAAACGCCTATTTCTGAGTGCATGTGTCTATGACCGAAAGGTGGAACCTTTCAGTGACCTAGAGATGCACAGTCTCTGTGAAAACCAAACATGAAGGTGGCGATACTACTCATTCGATACACACACCTCGCTACTGCTCTTTATTTCCCCTTCCCTATTACTCTTCTTTGGTGGCTGATATCACCTTACTGGTTCACCAGATTTCCTAAAGCCACGATGAGGATGTGTTGCTCACCTTTTGACTTCTTTACCTTTTGAACTGGGGGCAAATTCTCCTCATGTATAGCCAAGACTGCCAGCTGTCATTCTCACCTCCTACTTATTAGAGACTGAAACCATGTGCAGGAGAAGCTGTGCAGGTTAGTGAAAGTAAAAATGCAGCCACAGAGGAAAACTGATAAGCATCGAGCTGTACTTGTAGAGCAGCTCATCTAACATTAATGGTAGAGTAATTGGTTTGTAACTGTAACACTTACTAGGCCATCAATAATGACCAGGGAGGTGAGTGTAGAGTTACTTGCTTGGGATTAGGGGCTATTGTGCCTGAGCCGAAGCCACGGGATGAGCTGAATAGCCCTGCAGTTATGTTGGACAAATATTTATGTAGTGTCAAGTTACTGAAACATTCTAACTAGAGGAGACAAGAATAGGCAGGGTGATTGAAAAGTCAGATACACATGTACTACAGTTTTATCTAAATCTGTACTTTTAGATCAGTCACTGATCAAAGCAAAGGAAATAAGTTAATTAGATGTTCTCATAACACTTCTTTTTAAATGCAATGATTGGGTTTAATTCTGTTAAAAACTTACTCCACTCTGAGGTTGTTTTATTTTGTATGTTAAAGCTGAACTGAGCAGCTGTGAATTCTAAAAAGAATCTATGTTGTACTTACAATACCTACAATATAGGCATATAAGTGGTGTTTTAAATATTGGGGGTCCTTGGAAAGCATGGGAAAGTGGCAAACTTTATTTCTCCTGTGATGAAATCTAAGGAGTATATATTTCTCTCAAAAATGTGGAAGTAAAGTAAAACAAAGCAAGTTGGTTTTGAGGTTAGATTGAGTTGCTGTGTGACCCACCATCCCCCCCTCCTATGCCTTCAGAAACCGCCCTCTGAACCTCCCCTGAGAGCCACAGCTGTTGGGGACCTCTCTTTGAACCCACAGCAGGAGATCTGCAGCACCCCCTGGTCCTAAGCTGTGCCTTCTCACCACTGACTTTGCAGTTTGTAACTGTAGCTTGACGTGGACTTTTAAGAGGGCTCAAGGCTCTCATGGCAGCTGCATAGCTGGTAAACGGATCCACACAGGCAGACCACCTGAGAGCAACAGGACTAGACCTAGAGCTGCTCATGTGTCCCTGTGCCAGCTCCCTTAGCAAAGAATCACAAAGGAAAAGGTAGCCAGGGCCCATGAGACAGAAAAAAGTAGCAAAACGTCTAACTTTCAGGTTGATTCATTTAGTAACGACCTTGGACTGCTTTATGCAACGGTTATGATCCTACATGTTTGGAGTAGATGAAACAGGAATTAAGCCCTGCAGGATTTGTAAAAGAGGCAACAACTTTGTTAGACAAAAAAAAAAAGGAAAAAAAAGACGTACTGTCATAGGAACAAGAGGAAAATATCCCTCCTTTAGTTCTTTCCTTTTACTACCTAATGAGGACTGTTTCATTTTGTCCCATGATAAATTCTGTACCACTTTTTAGTGCATGTAAGCGATAACTTCATAGCCCAGTTCACGTTCATAATATTTGGAATGCAAAGCCTATGTTAAATATTAATCTGAAAGTCTTTAAGTGACTAACTGTTTTTGGTTCTGGCTGGATAATTTGGAAACTTATTGTTATTAATCTGTTTTCTCTCTCTCTCTCTTGTCTCTCTCTCTCTCTTTTAAATGTCAGATTGTGCTTTTAATTTAACTCCTATAATGCTCTTGATGCAACTTGGCACTGAGAAGTTTCACTGCCCCCGACATCTACATAATAAATCAAATAAAGATTGGATAAGTGGTACCGTGGCAGTTGGGGCATGCCATGTGGGACATACAGTCATTAATGAGCAGTGACTAATTACCCCATCGCTCGCTGGGAATACAATGAGTCTCTGTGGGACTTGTTCAGTGTTAAGTTTTCTACTTCAAACAACTCGTATACCTCTTCTTAACTATCTCTCTCTTTTTCTTGCTGGGGTTCAAACCTCTTAATCTACCCAGTATGTGACTGCTGACACCCAATTACAAATCAGGAAACCGTGTTTTCCACATGTTAGGGTTGGTTTTTAGAAAAAAAGTATATAATATTGAATTTCCACAGCCAGCTAAATTTGCATGTTGCTGAAGCATGTTGGATAGCAGAAAATTATGCTAGGTCAATGAAAATCTATGTTAATTGGAGAAGAGATAAGGGTCAGTGTGACATAGCCACATGTATCCCCACATGGTTGCTTCAGATCTAATGAAAGGTTTGCTCCACCAAAACATCAATCTGAGAAAGGGTAAAGAAGCACTGTCTGGTTAGTATTTCTTCAAACCAATCATATTCATCTTGCTAGAAACTGAATCAGCAATGATGTCTTTTCAAAATGTGGTAGACATACTCATTTGAGAGAAAGTGTAAGTGAGCATATTCTTAGCGGACCACATAACAAGCCAAGCAGCTCAGATCTGTCAAATCTTGCCATTTAAGCCATCACAACATAGAACTTTTTCAAATAACTGCAAAATGCAGATAGTGGAAAATAAAATTTGCAGTAGGTCATAATAACAGTCTAAACGTCTGTTGTTGGGAATGAATATAAAATTAATTTATGCATTTGGTAACCAGTGACCTTGCTTTTCAGCTGACAATCATGAAACCAAGGACAATATGTAATTTGTTGCCATTCTAATAAAAATACCAAAAGACATAAAAGGCAATAAATCAGCTAATAAACACCTCTCATTCAAAGACTTATTGCCTGTCCTTCACATCACTTCATGGACATTACTGCTATTGATTGCTGTCAGTTTGAAGTTATATTCTTTTTTTTCTCTGCTCAACTTGCTATGACTGGCTATAATCATATAGTCCATGAGAAAGATTTTTTTTTAACCTTAAGTCAGTATTTTCAACAGAATTT
>JBAMYA010000004.1:12827301-12845355 GCA_037176975.1 Arrhamphus sclerolepis | reverse complement strand
GACCCAAGTGTCTAAACGATTAGCAATTACGTATGTTTCAAATGGGCTCCATTATAAAGTCTAATAGGACCTTGGAGCTGATTTATTCTTGTGGCAGTAATTTAAGAGCGTTTGTGGCTTTTACTTAGTGTTGCTATGGCAAAGAGCATGAATGCTTATGCAGCAGCTGAAAGCTTCCTCCGATTTCTGATTTAATTGTAACCTTTGATTCGATTTATTTATTTTTATGGAAGTATCCAGGTACTTATTTTTACTCAAGACTGAAGTGCACACATTGAACATTAGAAAAGGAAATGCCAAGATGAGCAGTTTAAAATACATTCAGACCATCTCAACTCTGTGTACCCTCTGTTCAGCCAGTCAGGACAGCTGGAACAAATGTCACTGCAAGTAGAGTGATTGTCCCAGAAACGGAGGGAAGAAAGCCAGGAAAATAAAGTTAAACAAAGTCAACTTAAACCTAGGACTGCAAATCTAGCCTACTTAAGGCATATGTTCACTCACAGAAGCTTGAATGAGTCTTGAGGTGCAACATTAGGAAATCAGAGACTGTTTGTGCCCACATCTCTGCAGAAACTGGCATAGCCACAACTCAATAGGACTCAAATGGACCGTTTCCCATTTTGATGCTGGATAGGAATTTGGGGGAATTTGTTTTTGATGCAGTTAGTGTCAAAGGTTTTGGCTTTTTATTCTATTTTCTATTCAGCTTAAGACTATCAGAGCGTTTGGATTTTTCTAGATTTAAAAGAACCCCAAAGTGAGGTGTGCCACATAACAGTCATTTCTTCATTTCACTGATGTTAGTGTTGTTTTTTTAAATCTTTTTATATGTGTAAATAGGACAAAGTGAAGCATTTGTGTGAATTTAGACTATGCAACAATGCAACAATTGCTGCAGAGTATAAATCTACATTTTCACAAACATAACTAACAGGAATTGAAACTAATGCTACATATTATGTGTTAGGATTGAAATGCATGCACTTATTTTGCAGGGAAAATTGGGAATTAAACAAGTTTATCATGTCCAGGGAAAGTAATGCCCTGGACATTCCTGGACATTGTAAGGCTCTCAGACATTTGGTCTGCCAGACTATGTTTCACTGCTCATCCTAACTGCTAAACGGCCTGTTTTTTGGGTTCATGGATTTGTGTCTCTGTGTCGTCGGACAGTGAAAAACGCATCGTCTTCTGGTGGTACAGATGATACCAAAAACATACATGCAGCTGTCATTGGTCGGCATCAAAATGGCCTCACAGGTAAAGAAATTGCTGGTTAAAAAACAAAACAAAAAGTATTAATCCTGTAAAACAAATTACCCCATTATCAAGAACTTCAAAGGCACAGATTCAGATGCCATGAAGAAAGCCTCAGGATATCTGAGAGTGTCCAGCAAGTGCTAAAAGTGTTTCCTTCCTTCCTTTAGTTAAGGAACTGTGTCACCACCAGTGGAGAGCTAGCTTAACAATGGCAGCTGGTGGGTGTGATGCATGTGCATGCACAGTGGGGTGAAGATGTTGAAGACGTTTGAACAAAGACTTAGTGTTGAGAAGCGTAAGAAAACATCCAGCACAGAATGAGATTCAGCAGAAAGTACTGAAATTGAACAGGACAAAACTTGTGGCAAGTTATTTTCTCATAAAGAAAATAAATCTGGAAATTCGATTGACTGCAGAAGAGAAGGTAAATGCTATCATGAGCCCTGTATCATGTCAACAGTGAAACATTGTGAGACCATCTGTGTCTCTGATTTTGTTTCTCATCTAAGCAAATTGATTCATTTAAAATTCCACCCAAAAACACACCTGTGAATAACGAGTAATATCATATCACAGCAATATTAGATTTCCATTTGTCAGGATTTGGCCAAATAATTCCTCTTGAATGTTTTGAAGAAGTCAACACTGTGAACACTTAGAGCAGACTAATTTCTTTCATGAAACTCATGAAATCCTTTAGCTTTAGTTATTCAATTAACAAGTGTTGTGGTCCAGTTTTGTACCGCTTTTGTTCCAACCTCAGATCCCACCGTAAGCATATCAAAAGCAAAGTGCTGCTTCCTCAGCTGGATCTAAACCTCTCTTCATAGGTGCTTCAAATCTCTTCTGTCAGAATTAATTGCATACAGCATCTACAGGTTAACACAATGTCGATGAGTCAGAGGCCACTTCTCTGAAATTCCACCAGATTGCCATTTTCACATCTGACTTCCTGCTAGCTCTGCCTCATAGACGTGACATGTATTTTCAGCAGAGCAGAGCGGCTGGCCGCTTCTTGGTCGCTTCAAAACTGCTCCACGGCACCTCTGGTGAAGCCACTCTCATTGACTAAAAGGACTGCAATTCACATAAGCTGGCAGTTCTTTGTGGGCCTTGAGCCGTATAAATGCTCTGCTGTGTACTATGGAATAGTGTGAAAAACTTGGTTTAAAAATTATGAAGGAGCAAAGTTTCCAGAAACCAAAATTTGTATGACTGCCAGAAGATTTGGCCATCTGTTAAAGGCTTGACAAGTTGTAAATATTCCCCAAAATGCAGCATCTAGCAGCAAATACGCAGTCAGATGTTTCAGTGTTGATATGACTCAACACTGTCTCACTGAAGCCTCACCCTGAGCAAGTGCATAGCGTAATACAAGTTAATACATGTTTATGTACTTTTGGAGGTGACTGTACTGAAATACAGTGAGTACTGGCTGGCCTAATGGACAGTTGTTTTTGCAATCTGTATAAACACTATTTTATAATAGTTTGGGATCTATGTTGTTGAGTTTTTCATGTTTTGGTACGGCAAATCAGAATAGAAACAAAAATATAAGAATGCCAAAATCCTCCGGCATGAGGTTAAAGGATGAAGTCAAAACATCATCAGTCTAGGGCTTCTTTCTTTTTTTGTTTTAACTTTTTGACTAATGTCAAATAGTTAGAGGATAATAGAGTAGAATAGAATAATCAGAGGGTCCAGATTGCTTTACACTTGGTTATAAATTCTCATAAAATACCATCAATTTCTCTGAATTCCTCATGCATAATGGTTAAAAATATCACAAAGGATGTTGACAATTGACACTCTAACCAATTAGAGCTTACCCAAGTTACGTGTTAAAACATTTCCATACGTACAACACCCACTTCCTGACCTGCAGTTTGACCTTGAGGTTACAACCTCTTCACACCAGCTCTTGGTAAATATTTCCCTCCTGATTCAACAGAACAGGCTCAGTCAGGCGGGACAGACTGTCTGTAGATTTCAGCAGCTGAGTCAGAAAGACTCAGGCGTGAGCGACAAATTGAACAAGAAGAGGCTGAAAGGAGCGTAAATGCTGGTTGGTGGTTTTATGTATACCAGGTGGCAGGGTGATTAAGCTGGGCCATTGCTCTACATGCCAATCATCTTAAAAGCTAAGGCTTGTATTCGGATCCATCTTGCTTTGATTAAAACTTTGGGCTTGAAGGGGTTCTTGACCACCAGCAGTACACACACCACATGTGCAACAAGACCAGAGGTGGGGGTTAGGCTTGGGAGTGCTTGGGGGGACATTTGAGACTGTTTAAACAAATCAGTGAAGAATATCAGTCACCAAGGAGCCTGCAGGAGATGCTGTTGGTTTGTTTCCCCCACTGCAAAGGCATTCATCTACCCTTGAGAGTCCATTTTGTCATCTATAAAAGGAGGAAAAGAAAGAAATATGTTCCTTAATTAAAGAAGATTCAAGTACATGTATATTTCTTAGAATAAAAGCATTTTGGCATGTTATTACAGTCACTTTATTCTGACCTGTAAGTTAAATGCATATAATGTGTTATTAAATGTCGGCAAGATCTCTCTGAGTGCAAGGAGCTGTCCAGCAGACATGCACGTGCAAAACCCAGATGGTCAGATGTAATAAACATGGCCAGTGTTTTTTGGCTCGCATAAAGGGCATGGCGCTGGTGTTTTATTTCATCAGAGCCTCAGGGCATGAACGTGTTCACCCAGACACACAGGTGGGGTTTACAAGGATGAAGAGGAAAGCCTACTTCCACTTCACCAATAGTTTTATTTTTTAAAACGGGGTGTGGCAATGGGGAGGTTCTGGAATAATGGAGGTCATGGGGACTAGGGAGGGAATTCAGGTGACTTCATAATGGTGCCGGATGTTTAAGTGAGGCAGCATGGCGTTGAGGGCTTTGTGAGACCAGCCTGTTTAGAGCTTCAGTCAAGTAGTCTGCACTGTGTAGCAAGCAGCCACATCTGTTTTCACTCAAAACTATCAGGGGCCAGCACTGCAGGCAGCTTGAGCCTGTTATTAAGGCTTTCTGGGGCCTGCTGAGGGACGGCCCAGACGCAATGATTTATCCTCTCTTTGCTGAGTGGACGAGGATAGAATGTGATGAATATGGACATGGAATTCCAATCAGTCAGAGCTGCTATGACACCTCACCAGTACGGGTGATGAATTGAGACTGTTTAGGCTGAAACTGTGTTTAACATCTTGGATCAGAGAGGCAATTTAATTATTAAAGGCTTCAGATTGTTGTTGTTGATACTCATAGTGTCTTACATAATTTAAATCCAAAACTGTGAAGGCAGGTCTCCAGAATATGTAATTAGGGTTCAACTGCCATATACCGCTTGCAGCATTTTCTGTTAGAACGCATTAGTGCTTGTGGACTTATAAGTCTTAAACATTTCAGATTTGCCAATATATGAGCTCATTCGTATAATGAAACACTACACAACTGTGGTGCAGTCAGTAATCACAATTCCAAGCAGCTTTATTGCACGGGCTTGACTCATAATGTTATTTTTTGTTGAGACGACACTTGTAATGTAGTTTATGTGTGTGGCTTGAGAACTTGACAGAGATGGATGTAACTCACAGAAACTCATCAGGTCATTGCTGAACATTTCACTGGATCCTGCCTCATCCCGGCCCTTAAATAATTTGAGGAGAGCCCTCTGGAAGCTGAATAATTCACTGCCACATGATGAGGTCTCTTGCCAGCTGGGTGTTCCATTAGCAGAGTCACTACTCGACAGCTATATCGCCTGGCAGTTCCACAGGAGGGAAGGAGTGCTTGTGAGATGAGTGCATCTCTGTGAGGTGTGTGTATGTGTGTGTGGTTGGGGGTGGGTGAGTGGAGGTGGGGTCATCCCAAGGGACCATCATCATCAAGAACCGCCTTCCCATTTTGCTTCTGACCACCTTCGTTTCACCACACCCAAGACGTGACAGCCATCCAGCTGCTAGGATGCTACCTTGAAGGACCTTGGTGCTGGATGAAAAGTGAGGAAAAAAAACATCAGCTGAGTGCTCAGTGACAACTCCTGACATTGAATTCCTTCTGTCATATGACCTGAATATACATTTATGTGAACTGAGAGGGGTGCTGAAGTGAACAACCCTATCTTTGCGCAGATAGCTGCCATCACCGGGCAGTTTTTATTCAAGACAGACAGAAAAATTCTGCCCTACTGTGGAATCATCACCTGTTTAGCTCATCTAAGTGCCCCTGGCAGAAGAAGCTATGACACAAAAGGAAACAGCAGATCAAAAGCTGCTTGGCTGTGACTAAAATCTGCTTTCCTGTGAGGCATCAAAGCAAAACAGGATTTTCGGCTGAGGGGTATCAGCCTGCTCACTGTCTCTCCCACATTCCAATTATCTGTGAGTTGATAGGCATGGCATGAACAGAGGAAAAAACATAGACCTGTCAAAGAAACGTCCTGCCATATAGCGCCACATGAATTGCAGGGATTCAACGATTTCTTCAAAGAGAACTTATTGAGATGCTCTATACTATTCATTCATCTGTCATCTTTTTCTTTTCTTTTTGTTTGGTCACTCTTCTATCAGCTCAGGATATCACTCAGGATGGCCTTGCCCACAATCCCAAGGTCTGCCTCCTTAACTGCACAGACCCTGTTAACTCCTGCCCTGAGTGACGGAGTAGCCGGCTTCACCTTGTGCTGCCAGTCAGCCTCATTCATAACACCATCACCTTCCCTTGGCCATGCCATGCCTTATACAGGAGACAAATGTCTCCCATCCAAGGACAGCCCTGTAATAGTCCTCGCCCCAACTTTTAGATGGGGTGCAATCATCTGCCATTCTCTATCAATTTTGCAAGCTGGCAGAGACAGATGATTGAGAGGGGAAGTGGAGGAAGAGGAATTCCATCAAAGGAAGGGGTGTGCGCTATGGAACAATGCAATTTTGACTTAAAGTGGCAGGGATGGTGTGCAGAGGACCCAAACACGTTTTTCCCTTTATCCCACTGAATACACTGTATACAGCAAGTTTACTGGAAAGGAACCAAGAAGTCTGGAAGGACAGGAAGCAAACAAGTGAGCAGCATGGGGAAGCACGACAGTGAAGGAAGAAACAGAAGATCAGCAAAACTAAAAACCGTAGACCACGATGGGAAGTTTAATAATATAGTCTGGTATGTCTACATGCATCATGACTGCAGCTGCTACATGCTGTTACTGGCCTATGTATGACTTTCCAAGAAAGCACCGATGAAAATCCTAGAATAGTCCACTCATTTGTCATTCACAGAGCTTGAATGTTTATACCTTTGTTAAAGTTTCTGGTACCTGAGAGTAGTGCCATGATAAGAAAAAAGGGTCAGGCAACATGCTGTTTGAAAGCTCCACACAAGGAAGGAAACTGGTCAAATTGTGAAATAACTCAAAATCTTCATGATCTCTCACGTGACTTATGTGAAGCTGTTTAGTTTTGTTTTGAATAGCTTTAGGAACCAAAACTATATCATCATATCAGCAAAGAACCATGGTGTGGCTGAAATTAGTCCCATTTGCAACATTAACCTTGCACTTTGAAAAATGAAGTTAAGGGTACCCATTGCATGACAAAGAGATGGGGGTCAAGTGGTCTCGACAAAGCATCCAAACGTAACAAATCAAGAGTGAAAGCAGGCATGCATTGCACATTAAATCTCAGGAGAAATTTGATTTCACCTGCTGTATATTTAACCCCCAATGGAGAAAGGGTTACTGACTCTTTCCTTCACCCTAAAAAATGACAGTAGTCATTTTCTTTTAATTATTTCTCATACAATTCTAGGTAAAGAAAAGAAAGAAAAAGTAAGCTCTTTCTTTTCAAGCTCAGGACAGTTGGATAGTGTAAGCCAAGACCTCTCTGATTAAAATTTAACATCTGCCAAAGTTCTGTGAATCTTTCATTTCCCTCAAGGGCACACCATGCACGACTCTACTGAACACTAATGAACTTATAATGAGCTACAAATAGCTCTCCAAATGGTCTGGTTCCTACGCTGCTTCCTGTGTCCTTAGATTCATCTCGGCTGAAACGAAACATCAACTCAGTTAAATGTTATTAGCTTAGTGCATGAGCATAGAGTGATGAGTAAAAGCAATACTGCAATACGAAACGCAAAACATGTAAAACACATGGCTACATACCAACTACTAAGTTAAGCAAGGAGTTAAAAAAAAAGATACATAATGACACATTTTTTGTGTCTCTTATGAAGAAACAAAATGCAAAATGTGGCACATAATGGATCCTTGCATCTGGTGGGGGGTGGGGGGTATGCTGTGACCAAGTGGTTGCTTCATAAAGCAAGGCCAAGCAGTTGTTGATTTAAGCCCTGATGCTGTTATTAATAGTGGTGATGACAGCATATCCATGACTAAATGCACTTCCTCTTTGGCAGATTACTTTGAGAATGTCTTAATCTGTCACCACGTAGCTGCTTTCTGAACACCGCAACATTCATCTCTGTTTGTGAGGCAATCATCTTTCTCAAGGGCTGGACTCCCTCCAGCTCTGGGCAGAGGGCAAAGATGATAAAATGATGACAAAACACAAATCTGGGGGAAAGAGGTTAATCATTACGCTGTAATTCAGCCGATTTCTTCCATAAAGGTCAACCTTTCTCTTTGAGTAAAACATACATTTCTTTCTTCCTTATTAAACAATAAGCATGTCCAGCTGTTTATCTTGCTAAAAAACAAAAAATAAATAAATAAAACAAAGACGAAACATACTCCATTGTTCTTTGTCAAACTTTTACAAATCTGGTTTCAATATGCAATATTGAAGGGGTTCTTGACCACCAGCAGCAATGTTCAGTTGGGATAAAACTTGGTTACTCAATCATTTTCCATACGCCACAAGTCCAGTATTGTCATGCTACATCCATATACATACTTTTGATATTTTGTGTGTCTTAATTCCCAATTCTTAAGAGTTAGTTAAGATTTTTGAAATGGCAATAAACCAGTGATTCAATAAAGATTTTGTCATCATAACTACATTTGCCATTTATTTAGTACTTTGTAATCTTTGTTCACATGAGGGAGAATACAAAGTGGAGATTTTTCTTATTCAGGGTACTAAAAGTTGTGAGCTTCTGAAAAGGCTGCGCTCCTGTCAATCATGCAAACATAATGATTCTCATACTGCTGTTGCAATGCAGAATCTCTAAATTACTATTGTCCTTTTGTTTTTTTAAACAATTCTAATATGTAAAACTGTTTAAGTGTGTCACGATCATTGGTTTGGTATGAATCTGTTCCAAAACCTCAGCTGGAAAAGCATAAATCCAACATGAAAACTACTGTAAATGTTTTGATAGAAGCGCTACACAAAAGTTAGCCCTTTATTTGAACTCATAAAGGTGCACAGTAAACTGTACATAAAACCAGCATCATAAAACTTAAGATTCCCTAAACTATAAATGAGCAGATGGTGGAGAACTCTTGGCAGAATTAAGGATGCCTTAGGGCACTTTTCCATTCCAGAGTGTATTTCTTGAGTCAGAGTAACAATTTTTTTTTTTTAATTTTAAACTGAGTGTAATTGCTCATTTGTGCGTAACAGAGCTACTTTGTCCTTGTTGGTTTTAATTTGATCATTCCCACCATGAGCCAAAGCGTGGACACACAGCAGGAAGCAAAAATCACTCCAGCCAAAGATAGTGGCGGAGCGAATCAAGAAAATGAAAGCCCAAATAGAGTAGAAAAGATAGGGGGTTTCCAGTAGTGAAAAATTGTGAAGTCAGAGAACAAACTCACATTGACATTGGCACACAACCATCCTTATTCCTTTAAAACTGCATGCACAAGAACAATTACCAATTCATGATATTTCAGGGCATTTTGATAAATGAGTAAAACCTGTAAATGCCCCTCTGCAGTTTTGTTGATTCAGTTTCTTTTTACTAGCCAAACTACATGTCTCTGCATATCCCCTGTTTTCCTTTGATTCCTATCTTTTATCCTCACAATTCATATTCGTCTCGCTTAACTTCCATCCATTCTTGTTAAAGCAACCAGCCTGAAATGTGATGATGAAGTCATCATCATTCTTTTCTCCACCTCCCCAACAGCCCCCCCCGCCCCCGACTAGCTTCCTTCTTCATATAGTAAATGTTTGTTTTCAGAACAAATCTAGGGCAGAGTGGTTGGGACGCTGGCTTCCAACCCCCCGTGTGGGAAACTGCCTCTGAAGAGCTGCACTAACAGGAACGGGAACCAAACACACAAGGCTTTTCTCTGATGAGACAGCGAGGTGCAGAGGCTCTTTAGGAGGGACATAGATAATTGACATGCACAGAAAACCAGTGTTTCTTGGTATCTGATTTCAGTCTGCTACCCTGCACAGCAGTGTGTGAGTTCTTAAGATTCTTTGCAAGTCAGTGGCAGCTGATTATACTAACTTGACAAAGATCAAACACTATAAAGGTGCCCTCACAAATCATAAAAACAAACAACAACAAAAAATATCCTAGTGTACGTTATATTTGTTGAATAGTTTCACTTTGACAAATTGTCCAGCATTGTCCATATACAGTTCAAAGAGATCACATTGTCCACATCCTCCTTGCTGTAAAAAAAAAAGGAAAAATTATTAATATAAGCCTCATTCAGGACATCCAGCAAGTCAGAGTTTTTTATAAATATACCTGGAGTTGCTTGGTGTGTAAGACATTCTGCTGTTGAATATGTAAGTTGGACGGGTTCAAGACGGGGTTCAGTTGAGCCGGTTTCAGAAACTGAGTGCTGCGGTAACTGACTCTGTGACTCTAAACCTGGTCTCTGTTACCATGGTAATTGAGTCTGTGAACTAAACCTGGTCTCTGTTGCCATAGTGACTGAGTCTGTGACCTAAACCTGGTCACAGATGCCATGGTAACCGACTGTGAATTAAACCCCCGTCTCTGTTGCCATGGTAACTGAGTCTGTGAACTAAACCCAGTCTCTGTTGCCATGGTGAACTAAAACCCCCGTCTGTGTTGCCATGGTAACTGACTCTGTGAACTAAACTAGGTCGGCAGCAGTTGCCCCAAGTTACTTTCTGTCTCCTCCCCTTCATGAAGCTGAAACGGGTTTAATTTAATGAGAAAGCTGATGATATAATGCTCTTTTTGGAGACGTCTGGACAATGGCATGTTGCATTTGCATCAGTGACATATGTTGAGGATCTGAATAGCTACTAATAATAGTCTAATACGGTCAACTTGTACTCATGAAACCCTGATTATTTTTTTATCTGTAGGGTCTCCATTGTTTTTACTGGACGTATCCATCACCTGTTGGAGAACTGGTCTGTGTGTCAACAGAGTCGGAGAAGCATAAACTTCAGGGTGAAATGAAGGGATACCACCCTGGACAGACCACCAGTCCATAGCAGTACTATGCATAATATCATCTGGCCTGATATACAGTATAATACACTGCACAGTTGCCCAGCAAATATTACATGATAATTGATGGATGGATGGAGTTCTCCTCTACTTTGTGTTTTGGTACTGTATAGTGCTGATGGGTTCTTTGCCCTTGCAACACTTCATGAACCAAAAACACAAGACTTTTTTGATTTTACATAAAAGAGTTCTCCTACTACACTGTAAATGTGAACAGTACTACAAACTCATAACTATTGCAGTCAGTTAAATCAAAGTGGGCTATTTAGTGGATCCAACACTGAAACATTAAGTATTCTTAACAAATTATTGATTTCACAGAGCTCATTATGTCTGAGTGAACACTAGTTACCAGACACACGTGAGGGGACATGATGTCTGACATCACTATACCTAACTGTTCAGGGCACGTACAGAAAAAATTCAAGATAGCTGGCCTTTAGTGAGCGATGTGACGGGAGGAATGAAAAGGACAAACATTAAAATTCATTAAAACACTTGTTAAAGCAGAATTTTTCACCATGCTGTTGCAGAAATCAAATTATTATATAATTATCTAGCAGAGAACAAAAGTTCAATAAATATCGGTTATTTTTTGTCAGACACTGTGAATGTGTAATACAAAGTTACATGTTACGATATTAAATACATTAACTAAAGCTAACTTAGCAGTTATCTTTAGTGTCGCTACATTAGTTCATTTCTACTTTGTTGCTATCGTTTATGTTTTTGGGGGTAGTGCTGTGGAAAGAACTGTTATTTGCACTAAAAAATCTGACGACATGTCTCATATATCGTTGAATTGTTGTCATAAACACAGTTGTTTCAGTTTGAACGTTTATTTTCTAATCATCATAATAAAACATTAAAATGTGTTGCGAAAGGTTGTCTAATGGAGTTGCCCTCCACTTAATAATACATGTTATATATATGTGTGTATATGCAATCATTTACGTAATTGAGTAGAACTACACATCTGACAACGCTACATTATTTTTACACCTAGATATTTACATGTGTCCTGTGAACCTGCACAGGCATAAATGGGTATAGATAAAGGATGGATGGATATTTAGATGTGTGCAGGTGTTATCTGAGTTCCATCGGATACTTCAAACCTGCAATGTAAGTGTGAATGTTATGTACAGTGGTGCCACTCAGCTAATATATTTATGAAAATGGACCTCACCATTATTTGTATTTAATTTTATTTTCATTGCACCTTAATACAGTGCTCAAATTTGATGTTTTATTCTTACATAATTCATTTGTACTTTTTTTTTCCTGAGATTGTAATATATTGTAATCATTGTAGAAATAAGAAATAATGTATTTTGGCTTCACAAACGAGGATTGTGTCACATCCTTCTGGATTTCTAATTTCTAATTTTTGTGTTTTGCAGGGTGCAGCTGAGCTGGACATTGCTGGAACTTTGGTCCTCCTCTCTGTGGTCCCTGACACTACTGATGCCATCCACTGCAGCCCTGAGAGCATTTCAGTTGTGACTGAGAATAAAGCTTCAGTGTGTGAGCTTTTCTACGGAGATCCTGAGGGGTCATGATGAGAAATATTTTAGAATGAATCACAAAATCACAATCCCCAGCCGGTACCAATGATGTGGGTGGGGGGAGTGCCTGAACAAGTGCTTCCCCGTGTCCACATCCATGGATGAGGTGCCCCTGAGCAAGGCACCTGAAACCCCCACCTGCTCTTCGGGTGCCGCACGGCGGCAGCCCACCGCTCTGGGTCCAGCAGTCCAGATGGGTCAAATGCGGAGAAAGAATTCCCCCACAGGGATTAACAAAAAAAAAAAAAAGTGCACTCCACTCAGTTTGTGAAAACGTTCTCTCGTTTTACTCAATCATGCTCTCTTTAACCTAAATCATGAGCTTGGTTTTGAAAAAACAAAAGAAAACGTGTTCGTAATTTACTTAATCGAGTGCTTGTTTTGGGTAATAGTTCTCTCTTTTCAAATAAATCGTGCTCCCATTATATCCACTCTTCCTAGGCTGACTGGCATTAAGAGTTTTTGACAACACTGAAGTTAGCTGGTTATAAAGTTAGGAAAACAAATAATAAAATTATGGAGCGTATTACAGGTGCCTGGTTTAGTAACACGAGTGCACAATTTATGATTTATTACAAAAAATTCTCATGACCCTTCAGGGGCTCCATACTTTTGTACTGCATTTGTACTCTTGTTTGCCACAGTACAAGATTTAGATTACCCAAAGAAACTGGGTTAACTTTACCCAAAGAAACTGGGTTTACTTTACCCAAAGAAACTGGTTTTAGATTACCCAAAGAAACTGGGTTTACTTTACCCAAAGAAACTGGGTTTACTTTACCCAAAGAAACTGGTTTTAGTTTACCCAAATAAACTGGATTTAGATTACCTAAATAAACTGAATTTCGATTACCCAAAGAAACTTTCTCAAACATTCACATTTATTCTGAAACTGCTGATGTGTCGCGATGATAAAAAACCCCCCACTGAAACAGAGTTACTTAAACAACCATATTGTATTCTTAGATGTTCTTGAGACACAGATATGTCTTATGAAATGTTGACAGCACTCTTGTCCACACATACTAGCTCAGCTTCTTATAAAATTATAATGAAAGGTACTGTACATTTTTTGTTCACTTTTTTGTTGGACGGCCTCATCTACCTCACTGTAGATGAGGCCGTATGCTCTGATAGTTATTTGCATTGCATAATCTTTTACATATTCATTTTATTTTATTCTGTTTTATTTGGTATAGTTCTCATTTTCCTCATTTGTGCAATTTTAGATAGGCCTATGTATGCTACTACTTTTATAAGATATGTTTGATCATTAAAAACAAACCAAAACAGTGCAGAAAAGAGAAGAGAATGCTTGTTCATCCCCAAGGGTTCAAAATTCAGGCTGCTAAAATTTTAGCGTTTAGAGTTTAGAGTTTGACTCCAGGTATTGAACTTTAGTATTTGAGTATTATTAACTTATTCAGTTTTACAGTGTGGACTCCTGTGACCCTCCAGAGGAATAAGACAACGAATGGATGGATGGATGGATTTTTATGCATGTTTGGACTAATATCATCATCATGATCATTCATTCATTCATTCATTCAGTCATTTTATTTTATCATACCCAGTTGTTGCAGATGCACAAGTGCACAAGTGCGACTCATCCCACTTACTGTCCTCAATAAGGGAGGCAAAAATGGGAGAGAGCAAGAGAGTGTCCATTGCCCTTTTCTCTCACATCCAGTATTGATTTCAAAGGAAACGACATATGCAGCAGAATCATTTTTCCATTCATCATGGTGGTGGATAAGAGTAATGCCATTCACATCACAATTGATCATGCTGGCAGAGGAGCAAAAGCAAAGCAAATCACCACATTCCCCCTGATTCAGGTGTTGGAATGTGATAGATTACTTTGTGGATAAATGAAACAATAAGAATTGGATTAATGCACACAGTCATTATAGGATTATGAGAATCAAATGTGTGCTTTACAGAGAGAATTATGCAGTTCTATTAATGCTGTGTTCAGTTCTATCATCAAAATATGCATACTTTCCTAATTTCATCATGTTGGATGTTATGCTTTTTTAATGCAAACCATTGCCCTTGTTGTAGCATTTATCTTCTTTGGTTTGTAGTGACCACAGGCATCTAAATGGAAGGAAAAGGTTTTTGTGGTATTGGCAGGGTAAAATAAAGGGGTATATAAGGAAATTGGTGAGGGGCAAAACAAAAACTGTAAAGCATCTGTTTCCAGCAAGAGGCCCACTTCATCTCATGGCCCCAGGAAGAGCATGGAAAGCTCATGTGAAAAAAACAAAACAAAACAAAAAACAACGTTGGTATGGTTTCATGAAAAAGAACAGTTATATAGTAATTTTTTCCATATGAGAACTCATCCACTCCACATTCATCCTCCATTTGATTTGTGTTTGATACTTATAATTTGTAAATGAGCTTGTCGGCACTGACTTCTGTGTGTGACGGCGTTCGATCCAGAATGGTCAAAATCACAAAAAAAAACAAAACTCCAGAACAGCTGCCAAAGAGGCAGACAGAAAAGGTGTGAGGCCAGGAATTGGCACCACATCTGAGGGGGCGGGGGTTTACTGCCAAATCCATGAATGAGAGTAGCTCTCTTTGATAAGTACTGATGTTTGCAGATCTCTACTCTTGTAATCTACTGCAGTTTGTTCTGTGGCACCAGTATGCCTTTTTGTAGTCCCTTCAATCAGACTCCCTTCAGGTCCATTTTATTTCCTCTGCTTTACTGCCTCCCTCAGTTAATGTCTCCTGCTTTACAGAGTACTTTGTGTTTTGGGACTTTATAGTAGTGATGAGTTCTCTTCTCTTGCACCTAGTGAATAAAATACACAAAACTTTTTTTTTGACTTTACATAAAAGACTTCTCTTTCTATTGGCACACTATGCAGGAAAAAAAAGTATCCTTTATGCAGAGAGCTCCCATTAGAAGAACAATGTAAATTGAGTCTGCATCTAAATCCAATCAAAAGTTAAATTTGCCTACAAATTAAATTGAGTTTTCATTTTCTGTTTGGTGAACTGCCTGTTTCAATGTTGAATTATTTCAGGATTCTTAAGTAGATGGTTGTTGAGCACTCAAATGCCTGGTTTATCATCACATATGGAACTCCAGACAAGAGGTCAGACAGAGGCAAGCATCTTAAACTGCTCATTTGGAAAGATACTAGATTTGCAAGAGAGTGCTTAATGTGAAGGCCACCCTGAATAATGTCGTCTGAACAAAGAAAGTACATGTGGAAAGAAACAAAACAAAACAAAAAACTGCACAGCCTTATGTAACCTATACACAAAAGAAAATAACGTAACCATTTGAGAATTCAGAGGCTGACATACACCACATTTCTGCTTGCAGGATAAAATGAAAAAGCTAAGCTACTGAAGCTATGGCTCACTTAATGCAGTTTTAGTTTAGTATTGACCTATTTGTATATTTGTTCTACTCCCAGGTTAAATCACAATCACCTTTTCATTACCTTTTTTTTTGGATATAATTGTATTTAATTCAGACCTCCTCCACAGTGATCTGGCCGGCACAGATGTGGTTAATGGGATGATGGTGTGCAGACCTCTCAGAGCCATAAGAGGCGGTGTGTGCTGGGGTGGGGAGTACAATTCCCAGTTGACTTAAATAACCAAATAATTGGAATTTCTAAAAACAATGGTTTCCTGACTTCTTCACGACCCTTCACCTTATCATTCTAAGGTCACGGGGCCTAAACTTGAACCCATTTACTTCAGAGCATTTGGCTTGCAGCCACCTCAGGTTAACCCCATAGCCTGCAGCCCGCCACAAGAGTTACAGGTCTGTCAGTACAACCACTGAGATAAGCTCTCCCACAGGACGACTATTGCCTTTTTGTTTCCTGCCACTCTCCCTTCTGGTCTTTGCTGTGGTTTTCAAACACCAGTGACATGACGCTGCATGAGCTAAAAAGCTTTGTTTAAAGGGCACAAGCTGATTACAACATCCAGCATGTATGGCTGATTTTACCCGCTGTTCAACCCATGATTGATGAGCCAGCACACAGATTATCCCTAAAAATACAAACAAATCAAGGCTAGATTTCAGCAAAATGAGTTGTATTTTGTTGCCAAATTTCTAAACTCAAATCATATTGAATTAATCTTTACAGAGTCAAGAGTGTAAGGCCTTCTGTAAATGCATCAAGATAATTTCAGCGCGCGTGCTGCCTCAAAAGCAAATAAGCTGACATTTAATCTGTGTGTTTGTGGTTTAGCTGTGCTCCCCAACCTAAACTTTACATATCAAACATACACACACACACACAGTCCTGCATAAACTTAATAGTTAGATTCAAAATGATTGCTGTGAAGGTATAGCTAAATGCACATGGGTGTTGGGTGCTGTATGTGTTTGTCTGTGTTTGACTTGGCTGTAAGCAGCAGAAGGATATTTGGGTTCTATAATACAGAAAAAAAATCTGTTTGTTCAACCAAGAAAAATGGGACATATTATGAAAACTTGATAACATGATAACTTGAGAGCAAATATGGGGTTGAAGAATGGGATGCCACCCTGCAGCAGTGTGTGACCAGGCTGGTAGCATGAAGAGAAAGAAAGCAAATATTTATTCCCTTTTAATTTAAAGCAATATTTTAATGTGAATGAAAGTATTTTGTTCTGTTCAATGTGCAATGATGGACTTGCTTGGAAATGAGCTTTATGTGCAGCAACAACTGTTTCTCCAGGATCAATACTGACGTCATCCATCTTTGACACTGTGTTAGCGCACCCATCAAGAGGAACTGACATCAAGTGTTACTTCAAAATGTGGTCACACTTAAATTTTTGATTACTTTGGAAGGGCTAAAGATGTACAAATTCAGCATTTACGTTCCAATCAGCACTTGTAATTTTGACCAACTTGTGTTAAATGGAAAATTACATAGTTTTAAATATCGTATACTGTTGTTTATAAGAAATTATTATTTTTTATCTAACTTGGTTGGTAATACCTGAGTGCTGTTGCACACAACCAAAATAAGGGACTATTAAAGCTAATATTCATATGGATATCAGATGTTTTTTTTATCAATAGCCTATATTTCAATAGCCTATATTATGCTGTGATTATTAGAAATGGTTAAGTTTATTTTTTTAAAATATGACATTATTTAACATTTATTAGTTTCAGCTCCCATTTTTCATATTAAGATATTTATTCTGAAACATGAGAAATCCTGCTGTTTTATGGCTATTGAGGCTTCTGCTTTTACATATTTATTTTCAAATAACCTCAAACATTTCTGAACTTTTTTGCAGACATTTTTTTTCTGTCAGCACATCTGGATGTAAATCTATATGTGCTGACTGTGTAGGTACTGTACCTACAGAGGGTCAAAAAAGTATTCAGTCAGTCAGCAATTGTGCCAGTTCTCCCACTTAAAAAGATCAGAGAGGCCTGTAATTTTCGTCACCGGTATACCTCAACGGTGAGAGACAAATGAGAAAAAAATTCCAGAAAATCACATCGTCTGATTTTTAAAGAATTTATTTGCAAATCATGGTGGAAAATAAGTATTTGGTCACCTCCAAACCAGCCAGATTTCTGGCTCTCATAGACCTGGAACTTCTTCTGGAAGAGGCTCCTCTGTTCTTCACTTGTTACCTGTATTAATGGCACCTGTTTGAACTGGTTACCAGTATAAAAGACACCTGTCCACAACCTGGGCTGCGAAGACTGAATCTGCAACAGGTAAGCAGCTTGGTGGGAAGAAACCAACTGTGGGAGCATCATTAGAAGATGGAAGACATACAAGACCACTGATCATCTCCCTCCATCTGGGGC
>JBAMYA010000004.1:12810748-12827201 GCA_037176975.1 Arrhamphus sclerolepis | reverse complement strand
CAAGCACAGAGCCTTGAGGGATGCCATGGTTGACAGGAGCAGGGGAGGAGGAGGAACCATGGATGGTGACAAACTGACTTCTATTAGAGATATGAGTGGAACTATGACAATGCTGAACTGGAGGTCAGAGAGCCGTTTGAGGAGGATAGTGTTGGAAAAGGCAGCGGAGAGGTCAAGGAGGATGAGGATGCTGATTTTGCCGGAGTCGACAGCGATGAGGAGGTTGTTAGTGATTTTGACCAGGACGGTCTCAGTGCTATGGTGTGTTCTGTAAGCTGACTGAAGGGGTTCACAGAGCTCATGGTTGGACAGATGCTGGTGAAGCTGGGCAGCCACTGCTCTCTCCAGGATCTTACTAAGGAAAGGAAGGTTGGAGATCGGCCGAAAGTTGTTGAGATCATCAGGGTCCAGCCAAGGCTTTTTTAAAATGGGAGTGATGGAGGCGATTTTGAGAGAGGGGGGAACTGTTCCAGAAGCTATGGAGCTATGTCAGTGATGACGGGACAAAGGGTAAGAAGGCAGGCTTTAACCAATGCAGTTGGCATGAGGTCAAGAGGACAGGAAGAGGCTTTGGCTGTAGGGACAAGTTCAGTGATGAAAGCAGTGTCAACATGGGAGAAACAAGAGAGAGAGCACTGGGGTAGTAGGGGCGGCTCCGGGAGCATGCTGTCCTCAGGCCCCCAGGGGGGCAGGTAAGAAGAGTTGCTGATGATTGGTGTCAACCTTAGCTGTGAAAAACTCCAAAAATCTGGAACATCGGTCAGGGTCATCAGCAGTGGTTAATGGTGGTGAAAAGTGTTCTGGGGTGATTTTGCTGTGAGCCAATGAGGGTAGAATAGTACTTAGTTTTGGCTTTGGAGAGTTCTTCCTTGTAGAACCTCACATGGTCTTCGAAGGCCACACGGTGGACGGTGAGGCCAGTGCGTTTGCAGAGCTGCCCCAACCAACAAACAGTGGTCTTCATGATGTGATGAGCTGAGGTGGACCAGGGGTCAGGACGGGAGACATAAGAGACAGACTGGTGTTTAAGGGTGTTTATAACCATTGTTATAACTCATTTATTCTATACATTTTTCATCACATATATATATGTATATATAATGTATGTATGTATGTCAGTATGTCAACAAATCTCATGTCTCAAGTCTGCAATGGTTTGAAGTGGTCCTACATTGGGACTGGTGACCATTAAACTCATATTTTTCATTAATTTGCGCCATCTATGAATGATATCCAAAACTGGAAGAATTCTTTGTTATGTAGGGCTTATATCAGCCTGATTTCAGTAAAACTGAAATATGCATCACTTTTGTTGTGGAATGTAATTTCTTAAACAAAGACTACAAAAACAGTGCCAGTGTGCCACTGAGAGACCCTGGATCTGAACTCAAGTGAGACTGATTTTCCTTCACGGTTTTATTTGGTTAGATTTAGATTATGGTTTGAACGGTACACTAAATTTATTGCTACCTGCAGTCTGAATGAATCCACTGAAAATCCCCGAACCTAAAAGCAGGGCTGTCGTCACCACCATCTGACATGGAACTTGTCACCTTGGTAACCGTTTCCGTGGAGAAGAAACCTGATGTTCTCTGTGCTAATGTCATGTAAGTTTAACACATCATGTGCCTCCACTCCACAGAGCTGTGTTACAGTCATGTTAATCTGCATATTTTTTGTAAGACCAGGTGGGTTTGTACACAAAAAGCACCAAGCTGAGAGAATTAGTCGTCTTCCTCTCATTTTAGAGCTTTATAGTAATGGAAAGAACACAGTTTCATTACTAACACACAGAGAATGTTTGTAGCTCATATTCAACCGTGATTGAATTTTTGACATCTCATGTGTAACCATGTGTGCTAATTACACGATGTCATAAATTGCATCAATTAAAAGCTAACTTTCACAAATAGAACACCGTTCTTGTTTTTAATTGATATTTTAAAAGGATTATGAAACCATGGTTAATGTTTGTATTTTTCCTTAATTATACCATTTTTTCAATGCTCTGTGAACGAATATGAAATCCATGTTAGAGGACACTGTAAAGAACATGAGCAAACCAAAGCATTTGTGCTGACCTGAATTATTAAAGACAGAAAAAGATGTAACATAGCGTTATATTGATGTATCCCTAAGATGTGGCTCATGATTTACATGAATGATGTCACAGCATTCTTAGTTTAATCATGGATCTTGTGCCCTTTTATGTCACCAGATATTTTCCCTGTTGGATCATATTTCGTTGGGCATGAACAAATACACAGTTTACTCTTGCTGATCAGATCTCAGACTTATCTGATGATAAGGATGTCAGGACTTTTTGAGTGGGGGGGTTAGGGTTGTTGCTGTAGGAATGAGATGACATTGTCCAGTGGTCGTAATGTCACCTTTGCCAAAAACCAAACCAAACCAAAACAAAACAAAATTGTAGGAACCATGTCAGTTCCTTAAAAGTTGATTTCACTCTTCCAGTTTCTTTTCCTTCTGTTTTCTTTCATTCATTAGTCGCTGGCAAACGGGGGAAGTGGTACACTGCCACCACTAAATAGCATGGAGTACATAAAAGGACCGAGGAGGAGATCAGCTCTGTTACAGTTCCAGCCGTCTGCGTTTTACCCCGGACCCCTGCTCCAACCTAGCTCATGAGTAATCTAATTAAATCCTACTGACATGATCAGTGTGAGTTCACCAGTCTGCTTTGAAACTATGTTGAGTACAGCCAGTTTGTCCCTTGCTCTGATGCCTCTGCTTATTGCTCACTGACTTCCCAAAACAAGTATGTCACAACCAGTTAAGCACAATGCAACCTTCCTAGGGGAAAAACCTTGGCTGGCATCTGTCTCTTAGTGCGGAGCATATTTGCATTAAAAGCTTCCATTGTCAAAAGAATGTGACAATAAATAAATAAATATATTCACACATTATATCACTTATCACATAGTACGGATCTAAATGTACCTGCCAAAAGGATGTCAATCAAATAACACTAAAAGGAAGTTTCTACCTTGTGTGTTTTACTCTAAAAAGTTTTACTTTTTTCTGTTTCTGCCTCTTTAGAAGTAAATGTAAAAGACTGATTAATGTTTGTCCTTCACACAGCAGTAATGCAATCAGCATAGAGGGAAAAGAAAAAAATGCATAGCTGTTCCGACTGAATTTCTAAAACGTTATTGAAGTACTCTCCCATATTCATTCCTGTATAATTACAGATACATTTCCACATTAACATGTAATTGTGACAGTTGCAGAAAGCTGGAATGTGATGCATCTCCAGTTGTGTGAACAAAAGGTGCTGATCAGTTTAAGATCTGTCTTATATAAGTACTAGTCTTTTTGTCTTGTATTAACATGTAATTTCATATTATTTCTCTGCAGCTTCACACCAGGACATCTCACACTGATTCAAAACGAGTATGCATTTTTCTATGGAATTAAGCAACACAACAATTTATTAGATGTTTTATGCTCCGTGAGCTTGATTGAAACACACCTCAGTGGCCACAAATAAATGGTTATCTTGTTTTCTGCCCAGTGAAATGGCCTCTCATTTTACCTCTGGTTTCGCAGCAAAGTCTGAATTCTTCATCTGTCTTTAGGGGACATTAAATCAGGTAGAAAATAGACTTGTTTCTTTGTTGTGTACGTGGGATTAAAGTTTGACCAAGATATAATGATATTGTCTGTTGCTATGGTGAAAGAAAGAGACTATGGATCATTTTAAAAGGTTTTGTGCTGTCTTCGTCTATTGTTTTCTTCCCTCAATCCCCCCTCTGTTTTCTTTGTTTTTGTTCTTAGCAGACCTATGTTTGTTGCACCAATGATCCGGAAGTGCACATGAGCAGCTCTCAGAACGACTGCAGGAAAGCAGTGGTCTGTTTAGGTTTTGTTAAGTCTGGTCTCAAGTGAACAACATTCTAACCTGCCGTTCTTTTCATTTCTATGACGGGTGTTGAACTTGAAACTGTAGCTTGGAAAGTGCTTTGGTGAAGAACAATGGTGGTTTGGAACAGATTTACAGATAATTACAGTACATCACATTTTCAAAAACAAAAATTAACATTTAAGGCATTGCAGTTTAGAATTTGCAACTTTATGAAAAGAAACAAGTAATAAGTGCAAGATAAGCGCAAATGTATTTAGGTTCTGGATGTGGGGCAGCTGTTGTCCCATATAAAACTTGCTTCTTAAGCGTTGATGGTCACTGATGTTATAACCTCAATTTAATTTTAATTTCAATTCGTGAATCACTTGTAATTAATACCTGTAGATGCCTCCATGGAGCATTTCAACCATTTTATAGTACATGACTGCATTAGCATCACCAATCTGCAAAGACATTTATTCCTTGTAGGAGCAGACAATAGTTCCTTGATTTTGTGTCGCTCTCCAGACTTTGGCAGGTCGGATACATTGAGATGGACCACCTTACTGCTAAATTAGAGGATTTTGCCCTGTGTCAGAAGGGGGTAAAAAGCCTCCATCTGCTCAATTGTAGAACTCTGAAGTATCTAGGCTGAATCCTACTGTCAGAATTGAAAATGGCCCCTGCTAACGGAGATATAATGGCTTCTTAGTCAAGCAGTGGGAGCTGTCAGGCCTAAGGGTGTTTGACAAAGGCAAGGTGGAGGCCACAACGATCAATACCTCACTCTGTATGAAGCAATAGGCATTAAATACTCCTCCGTCTACTCCCATAGGAAGAGAGCAAACGTATCAGTCAAAACACAATCACCACACACATGCACGTACGTACACACATGCAGACATCAGCTGTCCCTTGAGAAACTCAAAATAAATAAATAGATAAATAAAAATCCTAATTGCATCATTATTATGGTCCTTTAAAATTCAAATATGTATATTTTATTTGTGAAACCTTAAAGGACTTTAGTAAAGGTTAAAGGCTTGGGGAAAGAGCAGCGTGGATGATTTGTACCTCTCTGAGGATGAATATATGAGAAGGGATGTTGCAAATGACTGTGGACAGTGTGGTGGGCATTCATCAAGAAAACAAGCCACATGAGCACAGACACCAGAGTCAGGACTGGAACGAAACTCAAAGAAACAAATCTAATCCAAGGCTGCCAGAGAACCCATTTATAATGTTAGGATCACAACATGAATCTTTGGAGGGAGTTAAAGGGAGTTAAAGGGGGAAACAAACACTAAAAGACAGAGTCACAAGAGTACCAACTGAATAAATGAATGTACATGCTTTATAAATGGAGTACAGTTTTTGTTGTTTGTTTTTTCTAGGCATTATTTGTCTGTTCTACTTTTAAGGAGCAAGGGAAAAGATTTTGCAAAGGAGACGTGGTATTACAGCAGTGCTGTCAGTGAAGCTCCAAAATTCCTTGTGTGTTTAGCCCATTTACAAAACACTGCATTGCTTTGACTGCACAGCTCCCTCTGTCTGCAACAGCGCTCTCTGAGCTGGTTGCTTCATATCAAGGAGTATCAATTCCCCCCTCCAGGATCATTTCTGGTACTCCTGTTTGTTTCTATGGACTTTCCAAAAAAAGAAAATGGGGAAAAAAAATAGAGAAAAAAGGAGGAGGCAACTATAAAAGAAGCCAGAACAATATCTCAGAATGAAAAGCAACATTTTCAAAATTGTAATGTGTGAAATGAGAAATAAATAATAAAAAAATAATAAAGAATTCATGGTTCATGGCCAAACATGAACACAAACATTTTGCTTCTGTTATTACTTCTTACTCCTCCATGTTTGTACTGAATGTTGTGTTTGATTTTGTTCATCTGAAAGTCCCTTTCCAGAAAGAACTTTTCTCCTTGCAGCCCTCCCAAACAGGTCAAACGAGCTTTAACATTTAGCATGCTAACTGAGGCAGGCAGAGTTTGAGATGTAACTTTTGAAGTTTTAGCACTGCACCAGCGTGAACTTGAACGCCCACTCTGGGAAGTCTGGCAACTGTCTTGAATGCTTTTGAACTTATAAATATTTCTTTTTCAATGAAAAATTATCGACTCCAAAATTTTTTTTTGAAGAAACTAACCTTTCCCGGATTGATGGGCAGCAACAATTGCATCTCTAAGACCATTACTGATGTTTTTCCTCATTGGTATTGTATCATCACACTGGACCACTTCAGACCAGGAGCACACACCTGACGATGAGTGAATAATATTTTGAATTTTTGTCAAATTAATAATAGTGCTGTGTTAAATGCTAGGTCTGATTTAAATCTTTTCTCAGGGCCAGTGGCTTTTCTTTTATGACATACTAGATAAAACCAGTTTTCTCATGACTGTAAGTTATTCAGCATCAGCATCAAGCAGTTTCTTCTTCACAGTGTCAGTGCCAAATGAACATACAAAAGCAGTTTACGTGCTGCGCCATGCTCACTGAATAAAATTTTAACCATTTTTGAATACAAAGGTCAACTTGGTGAAGTCTCAAGTTGGTATTGAGTTAAAAACAACTTTATTGTTACTGCAGTGTAAGTAAACCCTGATGATTGCTCATGAGTTGAGCGCAGACTCTTCGGGAAGCTTTAGCATGCAAGAAATAGTTTTAGCTGCTTCCATCCACTGCTGCTGTTTCACACAGTGTTCTTTGGTGTTCTGTTGAGAAAATTGTATGTTTTTCCCTTTGTGGAACTTGGTGTTCTCTCCATCACTTTTATGAATAAATGGATAGATATATTGCAATGTATCTCACGCTAAACTCCATTCATAGAAACTGTGTTTTGTACAGCCTTGCTCAGATACACTGAGAAGGTTTAATCCTGCATCAATCTGCATCAATTCATCTTCCTCAATGATGTTCATCTTTCCCAAGGCTGGAATCTTGTTCTGTTCAGGCGTTGTGATGCAAGATGGTTAACAAGATAAGGACATAAAGAAAAGAAAACATTTTCCTTGAAGTATCTTGCATATACTAAGCTTTACATGGGAGATACAATAAAATAAATGATCAGTTTACTGTACTTTAAAGTTGATACATTTCCAAATAATCACAGGAGAGGACATTTTAATATTTTGTTTGGACATTTTAACCACAGGAATTTTATGTAAGTGTCCAAAACTCACAGCTGTAGAAGGATAAGAACGATGATTAATGTTCTAATCTTAAATTCCATATGAATAATTTCACTGACAGTAGATTAGAAGTAAATTGACAACAAAGTTTCTTCCTCGATTGCTTGGTCTGCAAGCCATTTGGATAAAGGCTTTTTTCTTCTGCACTTGTTCTCATTTGATGCAAATTGGCAATCATGTAATAATCCAGTTAAGAGCGTGCAAGTTTGATTCTCAGCAAACTCGGCAGCAGTTTTCACTTCAGAGACCACGACCACCTCAGGCTGCTCTATTATGAGCTCTCCCAGGCCAAACGTAGAGCTCTCATCTTCGAGCTTCCTGTGTAATCCCAGATCAAAGGTCCCAGGGTAACGGGAATGGATTCTCTGCTCTAACAAGCACACTCTCTCAGATGGAAGAAATTGAAACCATTTTTCTTTATCTTGCGTCTGCAGGTTAGCTCACTCAGTGAACTAAAAGATAGACCTTGTCATGATAGCGTGGGCCATGCTCATAGCAGAACACACGAGAAGATGGGCCTCAACGCCTCTTTGGCTGTTTGATGTCTGTTTTCATCTCCCTGTTTTCATGCTCCCTGGAGTAACAACTGCTGGGTGACAAGCAGAGGAGGAGGCATAAAATTTAAACAAAGTAAGGTGTAACACATGAGACTGCAGGGTGTTTCAATAAAGCTGATAAGGATTTAAATTTTACCAATAATACAGAACAAAACCTCATGTGGCTGTTTACACCACCTTGTAAACAGTCTCCTGTGTTGCTAGCAGGTATATGTTTGCTCAGTGTAGTTACATGTCCTTACAGATCCATATCCTTGTGACAGTTATACACACAGTTTGTTAAGTAAACTTATTTTCTTTGCAAAAGTCAGATGGAGAGTTATTTTCAATCTCTTTTAATGTTCTTTCAAGTACATTAACTACTGTAAATAGTAAGAGTTGAGTTAAAAGTACAGCAGGACATCACATGTCATAAATCCATTTCATCAGCACCATGGAAAGTGACAGGAACAATCTGAAATCAAGTTAGGAAAGTATGGAATTTAATTTTTGCTGACAGTGTTAAGATATTTAATGTTCTTTCTTTCTTTCTTTCTTTCTTTCTTTCTTTCTTTCTTTCTTTCTTTCTTTCTTTCTTTCTTTCTTCAACTTCATTCACAGATTTAGGTTTTCAGGCCTTTGACTGAAAAGTTGGGAGAATAAAGCTTTTGTCACTTTGCAATGTCTACACTTACAAGGCATTCTGGCATTGATGAATCTGTTTCTTTCAGTTCTTTGTGCAAACATGTACAACAGTAAGGGATAATTGCCATTGCATTTTCCATCCATTCATTATCTTTACACACTTTTAGCTGTGCAGTGTCACAGGGATCTGCTGGAGCCTATCTCAGCTTTTTTTCAGGCAAAAGGCAGTGGTTGATCCTGGACTGGTCGCCAGTCCATCGCAGGGCCCATTGCTTTTGTCTTTTCAAAATTCTCTTTTCAAATATTCCCTGTTGGAATCATGTTGGGGCTGCAAGCAGGCCAGTCTGCTACCAATACACACTTCCTCCTCAGACACAACATTTTTAGAAAATGTTTGTGCATAATCTTTTTGAGAAACGCGAGTTCATTCCTATGAAAGATGTGGTCTTGAAGGCCGCACGTGTGTTAGGGTGGTTGGGAGGTGTGGACCCATATGCAGGAGACCGGAGAGACAGGAGTAATCCATAAGTATTTAATGAAAGAAAAAGAAAAAACAAAACAAGACGCTGACACAGCAGGAAGAAAAAAGAAAAAACAAAACAAACAAACAAACAAAAAACAGAACTAAACTTAGGACATGGCGAGGCAAAAGCAGAACTGGGCAGAACAGGACTCAGAGATAGGGGCCCAGTTCAACCTCATATCGTCACAGACCCAGGTTTTTGGACGTATCACAGAAGATTTGGAATAAATATTCCTCTGACTGCACTATAAAATTCTACTGTGTGATGGATGGATGTGTGGATGCCACCTCTAGACAAGCTCATGTGCTTTTACCAGATTCCATGAATGCAGTGCTGTCTGACAGATCAGAGATCATAGATGTCCAGTGTATACTTGCTGCCTTGCACTTTCACCGAAGTTCCTCCATATTTTATTGGTTTATAACACTATGCACCATAAAAGGTGGAAAGTTCTAATCACTTCCAACAATTTCATTTCTGTAACAATTTCAACAGATTTCTGAGAAACTAATTCAAATATGGCGTCCTCAAAGCCTTTGAAGGATACACGCGTTTACATTCTGAACCACAGCCAAATTATTTTACCACCTAAACCTGAGCAAATGACTTCTGTCTATACTGCTTCTATAAATGAAACATATATAAGCTCAAATAAAGTTATATCTGCTGCTGTTGAACATTTGATGACACCACAACAGTTTCTGTGATGAATGTAACAACACTAAAAGCATTTGAAGATCCTTTTACATGTTTATATGGTCATTTAATGTTTTTCTTTTCTTTTTGTCTGTCAGGAAAACAGAATGCGCGGGAGACTGGAGAGAAATAGAGGGACGTTACAAAGGAAGATCAGAGAGTAAAAAAACATGGCCCCTGTTCAGAGTTTGCGTTTCAAGCCTTTGAAAGTCAGAGGGGCAGACTGGCTGCCAAATCTAAAATGATGGAGGGGCTTTACAAAGGGAAAAAAGAAAAAAGAAAAAAAAGAGGCTGCAGGGAACATCAGCTGGACGTTTCTAAAAGGAAAACAGACTTAATAAAACATTAACACATGTTTTCTGAAACTTCCACCCTCCAAGAGCAAAAAAATATAAAAACTAATAATGCTGACACAACTTTGAAGTAGAAATCTTTTTAAGTGAGACCACCACACAAGAACTTCAATTTTAAAATCAAAGGCTATCCTCTTAGCAACACTGGTGATAAAGGCAATCAGCATTGTATGGATCATTGGCAAATGGAGACTTTTTTCTTTGAAATATGATGTTTTCTCCCTGCATAAACGTTTTTTTCTGTTCCTTCCAAGTTGTTTACAGACTTACATTCATAATGGGGGGGCAACTGTGTTCTGCTCCTTGTGGGCAAAATGCCAAGCTAAATTAGCACCCCTCCTGGATATTTCACACTAAAAAAACATCTTCACCACAGCAGGTGGCATCACTTCCAGCAGGGTGCTAACAACTTTCAGAGACACACTGTGAACTCTAGCACTGTGAACAAATTAGCTAGGGGATTCTAGCATATCAAACTGCCATTTCATCTAATGACTATGATGGCCAGTCAAATTAGTAATGTACCCAAGCCAAAGGTTTAATTTGTGACACATGTGACACATGGCTTTCCAAAATATCACTGTGAACTTCCCCTTTAATGTTGGGCGACGTTCAGCATATTTCATTCTTTTTTTTTGTTTTTTCCTCAAACTATTGCTGCAGGGAAAAACAACTACAACTACAAAACATTTTTAGGCAATTCTTTTACAAACCTCTTCACATATTGCTCACAGGATTGTTCACATAAAACAAACATTATTGAAAACCAATGAAGTTATGAACATATATTTGGGTATTATGTTTCTTTTGTTCGGGTTTGGGTTTCATCTAGGCCGGACCCAGAAACAAGCGGAGATAAAGCAGGTTAAGGTAAGTGGTTTATCTATAAAAAGCGTCTTTTAGCTTGAAGAGCTTGAGGTCCCTGAGTTTAAAAAGAACATGTGAATCCAAGGTAGGTGAGGAGCAGAACTTGTGACAACACCAGACCTCTATGGTGGCTTCTGCGATGGCAGCGGTAGACAAAGTGGCAGCTCCAGTTCCAGCAGGACTTTCTGTAGAAAACCGACAAACTAGATACTTGGAAAGAAAATGAAAAGGGAACTTGAATTGATTCTTCACAGTAATTTGTATGGAGTTGCACCTCAGTGGATAACAAACAAAGTGGCAACGGGTAGGTAGAAGGCTGAAGCTTAAGTACGTAAGAGACAACTCAGCAATCAGCCGTCACTGGCAAGCCCAGCAGGAAGTTCAGCCCCACATCTTGAAAGAAAGAAAAGCATGAAAACAAAGCCTGTAAATGGGACAAGGGGGAGAAAGGTAGGCATTTACATGGTATTAAGCAGTGGGTAACAGTTAAACAGATCAGTTCACTCACATGACAGGAGGAACCCTGGTTCACCAGGCTAAGACGAGGACACGCAGACTGAACAGCGATTTAGACACAATAGGGAAACACGAGACTGGAATGTACCCATACTGGAGAGAGAAACAGTGATGCATGTACTTCTGACATGTAGGCAGTGTTAACGGAGTACCTAAGAACAGAGTTATGTTACCCAACCTATTGAGTCTACCTGGAACTTCTTTTTTTTTTTTTTTAAACTTTGTTTTTTACTGGCTTTCCAGTGTGCTCACACCTCAGTCCAGTAGATGGTGGTAATGCACTAAACTTGCAAACTGCCAATAAATACCACAGAAGAAGAAGAGGAACTAAAAGCCCAACAAAACACATTAACCCTGACATCTTTATAACTTTGAAGATGTATGACAATGCTTTTGAGATTTGTGGGGTTCTATGACATCACAGACCCAGATCGGTATAGAATCTTCCAGGTTCCATATTGCCATCTGCTGCATTTAATGTACTTGAATTGATTACACAAGCGCACACATGACGTGACATCACTCCATCCCTGAGGCCAGCTAGGCTAGGGCTAATTGGATGTGCCCGGCTGGTTAGGATGTGATTAACTCAGATTAAAGACATGATTAAGAATATCCACATATTTTAATGAAAGCATGCCACATTTCATTAATACCTTGTAGAGAATTCAACATCTTACATCTCATAGTTGAAAAACACATGATCTATATACAGCTGAAACCAGATGTTTACATACACTGTATATAATAATTACATCTGTCTAATCCTTTCCTGTTTTAGGTCAGTTAGTGTTGTATTTGTAAAATCACATTTCTCAGCTCCACAGCCAATGACATCCCACAATGCATGACTTATCCAGCACGAGAGAGAACCCGTCTGAGTGTGGTTGATCTTGGACCAAACTGGTGCAACAAATCCAGTTCTTAGGCCTACCCATGGACATAATATTCTCTGGGTCCATCTGTAACTTGGAATTGTCGTGACAGATACGTAGGGAGTCAGGAGATCACCTCGGCTAGCTGGGGTGCTGCCACTTCAGAAGAACTGTTCTCAACTTTTCTCCAGTCAAAGTGAATTCAGTTTGTTTGTTTCTTTTCCTGCTTGTTATTACTGACTCAGAATGCTATCAGACTATGACAACAGTCATTTAAGCTGTAACAGCGGTTAACTGCTGCATTGTGAGTGAGGAAACTAATGATGTGATAAAACAGACACTCTCAGACACTCCCAACTCTCTACAACAGCCTGTCAAATCAGACCTTGACAGGAAAAAAAGATCAAGGACATGTTTAGGGTTGTGTTCAAATTAACTTCTTGATCATAATATTGTTTTTTTTCATTTCTTTGATGAGCAGAGAGAATTGAGAAAAAAAACAGGCATTTAAAATTCTACCTTTATTTGCTGTTAGATCTGTAACATCTCATATTAAGGCTTGTTAGGATACTGTAATCGTATTGCATAAACTAGATTTTAATAATGTACTGACAGGTTCTCCTCGGTACTTACTCTAGGTGCCGGTGAAGAAAATGAGAATGTGAACAAGGGAGAAATAATTAAGCATTTCAGAGAAAAGGAAATAGAGCCAGTTTTCTCATCATTGTAATAAAGAAAATGAGGGGGATATGAACGGGGGTGGGGGGTGGGGGAGGGGGAGGGATAAGGGGACAAGCTTCTGCTGCAAATCTGAAAAACAAAAAAAACAGACAAAAAACAAACAAACACAACAGGCACACAAACAAGACATTGGCTATTGTTCTCAACAGCCTTAATGAGAAGTACGAGCAGTTCCTAAACAGAATCATCTCTCCATCCATCTATCTATCAATCCATCTATCCATCTATCTATCTATCCATCTATCTATTTATCCATCTATCCATCCATCTATCCATCTATCTATCTATCTATCCATCCACCTATCCATCCATCTATCCATCTATCCATCCATCTATCTATCTAGACTGATACAGAGTCCGCATTACTGCAGACGTTGCCACCGATCCGTCTCTCAGTCCATTCGTTCGTCCGTCGTTCCATTCTTCCTTCACTCATGAACAAGACCCTGAGATACTTGAACTCCTCTACTTGAGGCAGAACCTCACCCCCAGACCATGGTCTCACATTTGGAGGCGCTGATCCACACTCAGCTGCGAACCGCTCCAGTGAGAGCCGGAGGTCCCCGCTTGATGAAGCCAGCAGCACCACATCATCTGCAAAAAGCAAAGAGGCAACCCTGAGGTCACAAAAGTGAAACCCTTCAGCCCCCCTTGGCTGTGCCTAGAAATTACAGTCATAAGAGTTATGAACAGAGTCAGTAACAGAGGGCAGCCCTGATGGAGTCCAACTCTCACTGGAAACAAATCCGTTATTCATTATTCATATTCACAAAATTAATAATGGAAATCAGTGATTACGGGGCACCAGGAAGTAACTGCTGAACTGGAGAATCGCCCTCAAGTCAAGTCTCTGTTTGCATGTGCAACTTGTACATAGAAAACAGAAGAATGGAACTTTCTATCTGAGGAATGACCTTCACAACCAATAAAAGCACAAACAAAAACGTTTTGTTCTGTATTGACTATCTTATTCTGTTGTGTACTGCTGTATACATCCCCGTGACCCTGTACAGGACATAGCGGGTGTAGATAATGGATGGATGGACGGACTTCTGTATACATGGTACAGCAGCACAAAAGATTATATGAAGACTGTGTTATACATTTCTAGATCCAGTAAAATGAACTAGTTCAACGAACCATGTGTGTGTTTGCTTTGTCTTAATGATACTAGGTTAACAAGAAGAGATCTCCAAACCCATGGAATAACCATGTTAATTAAAACTGATATTAAAGTTAACATAACAAGCCTAAAAGAAAGCAAATATATGCAATATTTTAGTAGTTTCTTGCTTACCAGTGTGTAGCTGATTGCTAAGGCTGGTGCTCATGCCTACTGTGTATGCACGATTGAAAATCATATAGTTATTCTGTTATGAACTGATAAAAAAAAAGTTACAATAATAAAAGTAGCACAGAGATTTTCAACAAAAATTAGTTTTAGTCTTCCAGTTCTGCACAATCTTACTACCAAATATTTACAAAATAACTTCATAAATAATTATTCCTCGGCTACTGTCTGTCCCTAGTTTTATTGTTTTCTTTCTATACCAACAATTATTAGTCAGACCTGCATTATCTGATGCAGTACAGGAATTTATATGTAAATTACTACATAATAAAGTGTTCCCAGCAGCAGCTCACCATCATAAACGTTTCCATCAATTCATTCATCTAGTTTCGACCATCTCAACTGGCTCCTCTTGATGTGGAGGAGCTTAAACAAGTTAATTTCCCTGTTGTGTGATCAATGAAATTTGATCTAATCTTAACTTACCATTCAGTTTTCAGCATTTGCAGTAAACGACACAATCTACCGACTACACCCATCTACAGTGACTGCAGCCTTATGAATACGGTGCTTACTTTCGGTCCTTCCGCCTCAAGATATCTTTTGCTTCCTGTTTGTGCTTAGCGCTTCGTTATACATCGTGTTTGTGTTATATTTTGCAATTCCATTAACAAGCAAGTAATATAATCTGTGAGAAACTAATTTCAAAACAATCTTATCACTTGAAGCTGAGCAACAACACTATGAATTATTTTGTATCCTCAAAGATACAACTGCAATTATTTTAACACCATAGACATCTCATAGCAGATATCGACTTCAGTAAAGCTTTACTTAACAATGCAAGCCCGCCCTGGGGAACCTCCATGCTGTGGTAATAACAGGCATGAGCATGGAACATGTAGAGTTTTATAAGCCAACTTAATAGCCCAACTCAATTTCAGCTTCATGTGACGCAGCGGTTAAATTCCCTCAACTACCCTGCACTTTCACTCTTATTTCCATTACTTGTATCGGACTTTCCCCAGTGCTTTGTTGTGCTTCTAGTGAAAGGACTAGTGTGTTAAAATAAAACAAATTCTAAGACACTGGAAAAGACTCTAAGAAAGATACATTTATACATTACTAACTCAAGGTATTGCATGATTTTATTTTATTTTATCTTCCTTCCGTGTGCTAATATATAGCTGTATTTCAAGGTCTGCTACACTCTGCTATACACTCAAAAAAAGACGAAAAAGAAAAAGAGAGAGGGCAGGTATGAGGACAAAAAGAAAAAGAACAATTATTATTTCAAACTGATTATGGCAACGGGAGAATGTAATGATTATTTAGCACAGAAGAATTATCCATGAAAGGCTGAGTCTTTGAGGAGCAAAGATAGCCTGAGGATCTTCACTTTAACAAAGTCAAGAGCATGAGAAAATAATTTAAATGGATAAGAAAGTGTGTTCCTGAATGTCAACTTCATTTATTGTGTCTCCAGAGGGGCAACTGGTTTTGCAGCAGCACATACAAAGCACATGAACACAATATCTCAAGTACATAAAACACACAGGCACATAGAAACACTGATGCTTAAAAATAAGAAGACCCCAGGTACAGTAAGTCTGAGATCAAAAACGTTGGGCTTGGAATAATAGATAATAAAGATAAAAAAAAGAGACCCTAAGCGGAGGACTGGAAGGGACATGAATATTTCTCCTTCTAGAGTGTATGAGGTCATTAAAACTTTCAAGGAATCTGAAGGAATTTGTGTCAGAACGGGATGTAAGACATCTCTCAGATGGCACAAAAATTGGGTTTTATATCAATAGAGTTTTTTTGTTTTTTTTACCCAAATGGGTAAGGCATTGCTTGAAATCTTTGTCAGACCTACTATACAGAGTTACATTCACTAACGTATCTTACTGTGCAAAACAAAGAAATGTCATGTCAACCTTGTCCAGAGGAGATGGGCTCGGGACCACTGGGGATGGACCATCACACAGTTTGATGGATAATTTATGCTCTGGATCAAAGAGGAAACAGCAACAAATCTAGAAGGGTTTGTTAAGATATGGAGTTGTGTCAGTGCCTCTTCTTTTATGGCAGCATTAATCCAGAAATATGTACACTGATATTTTGGAGCAACAAATGGTGCCTTTAAGACATAGTTTCAGAGACATTTCAATAAGATGCTGAAAAACCACATTCTGCACACATGACAGGAAGGGGTTTCATGTACAGATACTGGACTGGCCTGCTGTCCTGACCTGAATTTTGAAAGGATCTAAGCTGACATTGCTGCAAACTGCCTTTTAATGGTGGCCTGTTCTCCCTGTTCTCTGATGTATCTACTGGT
>JBAMYA010000004.1:12783840-12810648 GCA_037176975.1 Arrhamphus sclerolepis | reverse complement strand
GAAAGTAATACATAGTTAAGGTTCAAATGAAAGGGGTAACTAATCAGAAATTAATTAGCAGTGAGTTCCTCATTTGGTTTGTTTAAGCGGTAATTAAGCAACAGTTTATGTACCTTATTGTGAAGTGTTCCCACACCAATATCGTGCAACAGTAATGAAAATCTAAAAATGGGTTCTTACCCTTGTGTGAGAATTTCCCTTTGGGGATAAATAAAAGAATTTTGAGTTTGAATTGAGTTTGTGGGAGTCACAAAGTCAACATTGATCTTTAGAAATGTCTTTTTGAAATGTAATTGGGACTTACTGATGGTATCTAGATATAAGAGCAAAAGCAGAGACCAGAGCTGCTGCAAATCAAATATGTGAGGATGGAGAGTCCTGATTGGCTAAAACCATCCTGGACACCTCTTCAACAACACTTTGGTTATCTGTTCCTCAAGTTCAATTCAGTTTAGTTGTATTTTATATTTATGTTCTATTCATTTTGCTTCCCTCCTGTTTCTAAGATCTTTATTTTCCCCATTTCTTTTCTTTTTTTTTATGATCTTATCTTGGGCTCTTAGCCTTTTAGAGTTTAAGAATATTCTTTTTATTTGTTTCATCATTTGTTTACGACAGAACCTGAAAGGGGACATCAAAGGAAGAAATTCAATTAATTTATCATGTGCACAGGATATTTTCTGGTGTGCACAAGAAAATATGTAATGCGCACCAGATAGTATCTAGTAACTATCTGGTTTACCTGGGAAATGTTTCAAGAAAGTTTCTTGTGAACACCAAAAAATATCTTGAGCGCACTAGAACTGTATATTAGATGTACAGGCAGAATGACTGTTGTTCACAGGAAACCATCCTGCATTTCAGCTTGTTGTATTTCTGCATGGTAAAGGCAATGTGGAACTTGACTGAGTTATAGTTCAATCTCAGACTTTTACACAAAGACATTGAAGTTTTGCTTGCTGGATGTCACCATTATCTTGTGCACACCAGATAATAGCACATGAGAAACCAATTTTAAGTCTGTTTGTTTCTTTGATATCACCTTATGAGATCTGTAATTTCTTCATTAAATTTTACACATTTCATATTCTGTTGTATAAAACTTTTTGCTCAGTTGTATCTTTCTTATTGGTTTTGTTCCTGTTCATCATAATTCAGCCAGTACTTGTTATTTTATTTTATTTTTTTTACCAGCTAATATTGAGTCTAGCTAATGTAATGAATCCTAATTTGCTCTACACATTAGTTATTTATTTGTTTTCCATCTGAAGTGAGTACCAATTTGGTTCAGCTTTGATTGTGACAAACCAGAACATCAGAAAGCAAACAGTGTAGAGACAAATAAAAGAAAGATCAAATAAATATGAAAAAAAGAGATAAAAGGTATAAGGAACAGGTGATGCATGGGTCATTCTATGAAGTTGTGTACTATTTGTGTGACGTGATAGCCAATAATAAAAAGTCCTTCTTATTTCTATACTTTTAATGGAAGATATAAGTGCAAGGGGCAATATTTTTTATATTTATACGGTAAGTCTTGACTCTGTGTTTGTGGTGGGAAAAAAAAAATTCACAATCTGCCAAAGTTCCACATGTGACACAGAAATCAAATATGGGGGAAGGGGAGGAGGAAGGGGTTCAGTTTTAAAAGTCTATCCATGTTATTGATCATTGACTCTTGCTCTGCAGCTGCAGAGTAGAATCTCTTGGATCACTACTGCCCCCTACCATGAGGCATGAGAACTCATCAAGTGCCATTTCACTGTTGTTGTAAGATCGCTGAGCACCCAGCAGACAGCAAACAGGTTGCACATATATTATATACATCAGCTAAACTATGGAAAATCAGGGCAAATGTTTGAAACATTTGATTGGTGACATACAGAGACAGTAACACATTCACTGATGGCAGACGCCAGTTTGTGAGGAATTGCACAATCCAAGGTGAGGCTCAGCTTGCTGCTGCCTCACTGTGTCTATTCCCTTGTTTCTTTATTAAAAATTCCTGTTCAATCAAAATTGAAAGCTAAATCTAAAATTAGTTTGTAGTTCAAACCATTGCATAAATATAACCATTTAATTTATTTGTTTATTATATATTTTATTCTTTCCAGGATGTTGACCGCATGTCATTGGTATCCATATACTGAAAAATCTTACCTTTGATTTGATTTTGCATCAGAAATGTAAGGGGTCTGTCTTTTATAACAAGCAACAAGCAAATTTTCTACTATTTGTGGATGTGTGGCTTATTTATTTGTGCTTTAATATGTTTGTATGTATGTATTTTATGTGTCTTTTTCTGAGATTTACTACTTTTATCCTCTGACTGACTGACTTTCACCACCTTGAACAGAGCTCAGATTTCAAATGCTGCATTTACAATTTCTTTCCTATTAATACACCTTTATTGAGCTGAAGGCCAATACTTGAATCACATCTTAACTGATTGATTTCAAATGCACTGTAATGGTACAAACACATCAAATATGAGATGATGTCACAGTCCAAATACTCATGTACGAGACTCAATATTTAAAGGTCTATGAGAGCAATCCAGCGGCTATTCCTCCTCCTCAGCCTGATGCCCACAGGGAGTTAAAATAGCAGTGAGATAGTTCAGAGATGACACTTGACTCACCAATGTTCAGAGACATCTCAGTCACCTAGAGAAAATCCAGTCCTCTGGACATGAAAAATCCTTAATGACAAAAGTTTTGTTCACTAGCCATCAATAACTTAAACTTGGCCAGAGCCATCAAGACCCCAGTGTTAACTGTTTGGGGAGCCTGAGACAGATGGTAGGAGATGCAGAGGTTCGCACTCCATCAACTAGGACAATGAGAACATGAGCTGCGGGGCTGGGAAACTTCATCTGGTTCAACAACAGGTAGCCTACCAACCAGGTACCCAAAGGATGCAACACACCCGGATACAGAGAAAAGATGTAGCTGCAAAGTCAGTCCGGGAAGCTACAGGAAAACACGTCAAACAAGAATATCTCCTTGTTAAGTGTCAAGGAGCTGCTGAGCGAAGTCTTTTGGAAACAGTCAAAGATTGGAGAAACAGTCTGGAGGCAAGAGTGATACATTTTTTTGTCCTTAAGACAAACTGATTCTCCTAATTCTTCTCCACAAGTAAACTGAGCTGCAGTGACAGAGGTCTGAAACTCCAGAGTCCAGAAGAAAGTGGGATGGTGTATGTTAGTGTTGGAGGCAGATCCACACGAGTCCATGCAAAGTGTTATGTAACACATTGCATGTTTAGTGATCCGACCGTGTTATGAATTATGAAATTTACATATGACGTAGGTGACAGGATTTAACGTTCACTGCATCTCTGATATGCCAACTATGTCGACCTAAATTCGGTTTTGAACTTTATATTTCGGAGTTTGACTTGTATATGAATAAGTCATCTTGAAAGTGCAGCTTTATTCCTAATTACCGATGTGTTCGACACTGGGCACAAAGCAAAGTTTCAGGTCTTTCCAGTCTGTCTGAAGTAAAGCTGACAGTTCCTTTCTCTGTACTTCTTTTGAAACATGTTTGCGGTTGTCAAATTAAAGAACATTGTTCTTGGAAAATCACTTAATTTCATGCTCTTGATGCAAATAGACAAGCTGTTCCTTGGGAATAATGACTCAAATGACAAAGATGATAGTCTGTCTTCAACATAAATGAAACCATTACGTTTGGCTTTAAGGGAAGTGCCTGCTTGAGTGCATCGCTCTGAATCTCATAAAATGTTTGGCACTGCTCTGTTTTTCCAAAGAAGAATTGCTACAAAGCAAGCTCCTTTTTTTTCAACAAAAAACAAAAAACAAAAAAAAAAACTCCAATACACAGTGAAAGTATTAACTCAGAGTCTCCTCTATTGTCTCCGAAATAATAAGAAAAAGTGGGTACCTGAACTCTAAAGCAACTTTCACCTTCAGTGTGGCTCTGAAAGGACGTACATTTATCACAATCAGCATCCACGAGGCTCCACTGCTTATTCCAACACTACCTTAATTGGGATTTTATGAGAGGTCATTCCTCTTACTCTGCTACTTAAGGAAGAGCACTTCAGACATGAAAGTAGCAAAACAAATCACATTTATTATCTCTGTTAACTTATCAAAATTCACAGTGCATCATTTAGTGCCTTAGGAGATGTTTAGTGTGCTACTGTAAATGTACATTTACTGGCTACTGCAAGCTAATTGATCGTTTTATGTTACCAGCAACATTCTGCTGAGATCATCTTCATCTTCCATCATCATTGGGCATATAAAACATTGTATACATACATTCTGTTTTCAAGGTGCATATCGAGTTCATTAGTTCTTGTTGGCTTTTTAGTTCATATTATTGGTCCCCAGGGATGTCATGTTAGCATAAGCAGCAGCATTTCTGTTCTGCCTTCAGCAGCCAGGATCAAAGATCATTTCCTGTCACCATAACAAAGCATCTGTTTATCTAGTTTAATAAATCCACTCTGCATTACCTAACAATGCCTGTTGCATTTTCTGAAAATGATTTCTGAACTTCCTTTTATCCACATGAGCAGTTGCTGTGCAGGTCCAGTGCTTTTAAAATACTCTGAAAGTCTAGGGAGGAACTCTGCAGGCACCAGCCCACAAAAAAGGAGGGATGATGTGCTACTGTGCATGCCAGATTTATTGCTCATTCCACTCTAAAGGATGACATTATATAGTGACACTATGCTGGAGCTGGCTTTGTGCACAGCTGCAGTGACTGACTGTGCTGGATGAGTTTGTGCCCATGGATATGGTTGCTGCTCAGATTTAGGCTCCATTTGTGATTTGCTTCATGATGTTATTGACGTGTGTAGCAATAAACCAGAGGCACTGTGGAATTAAGCAGCTTTTGCTTGCATGTCTGACTTTAAATCCCTCAAGGATGTTGTGAGAGTTGGTTCAGTTTCAACTTCAGATATTTATCTTTTGAAATTGGGAGAAAAAAGGCTATTTTTGAACAATCACCGCTGAGGGTGCCTCGACTTGCGATCTGGTCTTAATCAGCAACAAACTTGACTAGTCTATTGATAGGTATACAGCTGAAAGTTTCAAATGTATATTGGTGATAAATGATGATAGAAGTTGAGCTGCCTGCTAATATTGGTAAGCTAATGTAAATATAGACCAGGTTAATTATATCAGTTTAATTAACATGCTGTTTTTTTAATTCTAGGACCAAACATAAAGCAGTGGTAGGAATGTTATCAGTTACTTAGTCATAAAGCTGCATAACGAAACAAAATAAGCAGTCTGACCTGGTGTATGCATGCTAGCAAATAGTTAGCAGTTAGCAATAGCCAGCATCAAACTAAAAAAAATAAATAAATATAAAAAAAATGGGTGACACACTTCCACACAGCAGTGCCCCGTAACCTCCTATGAAATTAGGAACTAAACATGCTCTGTGGCATGTGTACAAAGACTGACATCAGTGACTTTAGATAAGGGATCACAGTTCGAAGACGGTAGGAACTTCATGAATGCTGCTTAAGCTGGCATTTCTGCATGAATAGCTAAAGTGACATCTAGATTTAGACCATTTAGAAACACAACCAGTGGCCTTTTGGCACTACAGTGGCATGTGCATCATTTTTTTTTAAAATTAATTAAGCTTACTCTACACGTATTATCTGAAATCCATGTAAAGATGTGTTAGCTGTGTCTTGAAGAAATTCCTAATACTACATTTCCAATAAACACTCTTTACAAAAATGAAGTGAAAACATGGTGTAAATTTCCTTCCTCTCACTTGTATTTTCGTTTCTGCCTCAGATCCTCCGTGCCTCTTCAACAACTCATCTGGATTTGGGGTCTTTTTAGGGGTATTGCTTGGTCTTTGGAAATCACTGTCAGTTTCTTCTCAAGGTTCTATAAACCTTTCCTAGTTTTAATGTGAAAATACCAGAGTTACTGCAACAGGAAACCACTAGAGCACCATCCTTCCTCAGATGGAGCCAGCAGTAACAGCCTGTAGACCATTACACAGTGATGAACATAATAGTATGGTTGCAGGGTATGAATCTATCATAACAATGTTATGTGTAACTTAAAAATTGCGTCTGATGTCCTTTGCAGAAACCCGATCTTGATCAAACTTATTGTTGCATTAATTCCATAGGAAAATGACCAAAATGATGGCTTGCAGCTTCACTCAGAAACATATTGTTTTGTAAAGTCTATCTAGAACTGGGGTCGGGAACCCACAGGTCTTTCAATCCTCTGCTGTGGCTCTCTATGGCTTTGGAAAATAAATATTTAATTTAAACTTATTTTAATTTAATCTCATAGTTTTTTTTAAAATGTAATTCTAAATTTAAAGATTATGGTACTCTTGTAACAATAAAATAAAACGTGTTTAATTTTTTGTTGCTCAAAATATGCTTCACAACCGCTGACATGCAACACCTGCTGGGGCTTTTCAGCCCCAGGTAAGCCAGCCATGGATAAACCTAAGAACAGAAAAGTTTCTGAAGAAAACAATAGATTTAATGCTACGTGGGCAGATTTTTTTATAGGAGGATCTCTTCTGTTTACTGGCGTTGCCATGGTGAATCATAGTATCAGTGCCCCATTGATGGTGGCTGTTTATAGTTAGGGTAAATGCTGATACGTACTCCACGAGAAGAGAGAAATTTGTTCTTCCTGCACATCCCTGGTTTGGGAGTTCTCGCAGCTTGTTCTCCACACATCGTCAGGGCACAACGTTTTTCTCACACCAGTATTGTGTGATTGGTCAGAAATATGGAGTTGGCGTGGTTAATACGGTAACGTGGAAGTGTGGTCAGTGTTGCCAGTTCGTTGTTGTTGTTTTTTTTTTTTTTTTGCAGAAAGTCACTAGCAACAAATTTAGAGACTTTTTCTGGTGTTATTGTAGACTCTAAGAACGTATCGCTCTACTGTCCTTCATGTGCAGCGGGTGCTGCCATCCCTTCCTGACGGTCGGGGTAAAAGTCCTGGAGCTCCTGTCTGCAGTCAGATAGGAGCTCCACACTGCGTCCAGACTGAAAATGAACTGCCCTGTCTTCCAGGGTTTAAATGTACACGTTTCTTCTCATTTATCCAAAAAAATTAAAAAATAAAGTTCAAGTTTTACTGTGACTTGTTGTAGGTTTGATATTTTAACATATAACAACACGTATGCTGAGGGGGAGGGTCTTTCTGTGAGATCTACACTGGAGTTTCTTATGAAGTATGAAATCTTCATACAAAATTTGATCTTGTTCTCGCAGCCTCAAGAACAGGAACAATATTCTCTGTTCTTGTGGAGTATGTATCAGCCTGAACTCAGAGTCAACATGCTCAGAGTTAACTGAGCCAACTCTGAAGAGTTTCTTGACTCAGAGTTTGTTGCCTCCGAGTTACTTTTTTGATTCAGAGTTTGTTGAACCTCCTTTCTGAAACAAATGCCTGGTCTTCTCCAGCATGAACTATATTAAAACAAACATTGTTCACGCCTCACAGACGACGGCTTACAATCCTCTGAAGGTGACATCTTGCAGCGCTGTGTGCTGAGGTTCAGGAGCAAAAATCACATAAACAGAGAAAAAATAAACATTTTAATGGGCTATTATTTTGCAATTTTATTCAGTGAAATAGTGTTTTTTTTTAAATTCAGGTTGACAGCTGATTGCTGTCTAGCATGTGTTAATGGATGACGGCACACAGAAACACTTTTTGTTCGCTGCAGGTGGATACTTTAAGTTAATCCTTTTATTCCATAATACAAGAAGGACTCAAATATGAGTATTTTATCTAGAAGTTTTTTTATTTTTTATTTTTTTGTGATCAAAATGTTCAAAATGTTTTTGTTTCATGCAGAAATAAAATTTGGTTTTGGTTTTCTCTGTGACAGTTCACTGATTTCATGAATGCAACATATTATAGTTTTTTATACATAGCATAAAGGTAAAAAAAAGAAGAAAAAAAAGATATATGCAGTGTTATCTTCATTTTGGATATCAAAATGGTTTTGTGACTGCCGGAGTTTTCATTTCCTGTGGGAAACAGGTCCAAATGGCTCTTTGAGTGTTTAGGGTTGCTGACCCCTGATGAATGAATTTCACTATCTTTACACGGCTAACCTACAAAAAACCCAGATTCCCACATCTTTAGTGGATCTCCAAATAAATCCTGCCTAAGAAGACAGTGATTTCTCCATTTCACTTCAGAGACCCACCATCAAGGCTCTATGAATAGCTAGCATCTAAAGTGGCATACCTTTGATGGATCCTGTTAGTCAAAAACATGAGTCATTAGAGAGTGTGACAGGTGCAGTCAGTGGTGAGCCAACATCACTCTCCTGTAACTCAAAGCCCTTTTTGTGGCACTTATCTGGCAATCAAATGCGGAGGCGTCTTGCTTCATCACTCTCCTGTACAACTCTGTCAAGGGCTTTGTCTGGTTATGAGATCATCGGGGTAGAAGGAAGATGGAAGGGAAGAGAATTTAGTAAACACCCGGAAATCAGAGGAGATATTCCTGACACCCTGATGCTTAATATTTTCTCATTAGTAAGATTCAGGAACCAGCGGTGCTCATTTACTGGCAGCAAATCAAGTCCTCATTCATATCAAATGTCAAATCAAGCCACAGAATCTGGATTCCTCATCCCTTTAATATTGTGTTATGGCCAGATTGGATTCACTTGTTTGGCTCAAACAAGTGAATCCTCATCATTTCAGGCCTCTTTGTCATTCAGAAAATGAGTCCATGCTGCCTTAATAAAACAGAAATGAATAATCTAATCTGTAGATATTAGATCTGTCTTATTTGGTGTAGACTGGGGGAATGGAGGAGGGCAAGACAAATTCTCTACTAATGCAATTTTTCAGCCCTTGGCTGAACAAACTAGAACAAATAGTTCCTCTACAGGCCACGCTTCTGTTTGCATTAATCAAGACGCACAAAGAAATAAGTTTGCTGCTGTTTTTTTTCTTTTTTTTTCTCGACTCTTTCAAAGCAACTTGAGCATGACAAAAAAAGACAGCCAGCATCCTTACCACATGGGAGTAGAAAGATACAGATATGTATCTTTATTTAGAGGGCTTGTATATACCTGCAGAAAGATTCCCAAAGGCATTCTGGCCGCCTGCACATACAAAGTACCTTTTTAGCTGATTTGAGATGGAGGTCGAAAGCTGGTTTCCATGAAACATAATCCATGCCTTCTGCACCTTGATGAAGAATAAATATCAAAGAACAGCACAGGCCACATGGAGACATTTTATCAGTGTTGTGCTGACTCAGCTGAACTCTCCCTCGGAGAGGCAGATGAGAAGGAATGGCCTTGTAGAGGAAGCGACGGAGTGCATCCATAGCTGTCGTTATCATTTGAATCCAGCACTGCTGAGTCTGTAGCTTCGGCCCCCTGCACGGATTGGAAATGACCTGCCTGCTTTTGGCTGGTATTCCCTCATCCTCTCCCTAAACTAGTTTTCCCTGCAATCTATCATGATCTTTTGACCTTCTGCACACAGAGCTTTAAGTCTCCTGGAAGCTCTCAGTGACACAGCTGCATTGCCGTGTAACCTGTTGTGCCTGATACATGATGCTCTCAAACACAGCAGGAGTATACCTTTGGAAGTTTCCAGTTCCATCTGCTCAGGGCTGCCAAATTGGCTAGGACTCATATGGCAGATACAAGGAAGTTATCACGTAAAGTTGTTCTTGGCCATGTGCCTGTCAGTGATTCAGTACTTCTGGCATAGCCCTTAAACTTTCATGAGTGGGAAAAATGCCCTCCGCTTGAGGAAAAGTGTGACCAAATGTGTGAATGTAATCTGAGATTTGTTAATTGCTCAGACCAGCAATTTCAAGTGTCCTGCACATGTGCCAAGAAGCTCAAAGAGTAAACACACGTGACAGTTTCTATATTTAAGGGAAAAGCTGGGCTCTCTAAAACGCTCTGATATCAGCTACTGTGGGCCAAATTCATATTTATAAGCGACAGCCAGGCAACATTCTTTGCCCTCAGCAGGCTGTGCAGAGCAGTAAATTGAATTCTGCCACGCAGCTCCCGCTGACAGAATGCTGAATAAGTGAGAGGATATGTATTTTAGAGAAATGCATGACTGGTGGCCCGCATACACAGAATAAAAATGATATTTAGGATGGAAGATTCTCATGCCACTTGACAGACAATGCAGCTGGCAGCTATTTAAGGACTGGACTTGAGATATAAACAGTTTTCAGATTGTGTGTTAAAAGCTCAGATTAATGGTATTAGGATTTATTCTGTCTTTGGGCTGTTAGCTTTGGAATGTTCCATAAAATGCTGGATGGTATCAAAAATAGATCAGTGCGATGTAAATACTTTATTTAGTGCAATTACTAATTTAGTCAAAACTTCACAGGCTGAATTTCTTGCAGCTTATGGGAGATAATAGAACGATTCCTTTGGGGTTTTCGTGTGCTGGCAGCCTTTCCTTCTACTACTACTACATTGTGAATAATTATACAAAATTAATACCAGTTCCTGATGTATCATTTATTAAGTCTGACAGAAAATAATTTGATGTCGTATGAACCAGATTTTTTTTTTCTGGAAAAACACACACAAAAAAAGAAAAAACACAACAAAAAAAAACAGCATAGTTTCCGGCATTTATTCAGGTCAGATGTAGATTCCATATATACCTGTGGTCAGTTTTTTACAAAGAATAACTTTGGACTGCAAAGACCACCAGAGGACATATAATGGATAAAGTTGTAGAAAAAGAAACCCAAAAAACTTGAGTTTTCTGAGTTTTCAGGAAAGTTGAAAACCGTGTGGATTGTAAAAAAAAAAATGGCTATGGACAGTAGACAGGTAAGTTTGGCAACTAGACTGTTGGCAGCTTCACTACGAAAGAAAGAAAGAAAGAAAGAAAGAAAGAAAGAAAGAAAGAAAGAAAGAAAGAAAGAAAGAAAGAAAGAAAGAAAGTTACCAATGCACCATCGGTGCTGATAATGATCATCTTGGTCAGTGATCAGCGTGAACTCTGCAGGTACAGCATCATAATGATTCTATTTCACTAAATACTTGTTGGGATGACCTCATGGCATTTATAGTATCATGATATATGGTCAGCTGGAATATGCAACAGTTAACTTGTCTCCTATTTTAGATATGATGACGATTAAAAATATCAGGTCCTATTTACTGACTGATCTCACAGCAATTCAATGAACTGAGCAGCTGGTTCACTCTTGTGTAACATTCATGTCCAGTCATCTGTGAAGTGTTTTATGTTTTGTTTTTCCAACATGATTCTGTGTAACAAAGTTATTCTCAGCCTGTTATGGCCAAAATATTTTAGCTTTGACATATAATTGCTGTAAACAAGGCACTCTATCAGTAATCTCATAGGAAACAGAAGTGTTCACCTCCTGAAGAAACAATTTAAAGAGCAACATGCAGGTTCAATCTAAAACTGAATGAATACTTGACGTTGTCTGAAGAAGTCTTTTAAATACATATATCTAGAAATTTCTATGTAAAACAGAATGTAAAACAGAAATTTTAATGCAAATGTGTCCATGTTAAGCTAGCCTCTGACAGCAGCCTCTTCTCGTTAGCAACGCGTCACATGACGTAGGCAGAGGCAAACAATATGATCCTATGCTTGTTCTTTTTTTTTTGTTTCCCATGCTTGTTAACTTTAATTGTGGGTAAATGTAGTCGGGAGAGTGAAAGATAGAGAAGTGATAATGGTGAATTATTGCGTTTGTGCTGATTGCATGAATTCCTGCCTGTCAAGACATCATGTCCATCATTTTCCTTCAAGGAAAAACAAAGTTCTTCCACCTTGAGTCCATTTTGTCAGAGTCTGAGCCAGAGAGTGAGGACTTTGATTATGAAGTGGATGATCCAGGTTTTCTCCTCTACTCTCTATGGCATAGTTACATATTTCTCATTTTCTGAAAATCTAATTGTTTGATCATTAATGTACCTTATGCTGTATCGTGGTGTCCAACCTGCAAGTTGCCCTTTAATATTTTGACATCTAATCATTTGTGTTGCTTTAATTATTTGTTTCCATTTCATTTGAAGGAAATTCTGCTCACGAAGAAGAAGTGTGATCTAGCCCATGTGGTCTCCCATCCCCACTATCAGCTGTCCCAGTCATCTTTTGTAAAAACAGAGGATTGCATGACATCAGCAGTGATAAAAGTAGCTCACAGAGTTGTAGTGGACGTTATGGCAGGCAACAGAAAGTCTTCAAAAAGGTTTGAGTGGCATGACGGACTTTTGCTTCTTGTCATTTTCTTCTGTTTGATGTACAGTTTTCTTTTGACCAGTATTCGTTTTTGTGTGACTGCATTGTGAATTTGAGGTTTTTTAAAAGAAGAAAATATATTTCAAGCCTCAAAAATATTCAATTCAGGGAATAGGTAATGTAAATACACAAAGCAGTGGACAGATAACAGTAATGCTACAAAAAGGCTCTTTAAATGTATGTTTTATTAAACCTCCCACTTTTAAATTTCCATGCAGGAAACTTAAGATCTTCCTTCATTGTATATTTTCCTTTCATTGAGGTGTCATCATAGCTTGAGTCAAATGTTACATTGTGATGCTGTTTGTCGCACTTTCTCCATTTTTTTCCCCTCATCCCGTGGTGGGCGGGTGCTTTCCCATTGGGCAGACATGTTTGAGTGACAAGTGTCTACACCAATGACGTCTTTCTGACAAGCAAGTCATTTCTGCCAGTGAGCCAATGGGAAAGCATCCGCCCACCGCGGGATGTTTGTGTAAAAACAAAAAAGACTTCAAAACTTTTTTCACTTCAATGGACAAAAAAAAAATCAATATATATAATTTTTTCAATTTTAATTTTGAATTTAAACAGTCTTTTTTCTTTGATTGAAGATATTACTTTTTTTGGAATTGAATAATAAAGACACAAATGTCCTACCCATAATATGGCCCAAACACAAAAAAGATTACTTCAATCAAAAAAAGTATTTTCAATTAAAAAACACTTAAATCAAAGAAAACATTTTCAAATAAAAACAGTCTTCAAATATTTTTGCATTCAAACACAAAAGTTTTGATTGAAAAGGTTTTTTTTTAATTGAAGTGAAGGTTTTTATTATTGAAAATATATTTTTCAATTGAAACAACTTTTTTTTGATTGAATAATAAAGACACAAATCTACCTTCATAACAGAGGAGGATGCAGACAGCAGGCTGAGATGGAGAAAAACACTAGTAACTCCAAAATGTGAAATATCTCCTAGATTGCAGTATTATATCTATTTTGCTTAAGTGGATTGTCCAAACATATTGAGGAAAAATACAGGCAGCTTGTCATTGGTCAGCCCGCTTCTTAAAAATAGAACAGAATAGATTAAAAGAAAAGCTGATGAATGACTTCTCAGCAGATGACTTTTTGAGGTAAATCTTCTGACATTTCAACTAATTTACTCAATACGGCAGTGTAAAGTAAGAAGGAAGATTAAAGGAAGAGGAGAAGGGACACCTCAAAAATGTCAGGCATGAAGATAAAACATCAAAAGCCAGTGACATCCCCACAACGACTGGTTCTCCTGTCCTTGTTTCAGCTTCATGTTTGAGGGCTGCAGATTTGTATCAAGCTAGTTTCCGCTCAGTTCATCTGAGGCTCCTTACATTTTCTATTCATCATTTCATGTTTGATCCTGAGTTCCTGCATTCCCTTGATGCTCTCCAGGTTGTGCCGCATATTATGGGATGGGGAAAAAAAGTTTCACTATAATTGTTCTTTCATCATGCATGTTTTCTCTGTCAGGTTGATGAGCTTTCAAATCGGACTCTTAACTCCTTATTTTCATTCACTGCAGATAATAATTCACAAAACACGACAATCAGACAATGCAGTTAAACTTCTTTTATATGACAAAATTTGAAAACATTAGAATGATTATTTATCTCAAATGCCAAAAATAGAATGCAATGATTTGTGAATCTCATAGATCCATAGTTTTATTCATAATAAAACACAGAAAGGATATGTGATAAATGTGATGGAAATTATACATCCAAAAACATGACAGGTTGGTGGATACTGTCATGTAACATTCACCCTACTTTTATCACGACTCCATATACATCTGGGAACTGAGGAGACCAGTTTCTGGTGTTTGTTTAGCTGTATTTCTGGTCTCCAGTAGCTGGTCCAGATGTTTAGCTGTATTTCTGGTCTCTAGTAGCTGGCCCAGATGTTTAGCTGTATTTCTGGTCTCTAGTAGCTGGCCCAGATGTTTAGCCGTAGTTGCTGCTCCACTAACATTCATACCTTATCTACCACATCCATGTCTTCACCAGCTGGAGGGAATAATAGACTACTTTTACGCTGTATCATCAGGTTTTTAACGTTATCAGTCACAAGCGTATTCTCCATGATAACTTATAACTTACTTCAGCACCAAGTTTAATGTTTTATAGCTGCTTTCTCTCTGCCTTCGGTGGTCAGCACAGCTCTTCGCTTATTCTGCTGTGTGAAAGTCTGGTTCTTGGCTTGCTGGGGTTTGGTACCTGCAGGTGCTGTGGACCCGCTGGCCTCCTGAGTATCTGCTGGTTCTTGTTCTCGGTTCATGCTGGGTTCACTGTCGTCCTCCACTTTACTTTCAACAGAGCTGCTGGAAATTTGCTGCCGTTATTTTAATGTAGTTATATTTGTAATAGTTCTGGTTCAGAACAAATATTTGAGCATTATTTAACCTCTTTCTACAGTTCACCTCCGTTTATTGTCCCATTGTACATTTCTATTAGTGAAATCAATCACGGCTCATGTACGAAGGTTCATGAAGGCACGACAGGAGTTTGAAGTAGACTAATGGTGAAATAAAATAAACTTATTTTTAAAAAATAATTCTAATATTTTGTATTTCATGTATTGTGTTTAGCTTTTCAAAATCCCTAACCCTAAACCGATTTTAAATAAAAAGAAAAATTCAAAAACACAAATTGTCCCACGTACCACGACAGGGAGCTCGTACCAGTTTCAGAATAACTGGTCTAGACTTCCAAGTGTCTTTTACTATGACGTCAGGCTTTGTTACAGACACGTCTTCCTGAAATATGAAAGATTGTAATATTTTTTTGGATGGGATCATCTATTGCTTTAAAACCTTTTCCATCTTGCAGCATTAGTATTTCCTTTTCAGATATGCAAGCTGCCCATCTCATAGAGACTAATACTTATCATACCATCAGAGATGCAGGCTTTTAAACTGAGTGCTTATAAAACGTTAGATGGTCCCTCTCCGGATAATAGTACAGAGGATGAAGCATCAATGGATTTCAAAAAGAACTTCTAATGTCATTTTGTCTGACCACATGACAGTTTGCCACTTTGCTTCAGTACATTTCAAATGAGCTTCGACCCAGAGAACAGTGGCATTTATTTACCAAGCCCATGTACGGGTTCTTCTTTGCATTTTTGTTTCAATTTGCATTTGTTGGTGGCACATTGAACTGTGTTCTTACACACTGATTTCCAGAGATTTCCGGTGCTCATGTTGTGATTTATTTTTTAATGGACTGTTGCCTGAGGTCCCAAAGATTTCAAACGTCCCAATATCAATTTTCAGGCTTGTCCCAAGCACACTCAGAGTTCTCCAGATTCTTTGAAACTTTTGATGATATTCTTGACGGTAGAGATGATGAGACATTCCAGTCAATCTTGTTTTGAAGGACATTCCTCAGAAATTGTGTCAAAATTTGTTGATGGATTGTTTAACTTCTGCCTATATTAGCTTCTGAGAGACTCTTTTCTCAAAACATAGTCTTTTTGTATACCCAATCGAGTCATGTTTAAATTACTGTAATTAGTTGCAAGATGTCCTTCCAGGTCTTTCATTGTACCACTTCCTCATTTCCATGAGTTGAATTGTTGCCATCAAAATCAAAATAACCTAATATAGTTTATTTTCATCAAATACACGATATTTGATATGCTTTCCATCTTGTATCATGAATTTAAATAATACAATGCTGTAAATAATTGCCTTCTGTTTTTACATTCTAGATAGAATTTCAACTTTTAGAAACTAGGGCTGTACTTTCTGGTCTGATGTCTGATCCATTTTTATTTTTGTCCACATGTTCATCATCCTTCAGAGTTGACCAAAATCAGTCTGTATTTATCAGTGTTGGACTCTGTCAGACTTATTAATATGGATTGATTTAAGAATAACTTTTGCCGCAATGAAACCTCTGCCTGCAGTTTCGAAGTACTAATTTCTCAGTGGGTGCACCTCATCTACCAAGACTTCTCTGAGCAGGAGACAGATCGATACAACTTGATTCACTCCTGGTGTCTGCACCACAGTGTGGCAAAGACTGATATAATCCTGTTCAATGCTGTTTAGTCTCATTGTCTTATATGTGATAGCTATTACTGATGGCAAGGAAATATGAATATCTATATATATGTATATATATAGATATACACACATACACATGAGTGAGACAACATAAAAATTGACTCTGAAAGCTGTTATGACTTGCGCACATCGACACACTTGCTGGTGGTTGGAATGTGTTTTCATTATCAATAAACATGGTTGATCAAAAAGAAAACGACAGCATAGCAGATGATCTTATTTTACTCGTTACACCTTTCATAACCCAGAAATGCAGATTAGTGTACAGTTTTCTGTGTGATAGATGCACACATCATAGCTGCTTTATTCTTTTGGGGATAAGGAGCAAAAGTCCAAAGTCAGTTCATACTGAACTGACATTTCCAGAGTGACGAAATTACCAAAATACTAAACTCAGTTGGTTGTTAGCTGTCAAAGCTCCAAAGGAAGCTACACCTATCAATCTTTTATTTAAATAAAAGATGTGAATAATCTTTCACAAAGTGACTGATCTAGCTAAATACAAGGAAAGAAAGCCTGACAGAAATATAAATATGCAGAGAGGTCCTGCAGCTTCAGTTAGATGCTATAAATAATAATGCAAATGTGAGTTTGCTGCATCTGTTGATGCAGTCTGATTCAAGCTGTTTGAATTGATGTCCATTAGTTGTACATAGGCTGGAAGCATTAGATTACATCTGTTCCAGTGTAAAAAAAAACAAAAAAAAACTTTTTTTTTAAACAAAACAAAACATTTTTTACACTGTCAGAGGTCCTCACAGTCAGCTTTATTTGTGTGTGTGAAGGAGCATGAAGCTTAGGCCTATCTGTAAGAAGTTTCCAGCAAACACATACAAAGAGAGATCTCCATCGATTTGTCTTATTATTTTTCTGAGGACACGTCAACTGTGATCAAGCTAACCTTTAACTGCAATATAAATCTTAGGTGCTAATAACAGAAGTCATGTGTGTCATTTTTGTCTCACATGTGCATTTAAAACTTTAACCCTCAGGTAAGCTAATTAATCTATCGTAAGTCCCGCCCCCCTCGGTGTTGCTAGGTCCGACAAGCTAACCGGACTTGCATGGCGATCTCACTGCCTCTCACTGCCCTCCCAGGAGAAATACTGGCCGATTTTTGAAGGAATAAGGTGAATATTTCATTTTGGAGCAGACAGAAGGGCTTGCATTACACATTTGAAGGATATGTTCAAGATGTCTTGCTCACTCTGCAACAAAACAGTGATAAAATACAGATAAAAATAGAAGCAAAAACTTACAGATCAAGAGTGAACCACCGCATTACCTGGTGATCGAGACAGAGGACCACAAAGTAAAGGAGCAACACTGTTCCTGTGAAGCTGAGTGTCTATGCACTATTACAGTTATTAAGAAGCAAGGCCTACATAACGTAACATGGAGCAGTTTGGCTAGTTTTAGTTTTGTTTTTGTTGTTTGTTTTTTCATTTTGGGTTCACTAGCTGGTATCTGTTGACAGTATAACATATTTACTTACCTTGGAGCAGACAAAGCTCTGTTTGTTGATATTTGAGGTGTTTGGGTTTGAGGTCGTCCACAAAGTTTAATCCACAGTCGATTTTGGGAAGTGAAAGTACAATAACACCTCTCAGGGTAACACCTGTCACTGTTACAAGTGCCCCAGACACAATGTTTCACAATACTTATAAAAAAAAACAACGTCCAAAGCAGCACAAAATGAAGAGAGCATGCTATGTTTTTATTGAAGTCAACGGGGCTTTTCTCTGAAGTTGTCAGACTTCCATTTTACCTTCCTAGGTTGTAAACTGTTCTTGGGGTTGTAATAGAAATGGTCATGTCTTATAAATACTTATTGATGAGAACCTGTCCTTTAAACTGCACATCGATCAACTTGTTTCCAAGCTGAAATTGAAATTGGGTTTCTTTTTGAGAAATAAATCATGTTTTTCATTAGTCAGAAAACATTTGATCACCACCACTTTTTTTTTTTTTTACCCTCATTGGACTATGAAGACTTGCTTTTTATGAATGCTCCAGATCAGTTTTTAAAGAAACTGGATATTGTATACCACTGTGCACTGCGTTTTATGACTGGTTGCAGCTATCGTGTACATCACTGCTCTTTATATGCTGTCGCACATTGTCTTTCTTTGTATGTCTGTAGACTTTCTCACTGGCTGACTTTTATTTAAAAATCTGTTCTTGGACTTTTGCCTTCATATTTATGTTCAAACACAGCAACCTCAGCCAATGTGGTCGGCATTCTTTGGACATTATACAAATGCAGGTCCCAAGAGTCAGAACTGAACTGGGCAAAAAGGCTTTTAGATTTTCTGCCCTGTCTACCTGGAACGAGCACAAAAAGGACTTGAAATTGATAGATTTTTTTATCTCTAGGGGAATTCCAATCAATTCTAAAAGACAGGGAAATTAGCTCAATTGGATCATGTGATTGTACTTGTTGATTGTATTTTATTTCTGTCTTGTGTGCTTGCTGTCAGCCGCCTTCTTTTATGCTGCCATCTTGGCCAGGTCACTCTTGGAAAAGAGATTTTAAATCTCAGTGAGTTTTTACCTGGTTAAATAAAGGATATTGATTGATTGATCTTGCGGTAATGCACCACTTTCTCTGGTTGCCATCACACAATACATTCATTTAAAAAGAACTTTAGGGGCTAAAATGGTTATTGTGTCTCTGCTTGCATACACAATGAGAAGAAAAAACTCATACTTAAGGTGGCCACAGCATCCAACAACACATCCCTTTCAAGCACCATTTCTTGGGCCACTTTGAGTACCAGAATACATACGTGTGAGCCCTACTAGACATGATACCATAGCACTTATACAGACTTTAGCGATTGTGGCAGGAGGTCACTAAGACCTAAGAGGCAGAGACCAATCAAGGTTGCAGGGACTGATTGGAAACAGGTGTGACTGGAGAAGCCACCTTTTTAAATCCTTTGTGCATGCCAGGACTGTGACTGTTTGGTTCCCTGTGGCTCTGGTAGGATGGACTTTTAACATTGTTTTATATTCATTTTAGTTGTCAAGGAATGGGATTTTAATAATTGTGATTGTGGGTCTGCCAAATACCTTGTGTTTTAAACATGGCTTCTGTTTTGTTTTTTTAGGCAAAGCACTGACTGCCGTTTGGTCCTGCTTTACATTTACGCATATTTTGGTTTTATTGTTTTTATCATTTTTTTACTGTTTGATAGCCGATCATTTTAGAGTCTTAACATTCTGTCTCCTTTTGTTTCTAGTGCTGAGGCTGGTGAGGTCTTCCATTCATCGGTGTGGTTGATACTGGGAGTTCGCTTTAGATGGTGATATGGTTTACAGTTGCATGTTTTAATGTATTGTCTTATTTGAAGTGTATTGCTATTGGATTTTTTTTGAATATTTAGTATACTCCCGGTGTCCCAACCAGAGTGGTTGGTGTCCCAGCCGTAGTATGCCTGTCTGTCTACTTGTTTCTCCTTGCTTGTATTTTCAGATCAATATCTGCATGGAATAAATGGCATGACCCACACTGCCTGTTTCGGCTTCTTAAATTGAGCCCCTGCCCTCTAAACCTTTCTAAAGGTCACACAAAGGACTTGAAACCATCACATTTTCAAATGCTCAATATTATCATATTTTAAAGATGGCTTCTGCCACAATGAACTTACACGAACACTGTCAGTCATATTTCAGACCTGTGAGCTTTGTTGTACTCTGCTGCGCATGCTGTGACTTTAGCCTATACAGAGGATGAGGTATTTACATCAAAAGAACTGTCACAATTCAGCTTAACCTACACGGAAGCTTCAATTGTCTCAGGTCAAGCCTAGATCTGCTCTCACTGGATATTTCTCATCATGGAGAATACCCTTGCAGAGTCAGCACTACTGTGGGAAAGACACAGATGACTTGTCATCACTTGCTTCATTACAGGGAACCTCTGCATCTTCATTTGCAGGATTTCTACTCAGAGATCAATGTTTGGGTTCTGTTTAACAGACAATTCCTCATCATCCTACATCTTGAAATCATCCTATTTTTCCTTCAGGGATTTCTGGTCAACATCAGGAATCCATGGTCCAAACTTTGTTACACTCAAATGAGTCAAAACACCATCACCAAAAGGGAACTTTTGATGAGCATTTCAGCACAGCAGAAATTGTTACTGTCAGCTTGGAAGACAGTTGAACTTGTTCAACAGTCAGGACATAACTCGGGACCAAGAAGGTGAGTTTAGTGAGACGATCATTCAGGTGATCCAAGATTCTTTTCACACACCCTGTTTTTTTTTTTCTATGTCTGAAGCAGCTGACCAAGGCTGGGTATACTGGTCCAAGGTCCTCGTAACAACTTTCTCCAAGGAAAGCCATCTCGTTGGACAATGTTTGAGAATCCCCTGTTCATGAACCTGCAGCAAAGAGCTGAATGGGGAAACATAAGAAAGGCTTTCTTTTCTCTCATCTTATTTATATAATCAATTCAGCTAATATTGAGACATTTATTCAATACTTTTTAAAAATATTTCAATTTTATAAATTCACTAAGTGTTAAATTTCTTAATGGGTTATGACCGGAATTAGAAACTGAATCAAGCACCAAACATTTAACAACTAACCTGTATTCAAAGAAGTCATTGACAGGCACGCTCAGCTCCTTTGCTGCACTCGTCACACACAGGTAGGCCAGATGGCAGATGCAACCAATGGAAACGATGTCTGGGTTCTTCTGTTTGAGACAAGACAGCACAGAGTTGTTCCTCCCCGTCATTGTGTTGCAGTTGTCACGTACAAATCCCACATTTCTCCAAGGGATGTTTGGGTTCCTGAAATAGAATGTGTTTTTTTTTTTTTTTTTTTTTTGTTTAAATCAATCTAATTAAAATAAATATACTGTATTTTTGTAGCATTATTTATTTTATTCATTTCATCATTAAATCTTTGGCCTTTCCAAGTAAGTGGCCGATACGGTTTTTGAAAAGGAGTAGTAGTACATGCCAGGCATGACTAAATTACTCCTGAGTAGTGATTCAGTAACTTATTTTATTTAAACATTGTTTTATTGCTAGTATATGAAATTGAGGGAATTTGCAATGCACCTTACAATAAAATATAAAACACCTTTAAACACTTTAATAAAATCACTCAAATGCGTTCTCAATCACAGCATGCAATGTTTCAAAAAAGGTTTTCAGAAAACCAGATCTTTTTGCTGTGTTTCGGTCAATGCTTTCATCATTTATTAAAGAGAATGGCTTGTGAAAAAAATAAAATATTAGGAATGTTTTGAAGGCACGCGGAAGTTATAGTCAGAAAAATTCACAGTGGTGTCTTTTTTGTGCTTTTTTCCTTTTTTCTTGCACAACTTTTTAGAAGGAGGCTCCGCCATTTCTTGCTTCCAGTTTTCTTTTATACCAGAAACAAAACTAGACATGTGCAGAAAATTCAAGTGGATCAAAGTGGCCTCCCTTTGGTCAGGAAGAAAAAAAATGGGAAGAAAAATAAAAGTGTAATCATAGCACAAAGCTGAAAATGGAGCAAACAAGCATTTCACTGTAGCTTGTTCTAAGTGATGGGCCCAAAAAATTGCAGCAATTACAGGGGAAATGTAACACTTGACACGCATGAGTTTACCTCATGGTAAGTAGATGTTTCAGCTCTGTCAAGGTTTCCAAAATTTCTCATTGTGGGAACGTTCCTGATAATGGTTACACATTTCATATCTCATACATCACATTGAATCAGACTACAAAGTTCTAACATTATGAGTTCATTAAAATTTGTAAGTTGGAACATTCAAGGAATAAACTCACATGTAAAAAAAAAACTAAAGTATTTGATCATATAAATAATTTACAGGCTGACATATTTCTGTTACAAGAAACACATATTTCTAAATCAGACCATCAAATATTAAAGACCTCTCAATTCAACCATATTTTTATGGCTAATTTTAATTCAAGACAAAGGGGAGTAGCAATTTTAATTCACAAAAAAGTCTTGTTTACTCATGATATAATCATGGATCCTGAGGGACAAATTATAATTATTAATATCACAGTAAACAACAGCCCAGTAACAATAGCCAGCATTTATGGACCAAATAATGATGACTTGTTTTTCTTTCATACCTTCTTTACAGCTATTTCTAATTCATCAAGCTCACCACTAATTATAGGTGGAGACTTTAAAACAGTTCTCAACCCTGCGCTTGATAAATCTATTAATACCAATCGAACCCATAACTACCAATCCTCAGAAACGGATTAACAGTTCATGGCAGATCTGGGTCTTGGAGATGGCTGGAGACTAAAACATCCTAAAGAGAAAGAATTCAAGCACAAAGTCACTTCTGTTTCTTGATTTTATGCACACTGCTACGACAATGTCAACTTGTCATTGGTCACATGAGTCACATAAGTAGCAACCAGCTAAAGATGTGATGCTGTTGCATTAAGAGCTTGAAACACACTCACATTTCTGGCGTCACCACGATTCAACACATGTTCAATTGTGAAGTTTAAAATGTAAATTAATCATCTACTGATTTCATGTTGTGCAGTGTGACTTGAATTAATCCTTTAAGACTAAAAATCATACAGTATGAACCTGGCACTTCGGGTTGCACTTGTAACTTCTGTTTTTTTTTTTGTTTTATTTTGTCAAATATCATGTATACATGCTGAATGATAAAGGGCAGATTGGAGCACATCAAAGGCATGTAAGGGGTTTGAACTGGTGAATATGTAGACTCACAAAAGCAGTGCGGAGTTGGTTGCTGATGGAACAAGGTGACTACAGTTGCAGGTAATGGCACAATGACAAGCAATCAAGCTGGGGGAAAATGGATGAGATGGTTGGCTTGTGTGGAATCTAGCACAATGCAACAGAAGGAAAACCAAATGTTCAAAGGGAACACACGACTCTCAGAAGCCAAAGGATATGCACCACGCAGCCTGACACGCAGAGCTGACAGAGAGTGACTGAGAAGGCAGGGTCGAAGTACCGCTGAGGCTGATGAGCTGATGGGAACCAGGTGTGCTGGCAGATTGGCAGCCAGGAAGGCAGGAGAATGGAAACATGCCGAGAGAGACAGACAGGAGATCTCAAGAGACAAAAGGAAAGAGAAAAAACAAAAACAAACACACACACAGGAAAATCAGAGTGTGTGCTTGGGACTGACAATGCTTTTGATTTATAACAATTATCTGCATTAAATGTAGTTTATGCATTGAATTCATATTTTTACATGCCCTCTCCTCTTACAGTAACACCAGCTGGATACTGTTCAAAAAGTATTCAAAAAAAGTATCAATTTTGTGGAACAAATAACCAAAGGTGTTTTCTTGATTTGCACTTCTTGAATTGTAATTCTACGTGTAATACATAGGACATCCATGCTATGAAAAAAAAAAAAAAACACACAAAAACCACATACTGGGCTCTGTGATTATATAGGTTAATGTGAAATGTGGATGCTGTGTCACATCAGTTCACTACTGATTCATTTGCATTTAAATGTACCATTTGAAAAAAAAAAAAAAACATGACAAAAGCTACAATTTTGCCAATTATGAACACCTTTTCCTTTTTTCCTTCAGACTGTTGTTGCTTTGGCAGCCTTTATTGACAGTTTACTGAGAGGAAAGTAGGGTAGAGAGAGAAAATGGGGAAGACAGGCTGCAATGGATTTCCTTAAAAAAATCAGAATTGTCTCGATATAAACTTTTGGTCTTTAAGGCGCTTGAAGATCTTGCAACACTGTCATAGCTATCACCATTACACATATAGTTATGCATAGCTGTTACTATGTGTAGAACCTACAAATACATGAGTGCATGTTAGAAAAATCGTTTATTGTAGCTCATTATTTATAGCAGATTGTTATTATTTTTTATTATGTTAAACTGTCACTCAAAAAGCCTCTAATTATACGTGATTTTTTTGGTTTGTAGGTTTTCTATTTTGTATTTTTTTCCTGCCTATACTTGTTAGAATAAAAAAGACAGATTAGATAAGAGAATTCACTGTTGTTGTGGTGGCAGGGTGAGGTTTCGCTCAGCTGCAGGGGAGATGGCAGGAAACAGGACCAGTGAAGGACAGATTGGCACACCTGGACCACATGGCCCATCGGGGTTCCTAAACTTAAACTGCAGTCAGGGTTCCCATCCATCCTGGAAAACGATTGAATAATTTTCCAGTCCTGGAAAACATATGGAAAATGAGAAAAAAGGTCAAAATGTCCTGGAAACAGTTAAGTTATCCTGGAAAATTATGTATCCTCCCCCAGCCTTGTGAGCGAATGCAAACAGGTTAAACGTTCTGTGCATGCATGTCTGTTGTCACCTGATCTTCTGGGCAGCATTAATTAATATTAAGGCACAGCTCTATTGTTCTACCTGGCACAGCACCCCACGTGATGTTACCAGCCAATCAAATTAGCATTTCTGCTTAGAGCGGTTCTGTAACCCAGTGCTTGATTTAACGACTTTTCAGACCCCATTAAGGACTTAGAGCCTAGAAACAAAACTAGTGATTGTAAGTTGAAAAGCATCGCCTGGATTGATCAGCCAGTATGAGGTTTTTCTCTCCTGCAGCCACAGGCTCCTCCCTGTCCTCGGTTGAGTGACAGGCAGAGGAGCAGAGCAGAGTTAAAGTGGGTGTGTCATTTACTGAAAATGTCCTGGAAATGTCCTGGAAAATAATTTCAGGGAAAGAGTGGGAATCCTGTGCAGTACACTGGCTCCAGGGGGACTGCTGGGACTGCCGTCACTTCTGGGCGAGGTCCTGAATAAAACAAAAACAATTTATACTTCCTTCGTTCTCTTCTGCTGGCTGACAACCCTGAGTAGCATTGGCTTGCTCCAGTTGTCCTGACTAAATCAAAATGTAAAAATAGAAAATAATGAGAACATTCTTGAGAGAAATCCAGCTCCAAGAGAGAATGATAAATAATCTAATGAAACATGATAAAGACTGATGTTCTAATCCTTTTCATACATATCAGATGAAAATCTTCACTCTTGTTTTCTTGTACAATAACACAAAATTCCCGTTTGATTGAAATTAAAATTAACATTATTATAGCATTATAATATGCCTTTAAGCAACATGAAAATGTTCACATCTGTCTTAGAATGCCAGAGATTTAGTCTGATGTAACATGTGGAGGCATTTTATTCCTTAAGAGGGAGCCATGGTTTAAATGATTTCCTCGCATCAAACAAAGCAAGTTTTTAGGGTGCCTGACAAGCTTGGTGTTCATAAAAGATGGAAATGAGAGCAAATCAGCTGATTGCACAGAATTCTTCCTCTCAGCAGGAATGCTACCTCTGACTCTTGCATGTGCAGAATCATTAATCAGTGAATGCTTCCAATTATGTCGGAGACAGACCATTCATTCATACCTTGCTTTCAATCTCTGGCCCATTTCAACAGCAGAGACAACGTGGGAGATTAGAGTAAATGGGGGAGGCGGAGAAACATGAGGCACATTTGTAACCAAGTAGGTAATCTAGCGTAATTTTATTTCCAATGCTGCTTACTGTTCGGAGAACATGTCACACAAAGTTGTTTTGCTTAGACTTTGCTCATATTGGCAAAAAAAATAAAAGAATTCTGTTAGAGAGATAAAATAAATCCCCAGCCCTCCCTTCACATAGAGTTTTGGCAGAAAGAAGTATGAGAAATAGCACAAGATGGCAAACTACTTGAGTTAGAAAGTAATACTACCAAACAGGAGTTGAAACAATGAAATAATGATTCCTGGACCTTTTTACTGTTTTTGGCAGTGGCTTGGGTAGGTTTTGATGCTTCTGTAAATACATGAGAATTTTGGATTTGGCTTTTCCCTGGAGACAAGACACTAATGAACCAAAATCCAATATTTACTAAGGGTCAGTTGCTCACCTCTGTAATGCCATCTATCGAATGCAACATTGCAGGAAAACCCTTGAACCTATGGCGTGACCTTTTACCCAACTTAACATTTCTGTGGAACTATGTTGACATTGCACTGGCATAGTGACAAAACCGACTGCATCCACAGGACCAAGAGAAGATCAATGACACAAAGACGTTTGAAGAGACATCGTATCTTTGCCCGGAGAGATCACTTTTTTGTTAGTGTCATGTTAGTGGAGCAACGTTGATGCCGTTATTGTTGGACTGAACGTATGGGATCTATTTGTTGCAAAGTAGTAGGACACCCAGGGCCTGTTTCAGACAGAACTCTGAGTAAAAAAAAACAAAAACTCAATTTCAGAACATGCGACATACTAGTCTAGTAAAATAATAATTATGAGCAACTATTCAGACAGAGATGCAACACGGCTACTGCAGTGAAGGAAAGTACAAGCAGAAAACTGTATTTGTCAGTGCCTATACACACACACACACACACACACTCCATCTCTTATTGTAATGTAATCTGTAGAGAAGATCACTACTGCTGCT
>JBAMYA010000004.1:12770947-12783740 GCA_037176975.1 Arrhamphus sclerolepis | reverse complement strand
AAGAACTGACAATTTTGATACAATAATGCATGGACAAAGGATGAACATAAACTGTATATATATACTGTATATAACATCTGTGAAGGCTTTCCGCCTATCAAGAGTAGGATAGCCTGCACAGATGAGTTTTTAGTTTTGATTTGAACTGTGGAAGAGAGTTGATGTTGTGGAGGTCTGGTGGGGGTGAATTCCATAGTTGAGGGGCAGAGTGGCTAAATGCTCTGCCCCTGTAGTACTGAGGCGGACAAAGGAAATAGTGAAGTGAAGAGAGGAAGAAGACCTGAGGGAGTGGGTCGGTATGGTGATGTGAAGGTGATCAAAAAGATATGGCGGAGCGAGTTTGTGAATGGCATTGTGAATGGAAATGTGAATTCTGTACGTGATTGGTAGCCAGTGGAGAGCATTCAAAACCGGAGTTATATGACAGGAGGATGGCGATCTGGTGATGATACAGAATTCTGTACAAGTTATAATTTGTGGAGAGTCCAAAGATCGAATAGAAGGGAGTTGCAGTAGTCAAGTTGTGAGGTGACAAGACTATGGACCAATATGACAGCGGTTTGAGGAGTGAGAGATGAACGTATGTGATTGATGTGACAAAGATGAAATTAAGCTGACCTGGTTATGTTGTTGATGTGTGACATGAAAGAAAGTGTTCTATCGAAGATGACACCCAGACTCTTAACCTGAAGTGAGGGAGAAATGGAGGAGTTGTCAATGGAAAGTGTAAAACTGTTGTATTTGGCTAGAGTAGATTTGGTGCCAATAAGTAACATTTTGGACTTGTCATTATTTAATTTCAGGAAATTGCAGGTGTACCAAGACTTTATTTCAAGAAGGGAGTCAGTAAGGGATAAAGGAGGAAGAGTGGAGTTGGGTTTTGAAGAGATGTAGAGCTGGGTATCATCAGCATAGCAATGAAAGTGAATGTTATGTTTGAGACCAACAGGAATATGTATATAATGAAGACCTAGAACAGAACCTTGAGGCACACCATTTTAAGGTCCTTTATGTTGAGGTAAGACATAATACATGGTAAGTTGGCCTTGGAGAGATCAAGGTTGACAGTGAATGATATCAGCAAATGATCAGAGAAAGGAACAAAATCAGCCTTATAATTCTGAGGGGTGATACCAGAACAACAAATCAAATCAAGTGTCTGACCTTAAAAATGTGTTTGAAAACTAACATATTGCTGCAGTCCAAAACTATCCTGACACAATGTAAAATCTCTGGTTAATGTTTTGAATACACAGTCCATGCGAATATTAAAATGTCCCAAGAGTAATATGTTGGGAGAGAGATTGGTCAGTTGCATCAGGAATATAGCAAAGTGATCCAGGAAGTCCTTGTTGGGTTTGGGAGGACGATATACTGAAGCAATGAGAATGAGAGTGGGACCTGGCAACTGTAAGACCATTGATTCAAAGGAGTGGAAAGCCGAAGTGGTCACTGGTGAGACTTGCCACTTCTTGCAATAGAGCATCGCAAGACCTCCTCCCCACCCAGAGACACGAGATTGACAATTGTAAACAAACCCATGTGGCATGGATTCATTCAAAACTATAAAGTCATAAGGCTTCCACATTTCACTCAAACACAAAAAGTCAAACTTACAGTCTACAAGGAGATTATGGATGAGATGTCCCTTGCTCGTTAGCGAGTGGATGTTCAACATACTGACATTGACATTGGTGTTGCCATGGTTGAGGAAGTTAGCTGACCTAGCCAGGTCAGCTAGCACTCTGTGGTCAGCCAAACGGCTGGTATTTTGGGGAGTCAAGACATGGACCATATGGACTCTATAGGCTTTGAGCTGTACAAGTGGAAAGTCAGACGCGACCCTCTGCGGATATATCTCCAGAGAAGTGCGAAGGCAATGTCTGCTGGGAGCTGGAGCAGAACCGATGCAGACACTGTTATATGAGAGCAGATCTGCAGGACTTCATCAGCAGAATACTGGAGGAATCTGGACGCAGATTGATGGAAAGTTGTCAGAAGAGACCAGAAGAAGACGGACCAAAGGCAGGCCATCCAAACCAACATGATAGCAATTCAGACAGCGACAGTTGACATTAGCTGGCAGGCAAAGCCAGAATCCGTAGACAGACACATGGATTGGAAACTGAACAGTCAGAATGCTGAAACTGAAAGCAGGATGAATAGTGGACACAGCACAGTTAGTCTCAGTCCATTCGTCCAAGCACCAGTGTTAAAATGTTCAAAAACACCTCCAAGGAGAGCCGCAGCAGCCAGCAGTGCCAGTGTTCATTTCCATGGAAGTCCAATCCAGTCCAATCATTTAATAGACAATTTAGACTTCATCTTGCGCATCATCTCATCATTTGCATCATCATGCCCAAACATGAGGCATGTCCTTGAACTTTCATTAAAAAGGGATTTTCTTGTGTTACTTTTTTTTTTTTTTTTTTTTTTTTCTTCTTAACAATACTCCAGTTTGACAGTCACTATATGGCCAAAAGAGAGTTGTAGGTTCAGCCACATAGTTCTGTGCTGCTCAGCTGCATGTCCCTCGACATGCTATGATAGTGTTGCTCTCTTGCAAATGGTGTCATCTTTTGGACAGCCTATTTTTCTTTTTTTTTTTTTTTTAATATCAGAGCATGGTGATGTTGCAGTATAATGCATTGTATTTTTGGGTCGAATTTGAAATAACCCAAACCACTATGTTTTCATGATTCCCTAAACCAAAACAGAAAGTACCGGAGACCAAATCTGTTCTCAGACAAGACTCAAACTTTGATTACCGAGACAAAAGAAAAAAAACAAAACAAAACACACAAGGTTGCCTTGTTATTGTCTTTGTGAATTTTATTCTTTGTTGGACTGAAAAGAAAATATTTTGAAGTGAAGAATAGTAACATTTTGGACAAAATTATGAAAACTGCCCTTTTCCATGCCACCATATGCAACACCAGCTCTTTTCCTGTTGTGGGATTTTATACACTCAGAAAATACATGCTTGTTAGCAGGCTATGGGCTTATTCTTTGCAGTGATTTGAAGAGAAACATTTGATGGAAACGAAACTGTGAGAAACAACCCTTCAGTTTTATAAAACCGCCTAAGTTGGTGAAAAATGAGTGCTGCAGAAGAAGAAGAGAGCCCCCACCCTCCAAGTAAGTCGTCATTCTAAGTGCATACTTTTTCTTCCTCCTTGAAACTTTGGCTGATGTTTGCTTTGCTTAGATCATCCATCTAGTTTCTGTAAATACACGAGGTATATTGATTGAAAACAGTCAGAGTGAGGACTCAAATGATCTTTCTGCCGCTCTCCTATGCAGTATTACACCCTTTGCAGCCGAGTCATTAATCTTCCCGTTATTGGAGAAATGCACTGACATCTCTCCATAAAATGGCACTTAATTTATGCATTATTTATGCCTCATTTATGTGCTGGAGTCCTCCTACTATTTATCAAATGTCCCTTCTTATGTCAAAACATGGAAATTGAGTGCTGTTACTCATGATTCTGGCAGCAAACACGTCAGTGGACAGGAAGTCACGGGGGATCTCTGCTCACTGTCAGAAAAAGTCTCATCTAAGAGGCTCTGTGGCAGGAAAACGACGGGTGCAATACAACATGTGACACAGTGCAAATAAAGATGACAACAAATGACTACTTCTCTTCTTTGTAATCAATGTGCCTGTGTTCTATTTTAGTTCAAAGCCTATTTTTTTTTGCTTACATTTATGTTTCAGGTGTTTGCATGACAAGTAATGAATAATTCATGCAGTATAAAAGCACTTATTTTCATAAATGGTCCAAATAAGATGATACATTGATGCTGACTGTGTGGAGCACAAGCCAGAAGGCAATATAATTGTATCTGAACCCCTCCCACAGGCACACTTTCCCTCCATGGCCTGGGAGCAAGGTGCTTCACACTTCACAGATCATCCAGACGCTCTCACCTGCCCTGCCACTGCAGCCACGCATCACCAGCCAGCAACTCTAACCCCCCGGATAACCTCGGCAGTCTCAGCTGTCGCTACCTCACTGTCACTCTGAATTCAGCTTCAATGGAAAACCACTTTTTGACATTTCACTTTGGCTTTTTCTTTTCTTTTCTTTCTTTCTTTTTCCTTTTTTTTGCCTTGATACACAGCTAACTCCAGAGATTTTGGGGAAAAGCTTGAAGTGGTAGTAAAAGAACAAGGAGAGAAATTATTTAAGGGAAGATTTCTAATTAAATTTGTGCAATGCTCCATTGTGTTTTTAAAGATTTATTTGCACATTTCATGCAGGACCACATGAAATATGTAAACTTAACTTTTCATGTGACACTTTCTTTTGACTTCTCAAAACTGACTTAACTCACTCTTTTCCGTGTGGTCTGGATGTTTACAATTTGGGTACACCCAATTGTTTTTTGCTTTTTGTTTTATTTATCTGCCCTGAAACATGTTTATGGCTTGACTTATGACTGGTTATTCAGGTAACATTAGGTAATTTGCCAACTCCAAGATACAAATGACATTAAGCATGAAAAAAATAGCATTTTGCAAGTTCTGAGACGTAAAAGCACAAACTGCTACAACATTGTGCAAATAAAATATTTTAGACAGTACAGGCAGTCATATAGAGATATCTCAACATTAATACAAACAGTTTGAATGAATCAATGCTGGAAACAACATAAATGGTTCTTATTTCCCATGTACATTTTTTCACAGGGGCTGAAGACACCTCCTTGTGGTGCCCCTGTGTTGAGGGTCATTGATGAGGGGATGTGGGTGATGTCACCATTGTGTAGTATTCTGTATTCTTTTAACATCTGTCTGTAAATGTATGAGAAGAGAAGAAACCAGTTGCTGTGGTTTTATGATAGGAATGTTTTCCCAGGAATGTTGTCTAATGCAGGCGTCTCGCTGCTCCACAGTCCCGAACCTTCATTTCTGGATTTTTCATTTTATGATGCACCAAATGTTTTTGTTGTTTTCTGACCTGAACTGCACGCAGGCCAGTTCAGCACCTGGACTCTTCTCCTGCAAAGCCATGCTGTTGTGATGGATGCAGCATGTGGTTTAGGATTGTCTTGCTCAAATAAAACCTTCCCAGAAAGCAATCCCACTGTCTGGGATCATACGTTGCTCTAAAACCTCTACGTATTCTTCAGCATTGATTCTAGACGAGTTGCTCCTCAGAACAACATGTCCATCCATATTATTATTATTATTTTTCATATACTATTATTAATCCCTGTGGGGAAATTCTTTCTTTGCATTTCACCCACCTGGGCAGCTGGACCCAGGGCGGTGGGGAGCGGGCAGGGGTTTTGGGTGCCTCGCTCAGGGACACCTCATCCATGGATGTAAACGTGGGGAAGCACTTGTTCAGACACTCCCCCCACCCACATCATTGGTACCAGCCGAGGATTGAACCGGCAACCCTCCAGTTGCCAGTGTCTAGCTGGTATGCCACGGACCTTCAGCCTTGTCTCTAGCGCCCTTGATTCCCTGGATCTTTAAATTATATTTTGTACTGTCTTTTTTAATGTCTTTGCCATTTTACATTGAGTAAAGTTTTTCTGAAATTACTCCACAATTTTCATGTGCAGTTTGTTACAGATTGGTGAACCTCTGCTCATCTTTACACTTTGAAATGTTTTCTTTTTATTCCAAGTCATGTTACTGGCCTGTTGCCAGTCAACCTAATTATGCTCCTTCATATATTTCTGATTTGCTTCATTACTTCTCCAGCCATTTGTCTCCCTGTTTTCCAATGTTTTATTCCAGATTTGTCACTGCCATCATCATCTTCAGACTCCTCAACCAGATCGCCCACTGGGTGAATCCTGTGGACTGACCTCAGTAAGTCAAAATGAGCAAAACTTTTTCCATGAAATTGTAAAATGTCTCAGTTTCAACATGCAATATCTTCTTTATGCTCTATTGTTTTTATTTTTTTTAACACAATGGGTAGGTGACAGCAGTGTATATTGCCAGAGCAATGGCGTCATTCACTTTATTTGGACTGTAAGTGAACAGTAGGGGGTCCAAACTGTAGGGAAAGAAAGAATATTCTTGAATTTTGAGTAAGTACTTCTTGATGGCCATCACACTGATGGAATATTTAGTCTTATTAACAATAGTTTTTATACCATATGATTCCTGTACTTGGTAGTTGTGCAAAAAATGTATTTTTTCTTTCTTACTCTTAGCTGCACTTTTTTTATTCAATATTTTGCAGTGCATGTTTGCTTTTCCATTAATGCTGTTTTTGGTAGTTTAATCACTTCTTGTTTTGTTCACTGTTGGTTCGGAAACAATTACAAAGAAAAACCCTTGGGGAAAATCTTACCATGAAGAAGGAAACACATGTGCATGTGTTCATGGTTCCTGAAGCAGACACAACAGTTCTGCATCTGTGGAGATCAAGTGAATGTGCTCCACCTTCCATGCAGATGATTGACCCCCCCAAGCCCTCTCCACCACCCCACCCCCACCCCCATAACTGGAGCAAAGCCTGAAATTTATGTTTTCCCCAAGAGCAAGAATCAATGATGAGAACATTTTAATTCAACCATGGAGGCGGTTCTCGCTCAGCAGATGATGCAGCTGCTGATCCTTATATAAACTGTGGCAGATGTGGGGGCAATGACAGGATTGCCAGGATAAAAATTATATAAACAAATAAGACTAATAAGGAGATATGTGCTTTTCTTTCTTTCTTTCTGTTTCCTAATTCAATTTTTGATTCACTCTACCACACCACCTAGTTTTAATGGTGCAAGTTGTCATTAGACTAAATTGTAAAAGTTAAGATTTAGTTCAACATTTAATGATTATTTTTTTTCTGAATTCTATTATATCCCCCGTCTCCATCTGTACGGGCCTTCAAGCTTGAAACCTCTGTCTGGGAGCTTGAATCCTCCATGCCCTATCCTGGGTATTCCTGTGTTTGTGACTGAGTTTGGTCACAACCCTGAATGCTTCATCACTGGTTCCACTGTTTGTCTTCACTTTTCACATCTTTTTTTTTTACTTCCTCTTTCAGCCTTTGTGATTTCACATGTTTCTCGGACTCCTTCTTCTCGATGTTGTTGTAGGATGAAGAAATTTGATTACCACTGAATTCTTCTAAAGAAATGTTTGACGAGTATTATGTTGAACTTCAGAAGGTTTAACTGTGCAGGACATTTTACCATAGAACTGCAGGAAAAGTACAAGAATAAGATGATCCATCTTTAATTTATTTATTTCTTAAATGTTGTTCATGTTGCTGTTGTTTTAATTCTGTGAAGCGCTGTCCAAATAAAGTGTGATTGTTGACGGTTGATTGATTGATTGACTAAATGACAATGAGCTGAGCATCAACAGCATAGTATATTTTTTGTACATGCAAGAGATTCCAAATAGATACAAGAATGAAAGAAAGGAGTGCATGTGCTCGGCTCAGGTTCACATAAATAAAAGTTTTTTTTTTTTTTTTTTATATTATTAATTATTACAGCTTGTTTAATTGCTGTTATATTCTCATATAGACAGAAATGCAGTGTTACTTTAAAATATTGACCACCATGGTCCAGGTTGACTCTGTTTTCCTTTGCCCCCTGTAACCCATATTCCTGCCTTCGCCCAGAACATCACAGACAGAGTAGAGTTAAATAAAATAAAATAACACATTTTCAACAAGCTAGACTTCTGCTGACTACATTTATCAATATGTGTCAAGAACCATTCCAGGGAAAAGTGAAGAAGAGGGGAGGATTAAGTCCTGATCAGTGGTATCCCCCCCCGTAATTTGAACCATGCATATCAGCCCACATCTCTCAGTTATTTTAATCATTGACCTACCAGCACATGACACATGAGCATCATCGCTTTCTCTTTTTTGCTTTTTTGTCTTTTCCACCCTGACTCATAATACATTCACAAGGCCACGTGCAAAATGGGTTTAACTAGTGTAAGTAAAACAAGTGTGTGTCAAACTTGAGACTGATGCATGATGAAGAGACCACTGGGAGATGGGGAGGGGTGCACCATGGGAAGAGGGGGTTGCACAGCCTAAATTCATCCCTTTCTCATGCAAATGTGTGACTTTTGTATTGCCTGTATCTATTAACATGCTTCCTATTTCTTATTTTAGATATATTATTATGATTACTATGATTCTGACCATTTTTTATGAGCATTTTGTTTCTCCACCTGTCAGCTTATTATCATTATTATCATCAGCTTTTTCTACCTGCAATGGACTGACAACCTGTCCACGGGAGAACCCTGTCTTTCACTGGAAAACAGCTGGGAAACTGGGAGAGCTTCCAGCAGACCACTATGACCCTGAGAAGGAAAAAGTGGGTGTTGATGATGGATGGATGGTACCTGATGACTGGCATGTGCCGATGGCTAAGCCTTTGTTCCTCCTATTCATTTTCAGAATCTGATATAGGCTTCCCTTTGGAGGTTCTTAGTTGTCATAAATACATGCACAGTTGTCCACAGTTGTGGGGAAGCTCATTGTGTCTTTACATCATAAAATTTGTCATTTTACTTCTACGTAATTCAGACATGAATGTGAATGACAGGAGTTTGTTGATTTGTTTTATTTTTCACCCCTCTCCTTTCCTTTGATATGGTGCTTGATAGTTTTGGACAGAAAAGTTAGAGCCAAAGCTTTTACCATTTTTCTGGCGTTCTGTGGTACGTCTTCTCTCCCTCTCCTTCCCACAAGCAATCAAGAAAAAAATCTGTCTCACCTGTACGCGTTTAGGTTGGCCACTTTCTTTAGATTGCGGGACATTTTATCTAACTTGCGGGCATCAGGGAGCCGGTATCTGAAGACAGGAGACTCCTGGAACACAACTGTATATAATTGACCATTTAATGGCCCTTTTCCACTGGTACCTACTCAGCTCGGCTCGATTCGACTCTACTCTGCTTTAAGGGTTTTCCACTAGGTCAAAGTACCGGCTCGTACCTCCTTTATTCACACTTACTTGGCTGGGGTTCTACCTGAGCCAAGTCTGGATGAAAATGCAACGTAACCACGATGCAGGTCACTGATTGGCCAGAGAGTGACTCCTTCACACCCGCTATACTTAAAACTCAACAACAGCAACTGCAATTTACATTACCTTTATAACTCTGTTGTAACAATTAAACTTTGTGGGGACTAAAAATTGCAAGTAAGCCTTCTCCGTGGTGCAACAAGAACGCCTCAATATCCTCCACTGTTGTTGTCGCATACGTAACCAGAGTTGTTGCATATAAAGACTTCACCGCGTTTCAGGCCACCTTACCATGACGGCCCCACCCACATTGAGGTGGTACTGAACTGTAATGGAAAACAACTGAGACCGAGGCAAGTAGAGTACGTACTAGTGGAAAAGGGCCTTAAGTTTTGAGATTTCAGGGAAGGCTGAGCTTCCCTTGCAGTCTTAGAAAAATCACCACTGATGTTGGTGCTTGCCACTGGCTCAAACAGAACGCCCGAAGAGCATGATGGTCCCACACAGAATCAGTTCCTCCTATGTGGACAGACCTCTCTGATGGTGTTCCTGGGATCTGTTGGACTTACTCTGAACTTATAGCTCTAAGTACTTCAGTTACCACAGATACCTCTGTCACCACCCTTTCCACATTTTTTCTTTACTTCCACCTTCCTTTTATGTCATAGTTGTAAAATTGTATTCTTCAATAACTCTGTTCACATATCTAATTTGTTCTAGATTATATTTACATGTTGTCTCTAATGAAATTCAAATACATTGAGAGAATAAAACTGGTAAACCCCAATGATGTTTGATATGGTGGGTTTCATCATTTTGATATTGATCCAGGAAACACATAAGCTGGTGCAGCTGCCTGAGGCAAGCGATAAAGGATGGAGAGCCCATAAGAGTGCTCATATAAATAATTAACGTCTCAGACTTTTGACATGTGTCTTATGTTTGTTCAAAAGTAGGAAAATATGCTTCAGAGGTTCATAGACAGTCTGTAGCTATTAGTTTCAACCCACAATTGTGAGTCATAATGCAGGAACAAGAATCCACACAGCCACATTTATTGTATAAACCACAAAATCCATCCTGGCTTCCAGTGTATTTTAAAGCGTGATTGGCAGGAGAATTTAAAATAAAGCTTTTCAATTTTGTACAGAAACAGCATGGGTTGAGCTGGAGGGCATGTAGTAGCATTTACAAGGTATAAATATTCAAACCATGCACCATACTCAATTAGGAGGAAGTTTAGGTGCTACTGAAATTTTAATTCCTCCATCTAATTGAATACAGGTAAGTTAATGTCAGTAGCCCCCTGTGGACATCTATAGTTGTGATTGTGTTAAAGTCATGTTTTTGCTTAGGTTTCTTTTTAGGAAAATAAATAAATAAATAAATCTTACAACATACATTGACCAGATTACAACCATTTGTGTTGAATCTTAGGACTCCAGCTCTCCTCCTCCAGATAAACATAAAACTGGATTCTGACAACTTACTCGCCTGTGATGAGGTCAGTCCACAGATACGGCTGAGGGGTCTGAAGACGATGATGACACTGATAGTTAAAATCAGACTGATGACAACCATCCAAAGACACATTTTACATTCCACGAATATGAACTGACAATGGCAAAAGCAAAAAATAACACTGAAAAAATGAATTCTGAAATACAACATGAGTAAATGTGTTTGCTAAAATGACTTGCAGAAGGCACAGCAGCAACAAAAAAAAGGCTCTTGAGTATTGGGTTTAGCATACATTTATTATGAAGTGTCTTCTTGATGAAAGCAAGGAGAAATATGGCTAGAGTGAAGGTGCATGTGCCCTCTGGCCTTGGGCCTGTTTATTAATACGCATTTCTTTTTAATGTCTCATGGTAAATAATGTATTGGAATTGTGACATTATACAACTTGCCCATTACCTGCAGGCAGTCTGATTGATGGCAGAGGCTAGGTGGGCCCTTGGCCCTTTGATGATAACATTAAGCTATAAATTAAAGCTTAGATGTTAACCATGGAAATTTACAATGTAGTGAAGAGAGGGGATGAGAAGAGCGCAGCTTAAGATGTTGAAATGGTAACTAAGTAAGATTGTACTTACAGTTTGAATGCCTGCTCGAGATGGTTATCTTCATGTTTAAAATAAAACAAAACAAAAACATTGTGCATAAGAGAAGATATTGTGAATAAAATTCGAATGTAACAAAAAACAGATTATATGTTCATGTGAAAAAATAAATTTGCTGCTTAAGAAAAAGTATTATTAATGCTATGAGGGATAATTGCAACATTACTGAAAGAAAGTGCTTGACACCAGTTTTTCCTCTAAATGGTAAACTAAATTTGTTCTGGTTGGGACTTCTTCTGTGAGGTTTTTCTACTGTTTATGTAATTTATGTAGCCAGAACATCAGCAACATTTCAAAAGATGGCTTCATATTTGCTTAACACTTATTTGAAAACACCACCAAGGGCAAAATATTGATTTCCTCTCTCCTTCCCACCAACATTCTATTACATATCATTTATTCTATTTATTTATTTCTCTGTAAGCAAGTTGTGCTTTAAATATAAAGCAAACCAAATGACCTTTTGGACTTTTTCATGTGAAGGTCTTTGGATATGGGTGGATTTTCTAGTGCTTCCATTGTCCAAGATTCACGCTTTTTCCAGTCTGTTGTTTGGTCAATCTATCATTTTCTCTCCTTTGCTTCTTCTGCAATTACTTTGTTGAGGTTCTTAGTTGCCTTTGATGATGTAGAACTCTATGCAAACTTCATCATTTTGCCATCACTAACAATTTTGTTGATTTGTGACATAATGGCATTAAAAAGTTGTTGTTTTTTTTTTTTTTTACATTCCTCCCAACAGAGAGCAGGAGCAATAGTTAAAGGTGCTTTGGGTGGTTTATGCCAACAGTAGGTTGGAGAGGGCAAAAGGGCCTTGACTCAGCTTCCTAAAAACAATCCCACATACCTCCAAAGGCATAAAATTTGAAACAGATATATATCCACAGCATCCTCCAGTGTGTACTATTTTAGGTCTACTATGAATACTGTATGATTCAAGAATACAAATTTTTTTCTTCACTTTTTCATCATGAATACTCAACACAGCTACAAATGGTAATTATTTTTTTGTCTGTAAAGGGCTGCAGGCGTTGAAGAGCTTGAGCTTGTATATTATCAAAGTTGTTAAGATTTAACTCCAATTAGGAAAGATTATTGTATTTAATCAATAAAGGAAATGTTAAAGCAAAAGTGTTTTTTAATGTTTGTATTATACTCTTCTGTTCAAATAATATTTCTAACATGAACTCATAAAAAGTAAGGACGTATTTTAATTTGCTCATTTATGGGAAACAGTGATTGAAAACATCACAAATCCTCCAAATGTGTCAAGCCATGTGTGGGCTGCCTTTATAATGTACAAAGATTACAAATCAGAAGAAGACAGCCATCTACTGTATGTATTCATACTGTGGGCATCAAGGCAGGCTGGCAGGGGTTAGTGAAAGCATCTGTTCTCTGTCTCTCCCCTCGATCTCCAACCCCTCCACTTTCACAGTTTTATCATTATCAGTGTTTAATTAGAAACATCCTGCCCCAGTTGATGCTGCTGCTGACACACACAGGGAGACTGTACATCACAGATAAACAATGCAGGGCAGAGAAAGAAGGGGGGGAACATGACCTCTGTGAGCAGCAGAGCTTGCAGAGACCACATGATGGCAGTGGACCAGCTCTGGAAAAACTGAGTGGAAACATACACCTAAAAAGCAGAAAAAAAAAGAAAAGTGGCCAACTTGTTTAAGTGCATTATTTAT
>JBAMYA010000004.1:12756116-12767158 GCA_037176975.1 Arrhamphus sclerolepis | reverse complement strand
CTCTGGGTTTCTTAAGCGCCTAGAGATGACTTGTCGTAAATAGGCGCTATATAAATAAATTGAATTGAATTGAATTACTCCGGCCGCTGCACCGATCCACCTGTCAATCTCACGCTCCATCCTTCCCTCACTTGTGAACAAGACCCTGATACCTAAACTCCTCCACCTGAGGCAGGAACTCTCCACCTACCCGGAGGGACAAACCACCTTTTTTCGGTCGAGAACCATGGCCTCGGATTTAGAGGTGTTGATTCTTATCCCAACCGCTTCACACTCGGCTGCAAACCGCCCCAGCGCACGTTGGAGGTCCTGGCTCGAAGAAGCCAACAAGACAACATCATCTGCAAAAAGCAGAGATGAGATCCAGTTGTTGCCAAACCGGATCCCCTCTTGAAGAGGCGCCCACGTCGCTCGTTTGGGCTGGGTCCCGCGGGCAAATACCCGGCCAACAGGCGCTCGCCTGCGAGCCCCAACCCCAGGCCTGGCTCCAGGGTGTGGCTCCGGTAACGCCAATCCAGGCAACGTACACGCCTTTGCTGTTACTTTCATTTTATTATTGTTTCATTTATTTCTATTTTTGCCTATTTTACCTTCTTCAGTATTCTAGAATCACAGAGCTTTATCATTTTACCATCTCATAATTATTTTATACCATTCCATTAATAATATCCGTTTATTGCACATTTACATATGATTGCATGCTTTTAACTAAGCTCACAACTTAGAGGTGTCATGTGTTTTTTCAAGGACATTAAGATTCTTTCAATGAAAATCTAGGATTTCAAATGAGAGACTGGTTCTTTAACTATGATTTAGTTTTATTTTCTTCCAATAAAAGAAGTGGTGCCCTATTCATTGAGGAGTTGACTAATACCATTCATGATAATGATTACTTGAGGTAGCCTGGTAGAATCAGTCGTGAGCTTTTAAATTACAAGAAGACTTAGAAGTGACCTGGCAGCTGGTAAAAAGACAAAAAAAAAAACAACTATTATTCAAAGTTCAGCCACTTCCAAAGTTTTTAGATGAAATGAATAAATTGTTATTTCTTTTTTTTTTGTTCCCGAGACTGGTGCGGGAGTGTGACTCCAAACAACACATTAGCACAATAGTAAATTATCTGATTTTTTATTTATTTTTTTTTAACCTCTTCTCAGTTCTACAATTCGTTTTTTTGTGTGTTTTTCATTCACACAAGCGCTACAGTGGTTCTACTACATATTCACTCAATATGTAAAGCAACTCTGACTTTTACAATCATAACCCAATAAGAACATCGGTGGAAAATGTGGACTTGCCCGAGGACATTTTAATCACGTGGTGGGGCTTGGAATTAATCAGCTGACCTTCTGGTTTGAGGACAACTGACTCTGCCTACTAAGTCACCACCACCCTGATGGAAATCCCACCACCAGACCAATGATAATGAAGCTATTAGGTACAGTAACTTGGGAAATGCAGAAATTTTTGAAAATGGCAAGAAAAACAAAATTATCGAGAGCACGCCCAGCAACAACTGTAGAAATGCATATGTCCCAAAAAATTGGTACAAATACTAATGGCAACTTCAAGGGTGGAAAAACTGTTTTTCATACATTTGCATGTCTGAGATCATGCAAATCTTTGTGATCTTTTATTTAGTGGTTTCAACCAACTTATGGCCCTGTAACCTGATATCTCAAATCAGATAGGCGGTTTGACCCAGAAGACCCCTAAGATTGATTGGGACACTTAAGCCTGGAGGGTCCTGCTGTTTCCACAGTGGGCATGCAAGCAACTATCAGTTCCTCTTAAACCCAGGGAATCACTCTGCAGTGATGAATGAGAGAGAGGCAGAGAGTTTTAAGGAACACGGGTGACAAAACTCTGTGTCACAGCAGCACAAAGCTGGACAGGGGCAGAGGAATGGGACTCAGTAAAGTAGGCCTAGAGGGAGGAAGGGTCTTATAAATGGCTCCTGCTTTGGGCAAACCACTCAATTAGCTGATCTGACAAACTGCTCCGGCTCACCTCTACATCTGTTTTTCTGGCTTAGTGCAATGTTTGTCCTCAACTTACACGTTGAAAAAAAGAGTAGGGATGTTGGTGTGAGCTCAAGGTCAAAGACAGTGTTATTAAACTTTTCTTTTTTTTTATCATTAATTATGATCATCAATTTAATGTGATGTGTCAGATGTGACCTCAGAGAGAATGTTTTATATTTTCACAACTTGGGACTTGAATTCTGGCTATGACGATCTTTTACTCAACAGCTTAATTACTTTGATAGTGAACTTCAGGGAATCACAATTTTAAAATAGTCTACAATTTGAAATTATTCCCTAAAGCGAAGTTTAGTTCTTTATATGTCGGGAGGCAGCCAAAGCATTTTGCTTAGTTCTGGGCAATATCTAGAGTTGAGATAGATAAAACATAGAGTGCATGGAGCATTGTAACATTACTGATCAGAAAACTTTAAGTGCCATTGGTTTAAATCAAAATGAAAAAAAAAAACAAAAAGAAAAAAACAAAAGAAAACAAAACAAAGGAGAACATTCAAATTACTATTTACAGCAGCTGCCTTAATCTTTAGCCCCTGGGGAAATGCATCCTTGCTCATGCACCATAACTTACTCCATAGGAGAATACTGCAAAGACTGCAGTATTAGGATATTGCTTCGCAGTGGAATTAAAAAGAAACCCTTATACTATGGCAGGGATTTTAAATGATGTTCTGTCTGATTTGCCAACTATTTAATGACAATCAAATGTGTAAACAAAGAGGAAAAAAAGGCAAAAGTATGCATCCAGTGCTACACATAATGAAGTAATTAATCATATGTGCATGAGATATGCAGCTAATTAAATAAATACAAATGGGTTTAATTTGAATTTGATTTGCATACTAAATGATCAAACACCGTCATGGGGAAATTTAGGTTTGTGTGGTTTGTCACAAATTTTGTGCAAAATGGCAGGAATTTTTAATCTTCAGACTTCTCTGCCACATTTGCAATCAGTTCAGAATGCAGCAGTTTTAAGAGTGGAAAACATCCCTTTCCTAAAACTCCAGCAACTTGCCTCTTCACTTCACAGACGTTTACAGAGTGTTGTGAAAGAAGAAATCGGCAAACACCACCCTGTTTTAACGTTTTTGAAATGTGCTGCTGCCGTCAAAGTCAACAGTCAGAATTAGCTAAAAGTTTGTATGAAATGGTAAAATGTCTCAGTGCTGTTTTCATTATATTCTATTGGGAATAAAATATGTCTTTATGAGACAAATCACAAATTTCCAGCCTCCCAACCTTTTGGGAATTGGGTGCTGTAGAATCATCTTACAAGCACTATTGCCCCTGAGGGGCATAATAATTAAAAACAATCGATTCCATATAAGAACTTTACTGTCACTGTCCTTTTTTTCTTTACTACTAATCTCTATTCCTGGTTATGTTTACCAAATGAAATAGACTGTCAGCATAAGAACTGAAGTTTTGTTTCAAATACAGCAGAATTAAGAATATTTTGGTCATTATTGATTGATTTTAGAATTACAAAACAAAGAAAAATAGAAACTCAGGTGCTCAGAATGAAATGATAATCAATAGACACAATTAAAGACATCATGAGAGACATATTCCCATTAATGCTAACGATGTAAACAAGAAAGAACATAATATTACATCGAAATGTTCATAAAATGGTGATTAAGGTCTTCCTATTCCATATGCTGAGTGTGATCATCCAGTATCCTCTGTCATTACTGCGACCTGTAGAACTGAGCCTGAGGAGCTCCCTGGAACCCTTCAGATAACACGGTGACATGAAGTGCTGTAGAGAACACCAATACTTAACCACTAACAATACATTACAGCTCTTATCTGAAGGCCCCAGCCAGCAGAGACAGAGGCCCAGTAGAGAAAAAAAATACAGAGAAATTACCACACCAGCTTTGCTTAAACTTTATTTCAGTGGGCTCTGTATATACTATCATCTACTCACAAAATGTCTGTTAACATGACGTTAAAAAAAAAGAAAAAAAAAAACTCTCTTAAGGTCAAGCCACCCACTTCCTCACCCACATGCCAATTATGGGTCCATTTTCGTGTTGATCAGTGTCTGCCCACTGAACAGTCTGTAGCTGCACGGCATAAATAGAAAACTGCAAGCTGCAATGCACTTCATGTCCTGACACATTTTTCCTCTTTTTCAGTCAACAACAGGGTTTTTGCAGTTTGTGCTGCAGTAGCTCTTACACTCATGAACACAACAAATCTTCTTCAAGAAATGAATATTCTTTTGTGGCATACTGTATGATTATGATTTCTCAGAGACTGAATAGGATGCACATTTTTAACAAAAAATAAACCTTTTGTCTAATTTATGATTTTTGAACATCTAACTGTACTTTTTTGACAAATGCACACACCTGGACCCGTGCCAGTGTAAAAAATCCAAAAAGAGCCAAACAGAAATGGAAGGAATATTATCCTTATTCTTTAAGCACACTGATGAAAAGCATGAAGATATAAAAAATGGATTTGTGATAATAAATAAGTACACAAATATGTGGTAAGAATAGGGCATTTAAAGAAGGTATACAGCAACAGAGTTCAGTCATAGAACCAACATGAAGTGTGGATGAAGGAAAAAAAGTCTAAAATTTATACAATGAAAACCATAAAACACTGTTAAGTGCTAAATTAAGTCTCAGAAAAGTGATTGGAAAATCAGAAAGTAAGAAGAAATGATGTCACATGCAGCGACCACAGCTGAGGTATGTCAGAAAATGAATGCTCCTTCACACTAGCATATCCAAGAGTAAGCACTGCAATAACACCTATTTTTAAGTCCTTTTTACATACCTCTGGTGTGTCCTCTGTGCTGACCAGATTACATTCTTTAATTTTTCAGTTAGTTTGATTCATGCTCTCCATGTCCTGAAGAAACACAACAGCTCTGTGTTTAGACCCAGGTGTTACCTATTTTTCCTTAAACTGTTTGTCTGTACCACTCTGTAGCAAATATACAATTTGGAAATTAATGGAATGGAATGAATGGGTTAATGCACTCCTTCCTGACCAACAATGCATTGCCCAGCAGACCACTTTTTAACTTAAGCATGAATACACCCGGTAGTTGAGTCATATCCAGTGTTAGGAAGTAATGAGTACATGCACCAGCGTTACTTATTCAGCATACAAATTATAGTAACTGCATTCCATTACAGTTACCATTAAAATAGGTGGTAATTAAAATACAGTGACTTTGTTAAAATAAATGGATGCATGGTAGCATTTTCCTGTTTCACATGTTAGGTTATCTCCTCTCTAATTTTGCTAATTCCATTGTGGAAACTCAAACAGAACAAGCAATAAGACCTTTTAATTTAAACGTCCTCATAACTTTGGTGGCACCACTCAACACAACAGAGCCAGCAGGACTGGAATGAGTTTCATACATGGAAATTCAGACACTACTTCACATTTAAAGAAGAAAAGGACGAGCGAAATCTGACCGTTCAATGCTAGCTCTGTTTTCCAGCAACCAAGTTGCTCTCAGCATCAAAAGACTTTAACTCCACCCTAAGAAACTGCTTCAAGTTTTATTTTTAAAAACTAATGTTGGCTTACTGCAACTACCTTATATGGGACCAGGGATGAACACAGCAACATCCTCATTTAAGATAAGCCTACCGACAGTCCCACCAGGATTTTGCGATTGCAATAATTAACGCAAAATCAATCAAAGTCTGCAAACAATGCAAAGGGTTGCAATTTTTCTAAATTAACACAATATATCTGCAATTGTTGGTCATGCAGACCAAAAATGGTACAAAAGAGAACTACAAGTCCCACAGTTCTAGAAGTGAAACTACACGTGCTAGCAGATGAGTTTCATCAATCAGCGAAAGTATAAAAGATAATTGCTGTCAGCTAAAATAATGACGAAAGACCGTGAAAAACTATTTTTCAAATGTTATGAATGAAAGCAGATGGTATTTATTCTATTCATCATTAAAGATTGTGGGATGATCAAAAAATGAAAATCTTTGCTGGATAGACATTTTTCTGCAACAAAATATAAATCTGTGTTTGCAGGATGTGATTGCTACTTCATGTAGTTGTAAAAAACATGACAATATATAAAGTAATCCAAAGGATTCAGACTATGTTACTCTCATTGAGTAACTTAACAGAACATGTTACAAACTACATTTTGGGGAATGTATTATTTAATCTGTAGTGGAATACATTTTAAAAATAACCTCCAACACTGGTCAGATGTAGGTCATCAAGCTTTCATAACACAAATGAACTGTAAGGAGACCACCTCTTTACAGAAGTCTTGGTGTGGCTGTTTTAGTGTGCACTGGAGTGTGGTTGCTGTGTTCACACTGACCCTAATGAACTGCACTCATGCACTTCTGGCCAACGTGCACTGAACCAGTGTCAAAATACCACTAGCTTGCTCCCCTGATTGCATGTCTTCTTGTATAAAAAGCTGGGTAAAGAGGTGTTTGAGTCCAGGAAATGCTTTTGCTGACATGTCTTGGTAAAAACAATAAGCAATTTGCTGCTTGTCTTCATCGACTCTCTATTTGCTTCCATTTTATGTTCCAGTAATTTTACATTCTCCATATGCTTGAGAAAAGAAATGATTTAAACCACCTCTTCTCTGGTCTCAGTTTCACTCCTGTTCAGTTTCTTAAGTGTATTGTATTCAACTCATTATGATTTTTGGGGGCTTTTGGGGGCTTTATTTATTTTTTAATGATATATTGATTTTGTTTATGTCATTGGCTGGTTTATCTTAAGAGTTAACGATAAGTCTGGACAACACACAAGGGATGAGACATGAGCAGAGGACTATTCTGCCACTGTGAATCCAAAACTAGAAAACATGAACTTGAGCTAAAAGGAAAAGAAAAGCAAAAAAAAAGCTGTTTTTAATAGTTTTGATGGAGAACAGTAGAATATTTGAACATAAAACCAAGATTAATTATCTAAAATAAATAAAGCAACAAATAATCACAACATGATCACCTGTTACATTGTAACAGACTGCTAAGTACAAATGCATGTTTTTGTAACTGCACTGTAACTAAGGAGGAATTGTTCTGAGGTTTGGTCATTATTTGGAGTTTTTGGTAATAATTCTATTATTTCAGCAGAATTCAGACAGTAACAATAACATAAAAGATAGAGTGTGCAACTAATTACCGATTAACACCTGACTGTAAGATGGTGTTCTTGCCACTACAAGTGCTTTCACACTTTTCTGCAGCTCTGGTGGCTTTGTTGGTAAATGAAATCAAGAAAAAGAAGTATGACACTGCCTTTTTTAAGCCAAACATATCTCATCGGCATGATTTATATTCATTAAGGGATTTTTACTGCTCTGCTCTTTGTTGTAGTTTATACTTCACTGTGCTGTAAATCCCCATTTGCCATTGAATATCTCATTTTCACCTATTCCACGCCATGTTAAGTACTCAAACAATGATGTTGGTTGTAATTAAGAATTCTGTCTTGTTTAAGTGAAAGGATTCATTGCTTTATTGAAAAACCCATTGTTAAGTGAGGCATTGATAATGGTCTTTATCAGGTTCACCCTGCAGGATCGCAGTGTTTTGCTCCGTTAAGACAGCCCGGCAGTCTTTGGATGGAGGGTGTAACAACCCTGACTCTTGGACATTATCTTCCTGTATTATTTAATGCAAACTGAACATTTTGCGAATGTCAACAAATAACCGTAAAATTAAAAAGTTAAATGATCCTGTAATAGATATAAGTGGATATTATACTGGAAGGATAGATATATTGGTAGAAAACCAATATAGATATAGATAGTTAACTTTTTTGCTGACACATTCAGCATATTTGTGACTTGCCAAGCATTTAATGAAACTTTTTTTTTTCCATTACTTTAATGGAAAGTCAAATTTAGTGTGCAATGTCCTTTTTTCAAAATGTATTTGCTGTCGTAAATCAGTTTTCTGTAAACACAACCTCGAGATGATAGTGCTGGCTCTGAAAGCCACAGTATATGATCCGCGTGACTCAAGAGTCAAACCTTCTTTGTTTTCTATCATTTCCTGTTTGGCACATATTGTTAGTCATGGTGTTTACTATTTTATTGTGGGTTTTCCTTTAATTTGCCTTGATAATTTTTCACCCGGATGAGCTGAGACACAGATAGCGATAGACAGTCAGTCAGTAAGGGGGTTGTGCAGGAACAGGCACTGCATCAAAGCCAACTGTCTGACTTTTTGGGACACGAGGCCTTGGCAGCCTCGGCAGGCTTTATAGTAGAAATCTCAGCAAAATGTTTGCTTCTGTTTTGGATTTACACCATCACCATTATTTAGGCAGAGAGCTTGCCAACACTAACTGCCTAATTAAGCATTCAGCTGTGCTCTCATTGACTTTGAGGTCATTTTCACTCTGGTGCTTACAATGCAGTGATTTAATTTTGCAGGGAGTACATCACTAGCATAGTTATGGACAACAGCTTTTGTAAAATGTTTTAGTGAGACACCTTAAAATTAAACTACTCACCTTATCTGAACTTTTTCTTAACCTAATAGTTTCACCTCAGTTCACTTGAAGTGACTTTACTGATCACATTCAAACACTGTTCCCTTTTGTGTGTCATTCTTTTTTCTTCTCAAATCAAATTTAGCATAGTTTAGGCTTACATTGTCGTATTCTTGACTTTTTTTTTTTTTTCACCTGAATTCAAATTGAAAATTGTTAAAGAAAAGAAAAGAAAAACCATTTGACCTCAGTCTGTTCACATCTGAGCTTGCATTAAAAAATCGAAAGAAAAGTACAAGAAACTAAGTTTGTGCTCTGTGAAGAATGACATTGGACAGGACTGATAGTAATTCCTCTTCTAATCATAGACACACAGTGATAATAATTTAAACCTACATGTTATTTGTGCAGGTATATTTCAGTAGAGTTAAGCATGTGTACTGATTGTTCTAGAAGATGTGCACACACAGCGCTACTAGAAAACACAGGCAGAAATGTTATGTCTCTCCAGCACAGACACGCGCCCTCTCCTGAGTTAAAAAGAAAGTGCATTTGAGTTACAGTCAGGAAGACAGAGGCAGACATTGTTCTGGATTGTTCTTTGATATTAATGACCTTAATGAATTTTGAAGAGTATCACACAGTGTGGCCTTTGTTTTCTTTTGTCTGATGTTACAACTTACCCCTCTATCAGGATAAGTAGGAGCACCATGTATTTGACGTCAGCCCACAAGATCTGAGATGCTCTTGCAGGTGCTTGAATTGGTGCCGTTTGCAGTCAACAAACGTGGGTACTTTGAATTACAGTTGGAGAACTAAAACTCCAAAATTTAGTGAAATACAGGTGCTGAAGCAAAAAGTGCTACAACCATAGCCACTCTCCCCTATGTACAAGAAATGTTGAAATAAATAAATAAATGATCTATCGAGATGCCTTGATAATCTCTTTGACACACTTGCAAATTCAGATACATTCCCCAACTTTTAGTTCCACGAGCAATTAAAGATAAATAAATACATTTTTTAAAAAAAAGAAGAGCTCACGGTGTTTTCAATTCATGCCGATAATATTGATGAAATATAACTATCAGCGGTAACACAAACAAGCTGACATGATTCCTCCAGAATGAAATATCACAAAGTCTGTTTGATTTCACTTTCACTTTGTCCAACAACGTGTGAGTTGTAATCACTACGGCTGTCAATATTCACATGATGGTTTTGCTTTGGCTGGACGTGGCTTTGAGTTTTGACTGATGTCTCACCCGCGTTTGCATTGAGTGTTGTTACAGCATAATGAATAACATGAAAAACATTATGCCTGTTCAACATCAGCATGCCGGGACTGCCATTGTGAGGATGCAAGACTGAGCTTAATCTCAAAGCACCACTCACAATTTACTAGCATGGATACATACCCTCCAAGTGACATTTTAACCATGGAGGCACACTTTCAAGCCTAAAGAAGGCCTTTGCTCCATGTACTGTGTGCAAATCTTCAAATGAGCCTTTGATTATCTTTATGTCTGTGCACGTGTGGTCCATAAAAGGGTCTCTTGAAGATAAATCAGGCAACTGTGAGATTAATGTCTTCACTCTTAGCCTGCATCATAACTGGTTTCATTACCCTGAAACAGTTTTTATTCCTGTATCTCGTGCCATAAATGGTCAAATCATATGAGGCACAGCAGCTTTTGATCTGGTACACAACACAATATGAATATAAGATAAAATATAACATACCATAAAATGCCTCTTTTAATAAAAATAGACTCAGAATAGAGCCATCTCCCACAACACACCTGAACTTCTCCCTTCAGAAAACTACAAGGGTTTAATGAACTGAAGGAGAAGCTGTATAAAACCGCACTAGACAACACTGAAAGAATCCTTTCCTGTACACTAATTTATAGATCGATATACTGTGCTTTTACTGGCTTTACCTTCTGGCAAGGCAGTATTATCCTGTCATTTGTGTTTGTTTACTTTCAGCATTAGGGATGTTCTTTTTTTTTTTTCACTAAAGCAGCAACATATGCCAGAAGCATTGATTCTCAGCATAAAACCTAACACATTTCTGTTTCTTTTTGAGACTTTAGTCTCACCTGTGGACTTTGGGTTTGGCACTTATGTTTGACACAAATCCACAGAGTTAATTTTCAGGTCACTAAGATCAAACAACCACAAATGCTCCTTGTGTTTGATGTTGTATGTCTAAAATATGTCTCTTATGGTTGTTAAATGTGACCAAAGCCCTGAGGGTATGCATATCTATTTAAAAAATATATAATAATGATAATGAGAAGAAAAAGAAGAAGAAAAGAACTACAGAGGGGAAGCATTAAATCATAACAAAAACAACAAGATGAAGCAAACTGCTGAGCTGTAGAGAACTCCCAATGAGTGTGCGCGCCAGTCATCTGATAAATTATCATGTGTTTCAGGCATGGTGTAGTCTATTAACATTTTTAAATGTCACAGATGAAAAATAACAACTGCAGCAACAATTATAATGAGACCAGGAAG
>JBAMYA010000004.1:12703651-12725047 GCA_037176975.1 Arrhamphus sclerolepis | reverse complement strand
GGACATTAAGAAAGTACAATATTAAAAACAAAAATGAATGTTATTTTGCCCCTCCTACAGTAGGCATTAGGCACCTTTAGCTACTAGTAGGCACATAGGTATTAAATTAGGACATAGAGAAATAATATACAAATGGTGCAAAAGAAAGAAAGAAGCACAAAAAAGTGTGTACTTAAAGATAACTTCACTAAAGGCCTTCACTAATGGGGACTTGCATGATAAAATCAAAATCAAAACTGTGATTTCCCCACAAGTGTGTGTTTTAATATGCAAATAAATTATAAAGACAGTACAGGGTAAACATTCAAAGCACTTGAAAGTGGAGAGAACCCAGTTTAAGTTCAGACACCACTTGTTTGGGGTTGGGAAGATACAAGCCCTTGATCTGCAATGCTCCAGTCACAGTGGTAAACTTTATTCCACTACATCTCTGGTGGTCTCGGTCTAAGCTGTGGTGGTGTGAACTACTGAGACCAGACTTTAAACATCCCCAATACTGTTGTTCTGGAGGATTAGTTAACTTTTTCAATTGACTGCTGAAAAAAAATAAAGATACATAAATAAAAGAAACTAATAGTGAGCACACGGTTAAATATTCTTGAAAGTATGATTTTAAAAAGAGAGGAAAACTAATAATAAAAAAAAAAAAAACTGCATAGTGCTTATTATAATCCTAGTGATCTCAGTTTTAGTGTGAAGTACATACGATAATGCTCTTATCCTGCAGATTAAGGTCATGTGCCAAGTCAATCCAATGGTGACATATGAATCCAAAAATTACAAAAAAAAAAAAAGGAAAAGGAGATTCTAAACTTTGATGACAGTAGTATATACAATCATTTGAATTTCCTGGGATAAAGTTATTCACCGTAATTCATAACTTCTGCATATGCCAAAAGCTGCAAAAGCTTTGGTAGTTTCCTTGTTTACTTTTTTCAGAGGGATATTATCATTATTATTAGTACAAAAAACAAAAGGACTCATTACTGAATGCCTCCTCTGTAATGTGCTGTTGTGAGTGTTCTGCTGGTACATCTAAGGTGGGCTGTTTCTGTTAACCCTTACCTGTAGCATAAACAGGTCACCACTCTGGGGATGTGATTATTCTCTAGCCTGGTTAATGGTCCTTGCTGACAGCACTTAATGAAAATTAATGGCAAGCTTTAGGACGCTACGCACACAAATAGGGCAGCATCTGTATTCCCCCTGCTTTTAGATCACATACAGTATTTCAAAAGCAGCCAAAGGATGATATGAAGAGATGGACGGATGGATGGACGGACAGATAGATAGATGGTGATGTTTTAAAGTTTCTCTGTCTTTTGGGTTACACTCATAACTAGAACTGGACTCTGTCCTGCTGTAACAATGGATACCAAGATATTCTATTCTTATTTTAATACATTTCTCCTTTGTTCAATCACTGTACAGCACTTTGAGATGCATTTCATTTGTATGAAAAGTGCTATATAAATAAAGATTGATTGATTGATCAAAGCATGTATGGTGAAGTTCGCCTCACATTCTTGCAACTGTGTGGAAATGGCAGTGCAGCGAAGTTGCCAGTGTTGAGAAACCGTTTAGCTTTAGCTTAGTTTGATTTTACTCTCTGTTCTTTGCTTTCACTCCTCCAACTGACCACCCACATATGCACTCCACCTTCCCCATAAGGCATCTATTTAACTTTATTCTTTTTGGACATTTCTGCACAATGATTTTCCTGCTATCCTTCAATTGTTCCCCCGATAACGAATAAAGTTTTTCAAATTGAATTATGCAAACAGGAAACACAAATGCCACAACAATTTTATCTTGTCATTTTTAGTTTGTTTTTATTCTTTCATTTCTTCAAATTCTTTTCCTTCCTTCTTTATTGATGGTTGACAAAAGTGGTGTCCTGGTAGACCTGGAGGAGAACCATCATTTTAAGTCCCTGTCCCTTCATAACCTCCATGCGTATTAGAAACCTCAACATGCAGGAAAAATGGAAATTTGCACAGCTGGTATTGGAAACTCAGAAATATCCAACTTTGCATATTAATACAGTTAATCTTTTATTAATATCTGTCTTAAGACCCTTATTAAAATTATCTCATAATAATATGAGCACTTTTAAAGCCCAAGATGTCAGCTGATACACTTTAGGGCTGAGTTTACTCTACTTAGAAGTGGGTGCCCAGCAACAACTCCAATAGCACAATGCATATCATCAGTTAGGTAAAGAAGAACCCACAAGTGACAACTAAGGGATTGAACCTTTCACTGGAACTGGCAAACATCTCTCTGCTTGGGTACATAATATATATGTCATTGGATGTACAGACTGTTGACTCCACGACACCATGAAGAAAGCCACTTCTCTCCAAAAATTTGCATGTATCTAAATTTTTACCAAAGACCACTTTAGTAAACAGGGAAGTTGGTTTCTTTTTTGGACAGACGAAACAGTAGTTAGATTTATCTGGAATAAAATTCATATGTATGATGCTAAAAGGCCACATCAAGCTAACATCAACAAATTATCCCAAAGATGAAACATTGTGGAGCGACATGATTTTGGCTTACTTTGATGCCTCCATGCCAATACCACTGCCATCATTAAGAGGGCAATTAATTCCTAAGTTTACAAAAGAGTACAACAGAAGAATGTCAGGTTAACTGCCAGCAGAAACTTAGTAGAAGCTGAGTGATGCAGCAGAACAATGATCCTCAACCTCCTTGTAAAATCCACCTTTTCGAGTGCCCCAGTTAGAGCCTAGACCTTAGCCTCCTAGAGATGCTGTGAAATTACCTCAGAAGAGCCGTTCACACTAGACATCCCAGCAATGACCCTGAGCTGAAGCAGTTCTGTCAAGAGGACATTGCGAGTAAAAAAGGCTTACTTGAAGTATTTGCTGGAAATGGAGGATCGAGCAGCTAACTCAAAGTATTCACTTACTTTTTTTTTTTTTTTTTTTTTCCATCTCCACCACTGTGAATCTTTGATAGGTGTGCTCAATTGAAAAAGAAAAAAATATAAAAAAATAAAATATTTGTTTTTGTGCTATCAGAAGAAGATCCCTTATATTTAACACAACATAGATAGATAGATATAATTAAAAACAAATCTCAGTGAGATATCTGCCAGATGTGCCAATGAATAATAAAAAAAATGAAAATAAATCAAAACACTCTTAGCCTAGACCACACATTTACTTGATAAAATTAACTTCAGGATGCTTTTCTGTCTAATAATAATACATTTCCCATCGTGGCTAATGCTCAGGTGAACTACGTTGGCAGAATCTTGTTTCATCATTCTTTCATTGGTTGGTGAAAGAACACCTGCTACAAGAGATCATCCTCATCTTTAAGCTGCAAGAATCTCATTGAAGAGTAATGGATGCTTTGGAATACCATGATCCCAGCACGTACGTATTTACACATTGCTTATGAGGCAATTGTAGGGTTTTATTCATACCTGATCCCCTTGGGAATATATCCTGTCGTAATTAACCCCAGATTTTTTTATGACTATAAATGAGGTATTTGCCAATATGCATTTTTACTAAGATGGCTTTTCTGTTTCTATTTTAATTAATATTGATTTTTTTTAATTGTCCATTTAAAACACTGCATAAGTGGCTAAAGCAGCCACCAAACATTCATATTACGAAGCATTCCCATGGTGTTCCTGTTTTGCAGAATCAGAGCTGCAGTAAAACTATAGAAATAAATGTCTATTTGAGGAAAGACAATGGAAAACTTAAATCACACACTGTATTTGCATCCAAGAGCACCTAGTTGTCTCATCGCAATGCAGTGCTGGGTAAACTCTGATTTATATGCTGTTCTGACACCTGACGCCTTCACCCTTTCACCCAGCTGTGGCCTCCAGTGGTCTCAGATCTCAAGCAGAAAACCCTTGAACCCCTGAACAAACTTGACCCACACAGGCTCCCAGCCTCAATAATATTCTGAGTGATTAGTGCATTTTTTTTCAGAATCTCTTCTTCAAATCTTCAATAGATTATACATTTCTTTGCTTCTGGTTTGTTGTGCTATTCCAGGGAGGGTGTTTTACACTGAGTCTCTGAAACCACTGCAATTTATAGGTCTTGTTTTTTTGCTGATACAGCCTGGCTGTCAAAATCGTCAGAATGTGCACACAAACATTGGTCCTTCTGGAGGCACGGAAATGCATGCAGAGCAGACACACCACACAGCACATGAATGACTAGGGGAAAGGATCTCCTTTTATTTATTTCTCTCTATATATCTCCCTTCCCCTCGTTCTCCATTTCTCTGGCTGTTTATCTTCCCCTGCCTCTCCCACTCCTCAGTGACTCACGCCATTCTGAGATTATCTCGTTCTCCTCCCTTTCTTGAATGCAGCAACCCCCATCAAGCTTGGATTTATGTGAAAGGAAGTCATTCAAAACCTTTCAGCTGTGTTTTTATAAATATTCAATTGCATTAAATGAAACGGTTGAGATTACGATACATATTGCATGATAGTAAGAGGGATACAGTTAAAGGAAAAAGGAGTGGAAAAGGAGATCCCTTGACTGAGACCAAGCTTTAACAAGCTTTAAAGTATAGTTGAACATTCCTTTTTTTGTTTGTTTGTTTTTTCAACTAAAGAACTAATTTTAAGCCATGAAGTAAAAATAAAAACACAAAGAGCATCCAGTTTTTGTCAACCATTTTGTATTAAAAATTATACTGTGCTACACAGCAGGAGTTAAAATGTGTGTAGCTGCAGAAAAACCCAATAGGAGAAATAAGGAAAGAAGGGATAAATTTAAGGGCTTCTTTGTCTTTTTCGCTTTTTCCTTTAAAAAGAAATGAAAATGGAGTGTCTCTGAGTGGTGAATCTTGCAACCAGTACATAACAAGACAACCCAGAGTCCTGCTTATCGTGACACTTGTACTGCTTCAGAATTGAATAAAAAGAGAACCTTTAAGAAAAAAAAAAAGGGCAACATACAAGTAGAGAAAACAGTTCTGGAAAAGTCAGTGTTTGAGAAAATGACGTCATGGAGGTAGATATTGTGCCGATGGAGAAGGTTTGGTTGTTCCTGTTGCTGTTATCATTTTGAAAGAAGAATACTTTTATTTTTTGGTCTTTTACGCATCAGAGAGAGAATATTAAGACTTGCTTTTTTATGTTTGCATTTATTTAACTTTATTAAAATCTTAATATGTTAAAGTATGGGTTTTAAAAATCATTGATAATCTTCATAACTAGACACAAGTATATGTCTAGCTTTGCTCCAGCCATCTGCTCTGGAGCGGTAAAACACAGTGTACAACAAACTGTTCTTACATTTGCAGTGAGTGAATGTGTGCTCTCACTTTTGATGGACTAATGGAAATTTCAATCATGCCTACCATCCAGATTTCTTACATCATATTTATTTCAATTTCATATTATATCATTGCTAAAAATATTTTAATTTACACTGCAACAATAAAATATCTCTTTGACTTTAAGTGAAGTACTATTTAATTCCTCTCAAATTTCTCAGGCTTTGAAGCAGCAGGCGGACACAAGGGCAGAATTCTTCAAAAAGGATTTAATCAAGAATTAAGGTGTGTGTAAAGACTCACGCACAGACAAAGATTAAGTGGTGCAGGTTAACTGTGGAACAAACAGATGAGGATCACGATGCAGGCACAGGTGCAGTCCACAATGAGGGGAACTGAGGAATTCTGGAAGTTGTAGTGCTGGGACTGGTGATCTGATTGCTAGCGATGCTGACCAAGGTAGCGGGGGAGGAGTGGGCATGACAGTTACCCCTCCCCTTGAGGCACAGCCTCCGAAGCACAGTGAGGCCAGCCAGGAGGACGACCCCAAGCACAATGAGCAAGACGATCTGGACTGGCACGATGGAAGTCTCAGATGTGATCAGAGTCCAGGATGTCACAACGTGACACCCAGCTGCGCTCCTCGGAGCCTTACCCCTCCCAGTCCACCAGATATTGAATGGAGTCTGGAGTCGAGGAGGGACCGGACAGAGTATGCAGAAGACCCTTCAACGTCCAGGGCTGGAGGTGGTTCTTCACACATCAGCCAGAGGACCCCTGATCACAGACCTGAGGAGAGAGACATGAAAGGTCAGTGAACTGCGCAAGTGTGAAGAGAGCTAGAGAGTGTACAAAACCTCAGTGACCCTCTGGAAGATCTTGAAGGGTCCAAGGAACCGGGGACTCAGAATTCGGCAGAGCAGATGGAAGTGAAGGTCCCTTGTGGAGCGCAAAGCCCGATCACCGAGCCAGAATGTGGGGGCTTTGGAGCGTCAACGGTCCGTCTGCATCTTCTGGTGGCAAACTGCCCGACATAGCTGGAGCTATGACATGCTCTGCCCGGTGAAACTACTCATCGACGATCGGATCTGGGCCTGATCTGGGTTCAAGGGGCTCAAGGGAGGCTTGGTCGGTGGGTGCGTTCTTAAGAGAGTTCTGGGTGTCTCAGCCCAGAGTAGGAACCGGGATCAGTTGTGCTGGTTTCTTAAGCAGTGGGTATGGAGAAAACTCCCCTGCTTCTGGTTGGCTCTCTCCAACCCACGCCCATTGGACTCCGGGTCGTATCATGGGGTCAAACTCACTGAGACACCCAGACGACAGAAGAACGACCTCCAGACTTGGGAGACAATTTGCAGTCCCTGGTCAGATTCTATGTCCTCTGGAAGGCCAAAATTCCAGAACACGTGACTAAACAAGGTCTCAATAACCTGGAGAGTAGTAGGGAGGTTAGCAAAATGGATGCATTTGCAGAATTTTTTTAAACAGCTCTACCACCACCAAGATCACTGTATGCCCCTCAGAGGCAGACAGGTCCGTGACAAAATCCACTGCAATATTGGTCCACGGCCTCTGAAGGACAAGCATTGGCATTAATTTTCCTGCAGGAAGATGACGGGGGACTTGGTGGTAGCACAGAGAGAATAGGAATGGATGTACTGGGAGCTTGAGAGGTCAGGGGAACCACCAGTACTTCTGGGCTGGCTGTGCTCTTCACTCCGGGGTGACCTGTGGAGGCTGACGTGTGAGCCCACCTGATCACTCTGTCACGGAGGTCCTGGGGAATATATCGTTGTTGGGCTGGACACACAGGTGATGTGGTGATGTACCTCTGCAGCGCCTGTTCAATGTCTGCATTGTGGTCCCAGATGATGGGGTTAATGAAGATGGAACGAGGGAGGATGGTGGCCAGGACTTGCCATTGCAACAGCCTTGGTCAGCCGTGGTGTTACGGCTCCCAAGTCTGTAAGAGATTGTAAAGTCAAAGTGTAAGAAGAAGAGGGCCCACTTGGCTTGACGTAGGTTCAGTCTTTTGGCCTATATGCAGGTTGTGATGGTCAGTCAGGACTTGGAAAGGATGGAGAGCTCCCACGACCAAGTGCCTCCACTCCTCAAGTGCCAACTTTATCACCAGAAGTTCACAGTCCCCCACATCGTAGTCCCTCACAGCTAGAGATGGGAATCAAGAACTGGTTCTCAAAAAGAAGTGTTTCAGTTCTTTGGAATTGTTTGCCAATTTTGCAGATGATTCCCTTATCAATTCCAGTGGGCGATGAATGATGTCGATGCAGCCAGCAGTCAATAGTGTAACATGCGAGCTGTGAGGACTTCAAACCTGTCCTATGGGACAATAAAAGAGTCGAAATAGCTTTGGAGTACGGAAACTAATCTCCGTTTAATCACGAACTTCCCTTCTTACAGTCTCCAGCAGAACGAATACAACCCTGTCGAGGCAAACATGGCTACCACAACAGAGGCACACCTTTCAAAATAAGAGCACACAACATAAGCTTGAAAGTCAGTTTACACTTCACTAAAACGACAACAACAGGGCAACTTGCAATACTTGGAAAGTGGATATTTCACCAAAGGAAGGAAATACAACCAACATGCAGAAACATTTGCGCACACATCATAAAGTAACTATTAATGAATGTCTGCAACTAATAATACTGCTGGTAATTAACCAACAAACACTGCCTATCATGTTAGCACCATTTGCCTCATTGTAAAACCTGCTATTAGTAACGGTTAACATTAAATGAATGCCTTCTGATGCATTTCATTTAGATGACCATCACAAGAAACAGAGTCTGACTGGCTCAGAGCCAGAGGCTTATTTTTCTGCAAAAGAATTGTCAATTCTTTGTCGCTGATGGTTGCAGATTTTGCGCAATGCACAGTTCCACTGGATTTGAGTTGATAATAGTTTTATTTTTGAGTGCTCAGGTCATATACTTTTAAAAAGAAGAATTCTAATTTCTATTGGAAAAAAATTGGACATTCTTGTGGAATTGCCATGTTGCATTTTGTTCATTTCTAGAGAAGAATATTTATTTTATTATTACTAAAATTTTATTTTGGTGATGCTAATTGACTTGTTGTTGATCTAATTGACAAGAACCAAATCATTAAGCAGAATCAAAATGGAATTGGAATTGTAAAAATCTTATAAATTCCCATCCCTAATCTCGGCCGATGGTAACTTTTTGGATGGATGGTGAGAGCTATCAGACCATCGAGTGAGAGAGCATCATCCCTGCATGCCAGCTCGGTCTTTATCTCCGACCTCAGCCCCTGTTGGAAGATTAAGATTAGCTGTGGCTCGTTCCAACTGATCTCAGCCGCCACAGTTCAGAACCCCAACCAATAGTCCGAGGCCCCCTTCCTCCAAAGAGAGAGATAACTGTGGCTATCATCTCTCCATCTTGCAGATCCGAATGTAGGTGAAGAAAAGCTTGCATTGCAGGAGAAAACTGACACAATTAGACTGATCTGCAGTAAAAACCTCACAGAGTCTTACTGGGGAGGGAGCAGCTCGGTTGACAGCTCCCGAGGCAACCACCGGGGTTGAGATGGGATGATGGTCAGCTGATACCGGTGATGGAGACTGTGGGTGGTGTCTAATCCGTAGGTGTCTCAACAGCTCCAACATCATGGACTCCTGCCTTCCCACTCGTTGCTCCAAAGAGGTGGCGATTGAACTGAGTGAAAACTGACGGTTGCTCAGGTGCTGAGGCGGCCGAGGTGGAGGGGGAACCTTCAGCTGAAGGAGGAACATCTGCTGTGTCCCCAAGCACAGAATTCTTCAAAAATTTTGAATTAAGAATTAACTTATGCGTAGAGGCACACGCACAGACAAAGATTAAACGGTGCAGGTTAACTCACAAGAACTGTGGAACAAACAGATGAGAATGATGGTGCAGGCACAGATGCAGTCCATGATGAGGGGGACTGAGGAATTCTGGGAGTTGTAGTGTTGAAAGTGTGCTGATAGCAGCACGCGCGCTTCCTTGACTGCTTCACCAGGGTGACCACCAATGTTTGACATTTTGTTGATTGTACATTAAATTAAACTAATTGAGCCTTGTCAGGTTTCTAATCTCTTTTTAATAAGAGATTAAAGTTGTGTTTTGACAAGTGGGTGTGCCACCACCTCCGCCATGTCAACGAGATGGCAAACACTGAGGGTGTGGAGAATCCAGTCTTCTCCAGTCAATTTTTTGACCATTAGTGCACTACCTGCAGATTTACATTGTACTGTGTGATGATAGAATTGTCACAAGAACTAAGATGCTGTCAAGATGGAACGTGTAGAGCCAAAAGATTCCTCTTTTTGGAATATCCTTTTGTGGCAGCATTGATTTATTTATTCAATGGAATAAAGGACTTTATTCTCCCAGGTCACGTGAGTATGGGTCATTTTGTTTTCCTTTTCACTTGAATTTGATTTTTTTTTTTTTCAAACTTTGATTCTGACAGCTATTTTATTTCAACTTGATTAAGTCAATTTATGTGCATACATTCCACTTCCACAAAATCACAATTTACCACAAAACATATTCAACAAAATTGAATAAAACAAATGCCTGCTATTTTGAAACGTTTATGAACTGATAAGCTCCATGGTAGTTCATCCGATGCCCCGATCTAACATACCTGTTTGTATCAGGCTGCATTGTCAATAGCATGCAGTGATTTGATCTCTGCCTCTGGTCCTGTGATAATTACACTGCTACAGCATCAATGAGGATTTATTGGGCTCCGCACAACAGTGCACAAAAGAGGTTGCTCTTAATCTTTGTGGGGTGAGAGGATTTGGCTTCTTAGCAACATGTGAAACTACTTTATCTTCAGCAAATTATTAATGGAAATTAGCACAAACTCAAACCACCGATGAGGTTGGAGTGTACGGTGTGTGAAGAAAAGTGTGACCATGAGAAGTTCACGTTCATTCTCTGGATGAGATGAGCTATAAATGATAGTGAGGGTCAGAGGACGACACAGTCCATTGAGCGTGGAGGAAGAGGTTTCTCTGGTACTGAATAAATAAACTCATCATCTGAATTCTGATCGTGATGATGCCTTCTGTGTGTGTGTGTGTATTTGTGCTATGTATTGATTTCAGCTTTCATATGGATGGATTTAAGTTACACTTACTTATTATCCACACAGATTGGTTTTAATTGGTCTATTCCATGCTAGACTAACAGAACAAACACAATTTAAATTCTCCTCAAACAGCCAAGGCTGTAAAGGGAACATGTTCGGGGCGAGTGGGATTTGTGTGTCTCCGAGCCAGATGTATAAAACTCTGTGTAGTTTCATGAGTGAAATTGTGTGTAGGCACAAGGACAAAAATGTTAACTGACATTCTTTTCACCAGATTTGTAAAGCCATTGGTGTGCATGATTATCTTTATATGAAGTTTAATCATTGTGAAACTGTATGGACAAACATGATCTTGATTTCCACTCTCATCTTTAGTCAGGAATTTGTGTAGACATGCCCTTAATTAATCATTTACATATAAATTATGTTTTTAATGATACTAAAAAAGAAAAGCAGCAGTGGCTGTGATTCTGCACTTTTTATATTCAGTATGTAGCTGAGTTGGTGTTGGTGGATCCCGGTGAGTCAGTGGCTTCAGGCATGCCTGGGGACTTCTGGATCACCAGGATGAATGTTCCTCCTCTGACAGCTACGTTGGAGCAGCAGATGCTGAGAGCTGCCACTTGATTAAATACATTACATCGCAGAAGTAGCTCGCAAAAGCTTATTTACAAGAAACAAGAGGAAGCCTGAACCTACATTCTGCATTTTGTATCATAAGAACTCTCCTCAATAACCGCTCCTCGAGTACCGCTAACATGTTCAAAGCTTGACAAGAAAGTTGAAAGCTGACAATTATTTTTGTGTATGCTTTAATATACTGGATGGATATGAAGTTGTAAATACTGAGTGAATAACTCAGGTAAATTATTTGTACACTAACTTGAATTTGATTCCACAGAGTTTGGAATTCACCTACAGATCTGAAGGATCTTCAGGGATTCTTCTAGCATCATCAGTAAAAAGATGTAAAATTCCATTATAAATAGTTAACATTTGTCTCAAAAAATAAAAGAAAAACAATGAAAAGGTGATAGCGCACATGTGAAACCCAAGGTTTACTTGGCACACGTGCATCAGAAAATACACAACCCACCAGCTGACTACCCTACAATAAAGCGCTCCTACCTGCAGTCAGAATATGATAATGTTTGGAGTTAGTCTTCAGGAAAAAGCATGAGCACTGTACAATACAGATATAATGGAGAATGTACTGTTGCACAGCATCAGCAGAAGGCTGGCAGATTTCTACACTAAATGCTTGTTGAATATTGTAAGACACTGATAGAAATGGGGAAAAAAAAGTACTATACTACTGAGAGCAGAAACACATGATTGACTCTATTTTCCTTTTATGAGTTTTGCTCTTTTCAGAAATGTCAGCACCCCTCCGATTTGTTTTTCCTCCATGGTTGTGAAAGTTTAAGTGTAAAGAGGCTTTAAATCCCCACATGTCTGGTGTGCCCTCCGTTTGTGGGATGGTAAGACAGAAAAACAAAAAGTTCAATGTTATTATGTTACTTGTAAACATGTCCAATATACATTATAAAGGCTTAGCTTGCCCCAATGACAACAAACCAACTATTCTCAATGCTGCCCAACATGAACCACTGAGATGCCAAAAAAAAGAACAGACAAAAAAAAAATCTTGGGAATGTAATTAAACATTCCAAAAGTTGGAATTCCAACAAAGGGCAAAATCAAAGCAATAAAAGTAGTAGGACACAGTTTACAAACCAGACTCCACTACTTTTATCCTCACCATGGAAAGAAGAACGTAACATGAAAGGGAAAAGGAAGTGTGGATTATTTGCAGATGTGCATTGCAGCCTCTGATTCAGAAGGTTTTATCATTATGCATAGACCTGAATTGAGACCAATTTTTAGCCTGGGAGTCTGATATCCAAGACCAACTCACAGTGTGGAGGAAATTGGAAAAAAGTTCAGGTCTTCCAACCTGTATACCCTGTATTTCTTTTTTACTATACTTTTTTCCCCTTTCTCTTTGTAGTTGTCCCTTTTGGAAATTGAAATAAGACCTGCTGTGATCAAAACATTGTACTGGTTTCTGAGACTTTGTTCATTGCCGTCCTGTTGTCAGCAGTCATGATGATTTCTTTTTCATTTCACAATAACAAAATTATCTTCAGTCAGTGCTCTTTTTGTTTATACCTTTCTTTTTTCAGAAACTACTGCTTCTACAACTACGGCAGTTGTGATTATATTCTATAATTTTAACTGAGGAATTAAATTCAATATGTTGTCCAAAGTTTTGGATCAAAGAAGCAACCTTTCTTATAATGATGTAGACTTCTGTTTCAATCTTAAATCACAATTCTGTAAACCATCAATGTAAAACCAATTGGTGCATTTGCTGTATGTGCTTTCTTTACTGACTACAATAACACGGATGTACTGGTTCCCTACTTGTCATTTCACCAATTTAATTTTAACTGTTTACTTAATTCTCATCCTCAGCTGTGGACTGGGTTATTTACTCCTCAAAATTAAAAAAAAAAAAAAAAAGAGTGAAAGAAAGAAAAGAAAAAGGTTCTATTAACCTTGCTAATTCTTTTAGCAAGATCTAAAACATATTTTCTTTTTAGAAAAGATGTGGGGGATGAAGGCAACAGTGGTGTCAATAGTGATTAGAGCTCTCATGGCTGGGACCCCAAAGCTCCAGCAGATACCAGGAACAATGTTTGATATCTCCATCCAGTTGAGTGCAAAGCTAGTAAATGGCCACACCTGCATAACAGTGTGTGCATTCCATGTGCATTGCCAGCAATAACTGAACCCTTACAACACAAAATAATTTTTGTTCTTCGCTTTTTTTTAAATTCCCTTCTTATTTTTAGCAAAACAAAAAAAAAAAATCCGATATCAACCACCATGTGTGCGCATGTCTGTCATTGTCCAAAAGTTCACATGTTGCTGCTCCATCAGTGCATGAAATGCGGCGGCAGCACAGTCACCGACTCACAACTGGTCTTCCGGAGCAAAAACATTTTTGTCAGGTTGCCTTTCAGCTTGTTTGAAAGAGGTTACATGTTAAAGGACGAGGGTTAGGTGTAGGTATGGGTAAAGGTTCAATTAGCCTCCAGGCAGTAAGGTTTTGACACACTGTGACCTGATGCAACATGTTTGCATTTGCTTTTTAAGCCTGGACCAGTGCACGTGGACTGTAACAATGAACTTTCAAGTTCAGCTGCAGGTTCAGGTAATTATACCTGATGTTGAATTTGTTATACAGTCAGACCACATACACACCACATAGGAAAAAATATAAAAAATTATAGCAATATCAGACACATCACAAAGAGTTCTTTAAAAAGTCATTAGCAGTGAATGTTCAAGTGTTTGTTCTGCATTTTGGCAGACTGTATCTGCAGCCAGATGGAAGCAACATAAAATCATTAAAGAGAGGCTGGCTTGGATGAGCCAAGATAGACGGAGAATTTCTTAAAGTCCTGACCTGTACATTGTTGTTGATCATTTTTGATTCACATCTGCAGCCGTACCAACACATTCTCCTTCCAATCAGTTCTTGTTCTCGACAGCAGGTAATGTGAACCAGCAAATAAAAGAAAAAAAGATTCAGTGAAACAACAGTGAAATGTCTTCATAAAAGAGTGATGCTGCTCCATCACATTGACTCATAGAGACAAACAAACATGCACAATGACTTCTACAATTCAATTTAGACTGGTCACCCTAAAAGTTGTGATTTTGGACTCTGGGAGGAAGCCGGAGTGTCCAGAGAGAAAACTCATGCCAACAACAAATAAAAAAAAACATCCAAACTCCACACAGCCATGAGGCCATAATGTGAACCACTGCACCAGTGGGCCATCATTGAAACAACTGACATGTGAACAGAAATAAATCCCTAATGACCTTTTATAAGGATAGAAGGAAATATTCAAAGTATTTTAGCATCAAATGTAAATCAGTTAACCAATTTTTAGGTTTTTTCCTTTTTTTATGTCTGCATACAAGTGGTGGGTTATTGGCAAGATTAACAAAACACACAAAAAAACTTTTTTCTTTTATATGCAATTTCATCTTGCAGGAATTTTAAGTTTTCTCGTGCACAGGTGAGCATGTGGGTTAATGTGTCTTTCAACCCTCTTGATAGTCTGATCTAACAAACTTTATGTTACATGATTCTGTCAGAGGACTAAAATAAACAGACAAACACAAAAGTAGTCGTGTGTGTTGTTTGATAATGTATTGGTGTTGGTGCAGTAAAGTGGATGCAGAGTGTATGGTGATTGTTTGGTGATGTGATGTTGATGTTACCCCCAGATTCATGTCAGAGCTGAAACCGTCTAGCAGAAAGACATAAAGCAGTGTTATTGACCCATCACGCAACTAGTGGCAACAACCTCGACTTCAGGCTGACTCACAGTTGGTACCGGTGTGTCGAGTCAGTGTCATGCAGCAGACCTCCACCAGGGCTCTGGATTCCCTCTCCAACTCATCAGGAACTATCCAGCCCAGCCAGTCCCCCCCAGACACAGACGAGCAAAGGCGATTGGCCACCACTCCCCTGACCCGATAGAACTAGGACCTGTCAGAATCCGAGCAGGGCAACAGTCAGCACGGCCGCAAATCATTGGAGGGCACTAGGCCCACCACTCCACAGGGAGCAAGGTAAGAACCCCCCAGCCCAGGAGGCACAATGCAGAGGGGAGGGACCGGACCCACAGGACAGAGCCAAGAGCCACTTCCTCATAGGCCACCCAGCTACGAGGGTCACCACATCTCAGGGATCCAACCTGGAAACCCTCTGGGAGGTGTAGTGTCAGACACATAAGAGCCACCCAAGCAAGCCCGCAGTACCCCCCACCCCTCCCACCCCCTCCACTACAACAAAGGCAAACCGCTTTCAGTGTAGTATTTCCTCTTACAACATGTGGTCATGCAAGTCATCCATCTCATCATTCCGCATTCAGTTCCTCTGAACTGTTTTCTTTTTATTGGTCTTCAGCTTATTGTTGAATAATTTCTTGAATTTTGTCCCAAAATGTCATTGATTACATTATCCATCGCTGCTGCCATAAATTCACAGGGAAAAAGAGAAGGCGACAAGAGAAAATAAACAAAAAACAAAAAAAAAAAAGATCCCTCCCACAAATCACTGAATTACTGAGATTACCACAGGTCCTCAGATAATACTAATCCACTGCGAATAAGGCGTTAGTTAAGTTGGAAATGGCAAACCAATACCAGCTGAGATGAAAATTAGACTCGTTTTCAGACATGTTTTATTTGTTTTGAATGATCCTGGATGATGTGACAGAAACCATCCAGGACACAACGCAGCTTCTACAATTACATTAAGACCAACTGTTCAAAAGAAACCTGATAAAGTGAGTTGATGAAGTTACTTTGGCACTGGTGACCTTTGGAACATTTTCAACTTTTTTTTTTTTTTTTTTTTACCTTTTTACAGTCTTTTGAATCAACATTTCTCAAGACACATGAAATATTTTAATCTTCTTAAGAATATTGATATGTATGTGGAAGCATAGGAAGTGATTTACAATAATTTACTGATAATAATTTACAAGGGGTTAACTTATTTCATGTTTCTTGTTAATAATGATTATAATGATACCTTTAAATTTTGAAGAAATGGGTTAATGTGCAGTAAAATGTTTCTGTGTGTGTGTGTGTGTGTTCTTAATTGCCATGCAATCTAAATCTAGGTCAAAGAAGCCAGTATGTGGTGCCCTTGGCCTAAGCGTGTGAACTTTGAGGTTTGAGCAAGGTGACTCCCACAGAGCGTAATTAAACAGCAAACTGCCTTACTAAACATGAAGCTGCCCTACTGAGCACCTCCTTGCCCTGGCATCTGTGCATCACACCAGACTGACTTCCTTTGCACATTTTTTTTAGGATACTCCACACTGTTAAAGAAAAGAAAGAGGAAAAGGAGTGGAGCTGCTCCATGCCAGCATGCGTGGAGTACACAAAAATACGTTTTGTCTCATGAAACACATCACAGAGTGCCTCATTACGCTGTGTATCCCCAAACTCTGGGGTACCACGTATAGGTAGTAGCGCACTTTGAGGTTTAGGTATTCTTTTTGGAAAAATGTCGAAAAATGTCATGAAATGCCAACAGGAACAACAGAGTTCTTCTCTTCTTTTTCTTTCTTTCTTTTTGTCTCTTTTACTGTATAGCATTCAAGGAAAATGCCAACACACACTTGATAGCTTGAAATATTGGGAATGCATAAATAAATAAATAAATAAATAAATAACACTTTTGTTTTCCTATCAGAAAGGTCCTGCAGTGTAAATGTCTTTATCTGTAATTTGCCTGCTGGAACTGGAACTATCGACATTAGTATGCAAAAAAGATTTGCATACTTCAGTTCCAGTGCTTGGAGTCTGTGTAAAACTTTTAATAATATCTTTTAGTTTAATGTCTGACACTGTACAGTTTTCTTTCACAGCTGTCGGTTGATAGATTAAAAGAATATTCAATGAAAATTTAGTTGCTCTCATTATTCAGGAGCTTCGAAACTTGAAGGGAAAACAGAAAGAGAGGCATTTAGAAAAACCATGACACATTCTACATTCATCGATAGTTAATTAACCTCTGCAGAATCTCTTCTTTGAATCCAAGCCAAAAATCAGAGGTAGAGGTGCTGTACATGTCGCAAGCTACACGCGCAGTGTCAATTTGAAAACAACAACAGAAAAGCCACTCTGTGTGAGTTCAAAATCAAACACTCTCTTACCGAGCTGCAAGCAATGAAACCTTATATTTGTGTGGGTTTGAAAATGATTCTGTGCATTGGTGTTTAACCAGAGTCACCCGCATGAAATAGCCTGAGACCATCTGCGATTTATGATTCGCTCCCAGCCTCTGGCAAGCCAAGCTGAATAATTTACATTGTACTGAGACCTACGTGCCCAGAATGTCTGATGCCAAGAATAGAGGAAAAGGGGGAGAAAATGGGATGAGGGGGGACAGAGTCAAACGAGCCACCACTATGGTTGGAATGTGGCACAAAGTGGGTGTGTGGAGGGGGGAAAGGGAGTGGATAGCATGCTGAGTAATTGGCCAAACATGCTGAGTCACATGGAAGTCTTCTTGGGGGCCTTGCTAATCTCCGTGCCCCCAGTGTGTCACCAGGACATGATAAACACTACGTGCAGGACACTTCACCATCAGGAAGCAGTGAGTCTGTAATCAGTTGGTGGAAAAATAAAATTGGCAAGAGGATGTTCATCATGATCAAATTCTATTTTAAGCTTAGATGAAAGTCAGAATATTGAAAACATCAAACAAACCAATGACTTTACAGTATATAAGCCTCAGAATAACAAGTGGAGTTGAGAGAGAAGAATAAAAAAAAAAGTGTGTCTGTGCTCCTTTCAGGAAATCTATAGAGGCGTGTATTTCTGTTTGAACATATTTGCAAAAAGGCCTGTTTTCTCTCCCCATGCCTCCTGGCTATAACCGTGAATGGCTTTGACTCTCTTACAGGTGAATGCACTTTAACAAATGTGCAGCACCACAGTGCGAAGCCCTCCCAACGGCCCCAAAAAACTGCAAGATGAGGAGAAACCAAGAGCATAATCATAATCACAAGCTTGTGCTCATTTAAAAAAAGGTCACAGGTAAAAGAAGGGAATTACAGAAAATAATGAGATACAACATAATAATTGCTGAAACAAGGGATGCTATTTGTCACTAACGTCAAATGTGTCCTTGTGGATGTGTTTCACGTGTCTTTGAAGACAAAAGTAAACAAGCAAAAAGAGATTGCATTCTGAGATAATCTTCAACTTGTGCCAATCAGCCAGCCTAATCACATTGGTTTTAATGAAAGTGGAGGACCATGGGCAGCACACAGTTGAACTGAGGCAGATAACGAACTTCACTGGCTTGTAATTGAACCCCATTGATCTGCAGAGTTTATAGATCCTTATCAACACGCATTATGTAAATTGTTCCTTCTTACAATAGCATTACCAGACACTGTAGTGCATGTATATACTTTTGACCCCAAGTTGTTGTAAAAGGTTCAATGCAAAGAGGAAATGGTGGCCTTGAAATCTTAATACAAGGCTGTACTCACTCCAAGGATTATTTCCATCTGAGAGTACCTGTATGAACTTAATCTTCAGCTAGGAAAGTCTGCCATTTTCATCTTTCTCTGACAATCAAATTGAAATTGGATGACTTTCATATGTATTTCCCCCTCCTGTCTTTCTAGGCAATTTTCCTATTTCTTCTTTTATTACAGAAATTTGTGTTCATTATTATCCTCTGAACAAAAGTCAAGACTCTCTTCCTTCCCATGTTCTACCCATGTGAGCTTATGTCCACAGAGACCCCATGGGCAGTTGACAGATGGCAAGTTACTGCCATACACAGATGCCCACCTCTTATCTCTCACGTTGTTGCCAAGACAAAACCCATGAAGCAGGCATGGGATCAAGAAGTTAGGGGAACAAAATCAGAGGCGGAACACTGAAAGGGAAGAAAAGTATGCTGCAAATGTGTGGTGTATCTAATCAGCAAAAATCCAAATCTTCTGTTGTGGCACTCCTGGCACTGCAACACAAAGGTCTCTTGAGCATGCTGGGAGGTGCTCGCTTGTTTATGCAAATGTTTCTGGACTAATTTAAATGCAAACATACATGTTTAACATCTTGCTTGGGTAAAAAGCATAACAGACTAAAGTAGCAAAGTAAACCTTACAACAAAAATCTAAGGATTTTATTATTTGTTATGCAACAAGTCAGCCATTTTTTTTTGTTTGTTTGTTTTTCTGATGGTGAAGAATTAGCTTGAATTTAACAGTCCATTTCTCTTAATTTTCTGTTCTTGTTTTCTATCAAAAATTAAATTAAATCACAAAGTAATGAGGAGAAAACAAAATAAAGCAAAACCAAAAAACAGAATTTCAGATTGTAATTTTTATTCAATTAAGGAATTTCATTATATTTTGAAATTAACATAGGAAAAATGGAGAAGGGAAAAGACAAAAACAAACAAACAAACAAAATATATAGGATATTATCTGAAATGCTTTTGAAAGATGTAGACATGCTGTAGAAGGAGAGTGATGTGCAAAATTTCTCTTTTACCTCTAAAATAACAGCACGCTCCTCATGTGTAACCACTACAAACAGAGGTCCTTTTTTACTTGCTTGTTTAGCATTCCTCAAGCAGGAACATGTCTGGTATTATGTATATCCAGGCCCACGCACCTCAGCCCCAAATGGCGTTTCAGTATGTGAAACACAGCACTCCAGATTGGGAACCAGCTTGGGGTAAAGGTTAATGGAAGCAACCTGCAAAACAGAGAGTTACAACTACCACATCTGTTGTGGAAAACTTGGCATCATGATATGATTCTGCTTTTTTTCAAAAGAAAAAACAAAACAAAACAAGGGATCAAAAAAAAAAAACGAAAATCATCACATGGCCCGGCTGCCATGTAAGCTGTCCCTGGATATTTGTTCAGTGATTCACTTTCTCAGCTGAACCCGAGGCACGCAGAGTCAGGTTGAAAATTGCCTTGAGGCAGGTTAAGATGATTCTGCCAGGCTTCAGATCAGAGGAAATTAAAAAAGAAAAGAACACCAAAGAGAACAAGTCCAAGTCTAATGTGAACATGTGAAGGACAGTACAGAGCTGTCTCTCACCCTGGAGATACTCTGAAAATAACTTGTGGTGTCAGAATCTCTTAGACAGAACACACAGATCTATGAAAGACATTCATTTACTAATAAAAGCTGCTTGTTATACCAACTGTAAAGCTCTAATCTCTAGATCTGTCATGTATTATTCATTTACATTGGAGGTGTATTATAGGTGTATTATATTTAATTTAATACACCGTGTCGAGAAGATAATGTCATTTCTTAAATGTTTTATCAATCTATATGTGTGTGTGTGTGTGTGTGTTTGTGTGTGTATAAATATATATATATATATAAATATATATAAAATGTCACTTTGTTACAGTAAAGTGTCGTCACCTTTAAGATCCAAACAGTTGGAAATTGTTTTAAACATAGTAAGAAATTATTCAGACTAAAAAGAAAGCAAAAAAAAAAGAAGAATACATTTTTTTGTGTGTTTGTTTAATGTGACAAGTTATTTTGTTTATGTTGAATATCAACAAAAATAAATTGGTACTAATATTTTCTAGGCCCATCTGCAACTTTTGCATTACATTGCATGCATTCACCAACACATTATTACCATTCTTCTTCTTATTTTATTATTTATCTAATTAATTAATTATTTTTTCAAATTTTATTTCTTACCCAGCTCTTGTACTAATGAGCAGTGAGACTGCTGTGTGAAGTCTTCTCCAGCACATGCCAAACATTCTCACTCGGTTTCAGCTTTGAACTCTGTGGTGGCCAATCCATGTGTGAAAATGTTATCTCATGCTCCCTGAACCACTAGTTCAAAGTTTGAACAGTTCCAGCCTGATAAATTCTTGAAATTTGGGAAGATGGATAGAAAAAAAAATCTTTTGATGAAAAAAGCAGGTCATTAAGGATATCCAGGCTGTCAACTGAACTCATTTTATAATATGGCTGAACCTCAAACTGACTAAATAAAGAAACCCCAGGTCATGATACTTCCTCCGTAGACTTGCAAGGGCACTACACATTAGAGTATGATCTTTTCTTAACCCTTTTACTGTCTTTGTTTTTGGGACCATCTCGTATCGCTCAAGTGAAATAAATCCACGACATATTTGGGCTTTTAGGAGAAATTAAAACATTTTACTTCATAAACCACTGTCTTTATTTCAGTTTCAAGCCATAGAGATACATTTGTTTAATGACTGTGAGCTTTTATTACGACACTACTACTCAGTAAAATTTAAAAAAAGTGTTATCTAGGTCTATTTTTGACCACTCACACAGACACACACACACACACACACACACACACACACACACATATATATACATAAACCCAAGAGAAAAAGAGCGGTGTGGAGG
>JBAMYA010000004.1:12689293-12703551 GCA_037176975.1 Arrhamphus sclerolepis | reverse complement strand
AGATAGATAGATAGATAGATAGATAGATAGATAGATAGATAGATAGATAGATAGATAGATAGATAGATAGAACTTTACTAATGCCCGAAGGGAAATAAAAAAAAAAAAAGTTATATAGCTTTGTAGCCATTACAACTGTGGTCTTACATTGAAAGGGCACTTGGTTAAAAACAGCAAATTAATCGTGATTTTAGCCTCATTTTGTTTATGGTAGACTTTATTGTGCTTGAAATAGCAGTTAAAAGAGGTTAAACTGTAGCCCTGCTGATAGAAGCAGGGCTAATGCTGCATTATTGGCATTGAGGTTTGATGGATTCAGTCTGAGCTAGTGTTCTGATCATCAAAGTTGGTTTTCTGAAATACCTTTGCCTTGATATTTATTATTATTAGTAGTAGTAGTTTATTTTTTCCTTATGTTCTAAGTAAAGTCTCCATTGTAACATCAAAATGTCTGGAGAGGGTCCATTTCAGAAATTGCTCTAGGAGCAACAAGCCTGGTATGAATAATCATGTCAAAGTCTTTGAAATTCTTCTATTTGACGGGAACATTAACTCATGATTCTGGCCTTTAGCAATATGATTTTCTGTTAAGTGGTCCCACATGATTGGCTGAACAGATAATTGAGGAAGTAAGGTGGTTTGCAGTCCTTTTATAAGGAAAGTCTATGCACATATATTTGCTGAGAGACTTTGCAGCTACAGATACCGTGGACTAGAATGTAAGTTTGATAGATTAATGTCAAGCACATTTTTCTCATAAATTCAGGAATTTGACAAATCTTTTGAGATAATAAAGGCATGCAGCCTGTGAAGGTATTGCATTCACAACCTTCAAGCTTGTGAATCAAAATGATGAACTATTACACTCTTGCCATGAAATGGAAGGAGGCACCTGGAGTCCAGGCACTGGATGGCATTTTATAAAATTATATAAAATTATTGTATCTTTTTTTTTTTTTAGGTCTAATATATAACTGTTATTTATTTCAAATACATCTTATTGAATGTCAACATGAAAAGTTGACATTAAACCTCTCAACTTGATGTTTGCGTCAAGATGCCTTTATGTAAGTTTTAATTAAACCTGCCAAGATTGTTGGTATACATCCATCTTCTATCCTCTTGCTTTATCTCAAGAAAAAGTAGTGAGATAATTGTTGATTTGATGTTGAATGCCATGAACTCTATTGTGAATAAAGAAAAGAAAATGTCTTGGATTATGGGATGCACTGTTTATCAAATATCTAAATATGTAAATATCAGGAGTTCATATTGATTCCATTTTCTTCTTTTTTTTGTCTCTTCCTTTCTCCACTATAGGCTCTGCTCTGCGCCGTCGCTGGCTAGTAGTCCAACTCTTGATGCAGGTGTGGTTGGCAGCAAATCCATCACTGAGTGAGCGCCAATGCCCCAAGAGCTGTCGCTGTGATGGAAAAATTGTGTACTGTGAGTCAAGCGCCTTTCGTGATGTCCCCAAGAACCTTTCAGGAGGCTGTGAGGGTTTGTCCTTACGGTACAACAGCCTCTCCAGCCTTCGCACAGGCCAGTTTGTAGGTCTCAACCACCTTATCTGGCTCTATTTGGACCATAACTATATTGCATCAGTGGATGGAATGGCCTTCCAGGGCGTCCGCAGGCTTAAAGAACTGATTCTGAGTTCCAACAAGATCACATCACTTCACAACACCACATTCCACCCTGTCCCTAACTTGCGTAATTTGGACCTGTCTTATAATAAACTGCAGGCCTTGCAGCCTGGGCAGTTCCAAGGTTTACGGAAACTTCTCAGTCTTCACATACGCTCAAATTCTCTAAAAATTGTCCCATCACGTCTGTTCCAAGATTGCAGAAATCTGGAATTTCTAGACCTGGGTTATAACCGCCTGCGCAGTATCACCCGGAATGCATTTTTAGGTCTTGTCAAACTCACCGAGCTGCATCTGGAACATAATCAGTTTTCAAAGATCAATTTCTCTCACTTTCCTCGCCTCTACAATCTGCGGGCTCTTTATCTGCAGTGGAATCGCATTCGCTCCATGAACCAAGGTTTGACCTGGACCTGGGCCTCCATCCAGAAATTGGATCTGTCTGGGAATGACCTGACAGAAGTTGATGCTGTGGTTTATCAATGCTTACCCAACCTCCAGACCCTAAACTTGGATTCCAACAAGCTAACTAATGTTTCTCAGGAGGTAGTAGATGCTTGGATCTCTTTGACCATGATTAGCTTAGCTGGAAACGTATGGGACTGCGGCCCCGCCATATGTCCGCTGGTGGAGTGGCTGAAAAACTTTCGCGGAGCAAAGGAAACCACTATGATCTGTGCCTCCCCCAAGAAAGCCCAGGGTGAGAAGGTGATGGATGCTGTTGAAGCCTTTGGGGTGTGTCAGTCAAACCAAGAGACGCCCCTTACAGTGAGTATTCCTCCAAACCCATCCAGCATCCCTGTGCAGACAGAACAACAACCAAGCATTCTGACTTCACCAGCTAGCTCTGGAAAGAGAGCTGAGGGATCTCTTAGGGGTCCCACATCATCAGCAGTCACACCCCCTGTTGCACCTCCCCCGGAACAAGATTTGGAGCCCGTGTCCTTCCATAAGATTGTGGCTGGAAGTGTTGCTCTTTTTCTATCTGTCGCAATGATCCTGTTGGTAATCTATGTGTCCTGGAAACGCTATCCTAGCAGTGTCAAGCAGCTGCAGGAGCACTCTGCTGCAGCACGCAAACGTCGCAAGAAACCTAGAGAGACGGAGCGCACCTTGAACTCCCCCCTGCAGGAGTACTATGTGGACTACAAACCCACCAATTCTGAGGCCATGGATGTGCTTGTCAATGGGACTGGACCGTGCACCTATACCATCTCAGGCTCCCGAGAATGTGAGGTATGATCCACACCATCACCACTCCTAAACAAAACACTGTCCACAATGATCTTTTATTTCAAATGCTTTGATAGATAATTAGTCTGCTGCTTGATTGCCTGCAGGACATGTTAGGAAAATATTTTAGACACTCATGGATTATTACTGAAGAAAGCAATGAAGTTTGAAACATCACTTTGTGTTTAGTAAAATATTGTTTGTTTTCAGATGGGTGTTTGTAGATATGCTTAAACCTAAATCTCTGCCGAGATGCAAATGTTTGTTTTGCCACCCAATGTACAGAAATACAGATAAATGAGAGTGATTTCACTCCTGCTCGATGTAATCTTGATGTAATGTTGTGTGGTTTGTGATAAGAAGCGTATGCTTGTTCAGGTAGTTTCTTCTCTTTTTTTCTTTTCTTTTGCTTGCATATCACACTATTTTTGCTTTGTTTGCTTGTTCTGCTGTGATACAGTTTTTGATGAGCAGTTTTCTGTGGTGAGAACATTCACATATGGACACTCAATGTGAATGTTAATAGTAACTTTTGTGAATAAATGTAGCTTCCTCTGAGCAAAGGACTTGGCACTTATTGACATGGCTATGACTTAAGGTAGCTGGGATGTCCCATGTACACCAACAGCGTTGCCTGGTTACTTGTTTACTCACGTAATTGATTAGTCACAGAAACTAAAATAAATACACTCACTGTCCGTTCATTTTTGGGGATTTGTGGGGAAGTACATGTGGAATACAAGGCATTAGCAGTTTTTGATAGTCCTATTAGAATGGAGGTGCCAGTCTTCTCCTCTTGCTTAACCAACTCTTCTACCCTCCTGAGTACCTGACATACAACAGTGTTGGTTAGCCATTTTTATTCTGATGCAGTTAAAACCCAGGTTTTCAAGTACAAGTTCTATGGAAATGTATTAATCATTTCTATTACTGTTATTCTCCAGCATTCATAATTTTTTTCTTTGTTTGGTTGTCTTTTTGTTGCTTCATCAGAGGAAGGTTGCGGTTATTTACTGCACCCCATCAAGGTTTCGACGCACTCTTAGTCCACAGGGTTCCTTTTTGTTGAGTGAATGCTGAACAGTTTGATGCAGTGCTTGAATACTTGATTCTTAGTGATATTCTGATAGTGTGTGTGTGTGTTTGTGTTTTTGTTACCTCATTAACACCTCAGTATAATAACTGACCTTGTTGAGTCCAGCAGTCGTTGTGGGAACCAAACAAGGTCCTAATGAGGCAGAATGTTATCTCTGGGGTCCTGGTTAGGGTTAAAGCTCAGGATTAGACTGAAGTTGAGGTTAGGCATAAGCTGGTAATGGATAAGTTTAGATGTCAGGGTTCAGATTTGGCTGTATAAAACAAATGGAAGTCAGTGCAGTGTCCTAATGAGTATAGCTGCATGGTCTTGACACATACTTAGATTATTGCTTCAACCTCGTATGCGATGTTGTGTGTGATGGCATCTTCCTGTCAGATGAAACAAACTCAGTATGAGTGCAATGTGATGTTCCTTCAACAATATTGTTCATTTCCCATATTTATGTTAGAATTTAGTCTAACTTTATTCAGTCTCCTGCTCTATATTTTGTGAATTATGCAGCAAGTGACAGATGGTCAAGGGTGACCATATCAGTATAAGGTGTGGTATTTAATAAGGTATGAGGTATGAGTTTAATCTCGGCCTTTGAACTGGTCACTAATGGAAGGACTAAGTACTGCTCCTGGTATATTGATTGCTTTGAAAAAGTTTTGTCACTTATTTCAAACCAGTTTATACACACACACACACACACTCACAAAGTCTATTATATCCTTGGATTAGCCTGATCTAGGGATCTATACATTTTATATCAAAGAATGTAAAACTCAGTATCAGTGTTAATTAGAAAATTGCTAGTGTCAGCAATGTGGATCAAATAATGGAACATTATTGCAGTGATAATCAGGAGGAATTAACAACACTGAGTAGGAGGAGATGCAGTCACACTAGATGAATACAGCAAACCAAAAATTAAATAAACAATTGGTTTTCTTCCAGTCTGTAATATAGGAGATAAAATGGCTGAATTTCATTTTAAACATTTACCTACATCAGTGAGGTTGACTCATATCAGACCTCTAAAGCAACAACTGGGAAGGTTATACAAAAGATATATGATAACTATGAATTGTACATGTTACACCCAATATAAGAAACTGAAAACAGGATCTGTATCTGTGTAAGCAAGAAGTCAGCCTATTTACCAGTGAAATTATAGCATTTATCATGAGCCTTTTATCTTGACTTGACTGAACATGGCAATTTAACTGACTCTTCTTATCCTGTAAGCTAAATAAAGCAGGAATTATCCCGTACTAATAAGGGCAAGGGCCAAGTCAACATCATAGATCCGGCAGAGTGTAGCAACTCTGATTAAAAACTGGTCCTAGAAATGGGCTTGAAAGAGTTGCCCATTGACAGTCAAGAGGAATGTATAACACGCATAGATCAAGCAAACTAAAGAGGATGATATACAATAAGTGGAGGGAAGGATAAAGGGAACGAGCCATATACCTCAGTTTAAAAGACAATGCTGTATAAAACAAATAAAACTCCAATGTTCCACCAATGCTCTATGATTTCCCAAAAGAAACTTCCTTGCTATTATTGGTAACTTTTTGGTAAAACACCCAGTTCACCCTGCTCAACTTTATGTCCACACACTATGAATAAGCCATAAATTGGTGAGGAAGGTTGGCTTGATCGGATTTTGGCATTTTGGCACTGGAGACCGGCCACTGCGGGGACCGGGAGTGATCACATTGGCCCACTGGAGTTTGTCCCTGTATGCCAGCTGACCAGTACACCACTGAACACATTGTATCTCCAGTAATTATTTGTATGGGATGAAACACTGAGTGATCATTAGTCACTGCCACTAAAATCCACAGACTGTTTATGTTTCAGTATCATGAACGCTGGTTCCTGAGAGCCTCAGAAGGCGACACAGCAGCCCTGGCGAACATCATTTTGTACGCATGCATGACGCTTCCTGTCATACTTGTTGTGATTTCTTTCTTTCTTTAACTTGTTTTTTTACACAAACCTCAGCGTTGGGCTGCTGATCACTGCATATCACTCCTGCACGTGTTTACACCAAGTAAAGATAACGTGAAATGCGTTGCTGTTGAAATCGACTTCTTCCCATGAATCTACGTTCGACTAGTTTTGACTGACGCCAGGACCCAGATTTGTTTCACAAAGAAATTTAATTGAAAAACTGAATCTGAATGGAGAGAAGTGAAACTGAAAAGTGAAAATGAATCAGGGAGCTGATTTTTTCAGTAAATTGAAATATAGTTTTGATTTTATTCTCATACACATTCAAATCTATGGATTCAATTTCAAATGAGTCCATTCAGATTCAGATTTTAAAAGCAATTATTCCAACTGATCAATTCAGGTTCAAATTGAATGATTTACATTCAGATACAAATAATTCAAATTCAATTCCAAGAGGCACAAAATTTATCCTATAGCTGTACTTCAGGAATTCACAGCTTAACTACTTGGCTCCCTAAAATCTTTACTTTTCTAAGCATGTAAACTAAAGTTGAAGTTCATTACATTCTGCAGTAATAGATCTTCTGATTTAAACTGAGTTGAGATGAATTTAGTAGTAATACAGTATTATTTTCCATAAATGCATACGTCATTACCTAAATCAGAGATTTTTCTTGTCAGGTGGGTGTGGTGGCATGACTCTGCTTACGGTGCTAGAGGGGAGACTGGATGCATGTTGCATGATGTGTTGCACTACCTCGCTTGGAGGTTTTTTTTTGGCTTTAATCTGTCCCTCCATCCACTGTACGCTGGAGACTCTGCAATCTACACATTAGCTAAATATATTCTAATGCATTATTATTGTCAAAAAGTATTACATTACAGGGTTCTTGGAGTAAAAACCATCTCGTAGTTTTGCATGAGTAGTATGTTTCCTTGAGCTTCCATTTGATTCTCAGCTTATTTATTTATTTATTTATTGATTTATTTATATTACTATCTCATCCTGAAACAGTGTACAGGAGAGACAGGCACCATCAGTCAGCTGTAAACAAAGTCCTGAGTTCATCTAAGAATGTGCTCCAAGCTTGTTTCTTTGTGTTGTTACTTCGGATGGACATAAATCACCTGACAGAACATGGCAGAACCTGCTGCACTCTGCCCATCTCCCAGCCTCAGTTCCTCTCTTCCATTTTTAGGACATAGCGGCTCATGTCATTTCATCTCTGAACAGGAATTGCTTATTCCTCCTCTCCCACTCCTACCATTTCTTTCATTTGCATTCTGTGCCTCAGTATATCGCAACCTCTTCAGGTGACTGTCTTTTATCATCACCCAGGTCCACTTGACATGAGAAGGAGTTCTGCAACCTTTTTAGTTAGCTGCCTGAAGATGGTGCAATCCTCATTTCCCTATGTCACTTGAGCCAATCCACAGAGCTTGCTTTTTTCCCCCATGTCATTTCAGTCTTATGTTCTTTTGATCTTTTCATTCCCAGCAGTACTATTGATGCAGTGGACTTCACCTGATCTTGTGTCTGATGTCACCTTTTTATGTGTCAAAGTATTTTATGTCTCTCACAATTTTTTTCTTTTTCTTTTTTTTTAACATATGTGGTCTTTTCCCTCTATTGCTTTCACTTTGTAAAATATCCATGTGACTAGCAATCCTATCATCTTATCATCTTTTGACATCACCCAACTTCCCTGCAGACCTGATATGTGTCCCATAGCAGTTTAAATCTAGGAGATCTATGCAGACATCACTTTTTGTACTTGACACAAAAAACGCTTTCATTTTTAAACATTGGGAATGGATTTTTTTTTAAACATTTTTTTCATGGACATGGCTTTTCTTGCCAAAGCTAGTTCTCATTTTTAAGAGCAGGAGTGGACACATTGTAGATACAACTAAGAGACTCCAAAAACTACAAAAGACAAAAAACAAAGAAAAAAACAACAAACAAAAAAACACACAAACAAAAAAAAACAACAAAAAAACAAGAGCAATGGAGCAGATGGTGAAACAACAGTTAATCCTGCTCACACTCCAGCATTGGACCAATGCTTGACAGTGGGTGTTTCTCATGTGTCTTTGTCATACCAGTAAACAACTAATGTAATTTCTTGCAATTAAATACGTAAACTTGCAAGTAAATACGTAAACACCTGAAAAGTTGAACCTTCATCAACATCTGACAGGGGCAGGGCTTCCACTGCAATGCAGAGGACCCACAGTTCAGTCTGGCCATGCTTGACATCACTCCATTCAAAGTCAAAGAACAGCAATGCTGCTGATGCTTTTAAAGCATATGTGTGAGCAAGAGGTAAACCAGAGTGGTGTAAAAGCAGCTTCCTTCATCACCCTTCTAATAATTAGTGATATGGCTTGAAATTCCTTGCTGACCATTCAAATAACTCTCTGGCCGTTTGTAAACATCATGTAGAGATTGATTTCATTACTTTAACCTCAAATGAGCTTATTCTGACTATTCACATATGCATCATTATTGCAATTTTTTTTTCTTCTGTTTCGTACTTTCTACATACACTATAATAATACTAATAATAATAGTAATAATACTAATACTACTACTACTACTACTACTACTACTACCAATAATAACAATAATAATGATAATGATAATAATAATAATGTAGGATTGATGCTCTGTTATAACCTTCTCATGTGAATTTTATAGTAAGTAATAAAATAAGTATTTTATAGTAATAGTCATTGAGAAAAAAAAAATCAGGAACGTAACGCATAAGTAAGTCTTTTCTAATGGTCTGTAATGACCTGTATTGTACATTTGTCATAATGTGAAAATCATTTTCCAAAGTTTGCTTGCAGTATGTTGCTATTAATTCATTACTTATTTGTTTAGATTTTTAGCCTTGTAATTGATATGTTTGATTATTCCAGATGTTTAAAATGTAAATGTTTACTCAAAAACAACATCCATCCATCCATTATACCCACTGATTCCTCTGCAGGGTCACGGGTCACATGTTCAGGTCTGTACTGACCCTCTTTGTCGGTTATTCTGTCCTTGTGTTGTCCATGGCCTTGTTGTTGAATTTTGTATTCGATAAAAAGTCAAAACAAACTCTGGGAGGTTAGCCAAGGGCGAGCAAGCCATCTGTAATTCAGCAGAGAGGCTAAACTTCGCTGCGCTCGTGTCTTCAGCCTACAATTAGCCACGTGGGACTCTTCAGACTTACACTGTGCATGAGAGAACACCTCTCTGATCCGCTAATCCTGTCTGTTTCACACTCTGGTTCCATGCTGGTGCTTTCTGCTCTGCTGTTTGATCCATGCTTAATGAGGGTGTTAGATCACCAATACAGCAATCACATTACCTGGAAAAGAGGCAAGACTTTTCTTTTCCTCATAGTTTTTTGCAGAGCAACCCAAGTGTGTAGTTACAGCTAAGCCTGCTAAGGCACACTTTCTTTGCTCTGTTTTCCGCCTCTTTGGTGATTGTTTTTTTTTTTTTTTCAAAAATGTTTTACAATTTGAATCTCATGTTCCTGCTTCTTTATTGTTATTTTCTCTTTCTGATGTGTTCTGTTTCAAAGCCGCTTCTCTAAGCTGTGCTCATTTGTTACACAGAGGTCTCTTGTCTGCATTATTACCGTACTTTTTTCTTCACTATCTCCTGATGAAGTGCTGCTGCTCTAAACAGCTACTTCTACTGAGTCCCCATGCAGATGAGCAAAGTAGCATGACTTCCTGGAACTGCTCGTTAGAGGATAAACTGTGGGAGAACAAATGCTAAACATCATCTTTGAGTCCTCCTTCAGAGTGTCCCGCGTTACCATATATACATTTAAAAAGGAGGTAATTAGAAAAAAAAGAAGAAGAAGAAAAAAAACTAGAAATTTCTTAAAGTGATGTAATGCTGAAACAGTTATTTATTGCCACTTGCAATGACAAAAACTGTCCATAATAGGCAAAATGTGAACAAACAATTGAAGCGCATAACACATTTTTCTACCATCATGTGAGCTTTGCTCAAAATCTGACTGCTGTAAAGCTTATTTTCTTTATACCCTCAGAACAAACTGAATCATCAATTTTCATGCTATTAAGCAGTTTGAATTACATTTCATAACAGAGACTTCTACATCATCAAAATGAGCTACACGCTGCGCTGCATACAATCACACACATGCCAGGTGTACAGAAGTGGATTATTACTGTTGTACAGTAAACTCACGTCCCTGTTTTCTTTTAACAAATTAAGGTTTCAGCTTCAGTTTCATAGTTCATAGGATACCCTGCTATAGGTTTGCCTCATTAAATTTGAATTAAATGTGTTATTAGACGCGATGAGTTGTTAGACATGGTGATTCATATGAAAAAAAGAATCCATAAAATAGATAGATAGAGTGGCATCCCTTTCTGGTTTGTTCCTCACATTTTGAATCTTCAACCTTGGCATTTTGGATGAAACTGGAAGTTAGGAGCAGACAGTTGATCTGACTGCCGGAACGTTGGCGTGATTTATCATCTACTTTACTCTAAATTGGACCGTAATACATTCATTTGTTCATCCCCACATCTGTCCTCTTCATGGTCATGGCAGGTGGGGGGGTTTATCTGGGTTACATCTTGGACAGGGAAAAATAAAAACAGAAAGACAAACAGCTCCAACAAACAATTTAGAGTCACCAACTGACCTTACGCACATGTGGCTGTGGAGAGGAAGTGAGAATAGCCTGAGAAAACTCAAAATCATGGTAAGGACATGCGCACAGAAAGGCTGCAGTCTGGATTTAAACTACTTGGGAGGTCATTTTTAAAGGTTGCGTGCACATAAAACAGGACCTGAAAGTTGCGTATTGAGTAGTTTTGTACACACCTTTTTATAAATCAGATTATTTTTTGGTGCACACCATTTTTCACCATTGGGTGCATGCAACCTTCATAATTCACAAACTGAACATGATTCTGAACATGGTGAAGAAGGTGTGAAACTAAGAATTTAGACAATAAATTTAAGATAACGAATCAAATGAGAAGCAGAGTAAGTCTTTCATAGACAATCATTACAGACAGATTTAATAGTTTTGCAACCATGAATGCCATCAAAGACAGAATTTATCAAAGTTCTTTTGGTCCAAAGCACGGAACGCTGGAGTTTCACAACAAAGGCTCAACAATTGTACAAAGACTTCGTTTTCTTTACTCAGGTCTATCTATGTAAATGACATCTGTGTTGAACAGTTGCATTTGTCTCGCTACCTGATGATCCTCTAGTTCATTCTCTTGCTACGCCTACCTGCAGGATGAAATTCACACCAGATGACTCGTTACATTCGTCAATATTCCACATCTCGGGACATGATGATGCACATATTCAAAACTGTTTTTTTTGTTTGTTTTGTCTTTTTGCCACTAACATATTGAAGGAGGAAGAATGGGTGGTTGGAAGCACTACACCTCCATCCAAACGATCACTTGTGTTAGAACTGTCCTGAGCAACATGTTATGCATTTCTATTTTGTACTCACTGGCACTTCCTCACTCGTCTACCTCGGCTTCAGTCAGAGGTGGTTAGTGTTCGGAGGAAATGAAATACACAATTGAGACTAACTGTTTCATATACAAGGTTGGCAGTCTCGGGATCGTTTGCCATTTCATGAGTAGATTGTCCAGTTGTTCAAACATAGCAGCAATCATCTGTGGAACTCTGGGGAGAAGGAAGAGAAATACTCCTTATATGCAGAAAGGAAAGTCTGGAAGAAACGCGTAAATGATCCGTCTCTGGTCGACATGTCTTTTGATGTCAGTTCTCATCCATCCATTTGTCCATCCACTCATCCATTTATCATTTTCATTTCATCTCTTTTTGTTTTTTATTCTAGTTTGTTAGTTAGGCTTAGGAGCCTAAACCACCTGGTTAGGTGGCATTTCCTGTAAATCAGCACAAATTCAATTATTTTTATTCCATCCCTAATTTATAATTTACAATGATAGTAGACCTTTAATACTTGGTAGTGGAAAAAAAAACAACACTTTTTTTTTTTTTGTCTTAAAAGAAATATGGCAATTCGTTGCACTTTAATCAAGGAAATTTCTAATTAATTTAATTTAATTTATTTATTCATTTCATTTAATTTCCATCAATGATACACTGATTAATTGTGTATCAAAGTAAAAAAGAAAAAGAGTATACTCTGGTGTTTCTGGCTCCTTCCTATAGTCAGAAATGGCATTCAAATCAGCAAGTACAAGGCTAAATTAAGATGAGTAATTGATTGTCTTCCATCTAAGCACATTGTTATAAGCACCAGAGCCTCTTTGCAGCACTCGAGTACTATGAAATAAAGAAATAAAAGGCAAAAAACCATTCATGTGATAGCCACTTATACTCACTTTTATTTAAATCTAAGGACCACTAACCATCGAAGGAAGCACTTCTCTTGCAGCTTTTGCAGCTTTTTCCCTTTAACCAGAAAATTAGTTGTTTTTTTAATATGCAATGTGTCAAGTATAGCTGGCCTGCCATCTTTGCATAATGCTGCTGTCAGAGGGAAATACTTGCGCTTTCCATTCAAAGTCCATTTTGTATTTCTTCTACAAAGTTTTACAGGATTTAATGGCAGAAGATGTACTTAAAATCCATGACTACATTTTTAAGGGACTAAAGTCTCAGTGCATTACTAAGAGTTGTTCTAGCAATGTAGCTTGTCTTAATGAACCAACCACAGTAATTAAAAGGCACGCTCCAAAAAGAAATGGCTGGAGGTGTGGTCATTGCAATTCTCTTTGTGTGGCCACAGTGTTTAAAGTCTAAAAGGTCTCGGTGGTCTTTGCCTCCAGGACCTCTGCCTTATGACCTGTTCCTGTTCCTGGTCCTGGTCCGGTACTGTTACAAGTTGCTTTTTTTTTTTTTTTTTTGATATATAATTTTTTTTTTGAATGCAGCAGCACGTCAGCAGTATTTTAACTCACTTTATTTAATTGCTGAAAATTTTGTTTTATGTATGATCCTGAGCTCTGCAGTAAGTGGCAGCATTCCTCAGTCCCAGTTTCCACTTACCGTAACTGATTAGGACTCTTCAAAAGTGAGGGGGTGTGCACACAGGGCTTGATTGACAGCTCCGTGAACGTCTTGTCTGCATTTCTTGCACTTGTTAGAAAGTGAAAAAGTACATATCTTGGCATTCTGCCCTCATGCACAAGATCATGGTCCTCCCATTTCTTGATTTTGCTCATTGAAAGTGATTAAGCTGCAGGGTTGGTAGTGAATAAACAGAGCAATAAACTGAGCAGTTATAGAATGATAAACTGTTACAATGCAGTCATAATTGTTTTTATTCCAGGCAAATGTAGGTTGTTTGCAGCATTATTTGTTTTCTAAAAATTTAAGTCAGCCCGTTCCGCATATCTGATGGGCAAAAATGACAGATTGGCACTTTGAGTCGAAGACGGGTAGGCAGGTGAACAACTGAAAGGTGAAAGACGTTCAACATGAAGGAGCAGTCGACAGGCACACAGGAGAGTCGGTTAGGAAGCAGGCAGTCATCCAGACTTTCTGCTAGATTGTCAGACGTCTGTCTGTCCACAGGACACTGAGGACTTCCTGCACAGCCGACCATTAAAAAAAAAGCAAAAAAAACCCAGCAAAGCCTCTATTTTTTCATTGAAGATTCTGTTTCCGAGAAATGAAAGCATGCTTTTAATAAATACATAAATAAATAAAAGTAATGGTTTATATAGGTAAATAGGGTTTGAAAGATTGCATTTTCAGTGAAAATTTTACACGAACATCCCCAAAACACTCTGCTGAGCTTCAAGAAAGATGCACAGCGAGTCTATTTTGGCATTTGGATGTGACTCTGTCATTTTACACACAGTAGATTTAGCTGATAGGAAGTCAAGATAATCCCTTAGATTTTTAAAACAGAACACTAAGCAGTTTCTAACTTTTGTATTGACATTATGTCACTGTGTGGAGGCTGCAGGTATAAAAACCAGAAGTCCTCAGATGATATTTCAACCATAGAGGAGAAGAGATCCATTTTAAAAATGATAAGATCATATTTTGTTTGACACCAAACATCCTTTTTATAAGGTAATAGCAGAAAGAATGAGATATTTGTAAGAAATAACTTGATTTTTTTGGAGTTGTGTACGGTAATACTGGTTGAATTACCTCATACAACTTTTAAAGAGTCCACACTTTCAAGCCTTCAAAGGCAAAAGCAACAGTCCTTTATCTGGGCTGTTGCAAAAGCAACAACTGAAAATTTAAAATGAATATTAGACATGTTGAAAAATAAATACCAACATTACCAATATCAAAAATATTATAAATTACTATA
>JBAMYA010000004.1:12663239-12689193 GCA_037176975.1 Arrhamphus sclerolepis | reverse complement strand
GAAAGTGCATACAGACATTGACTGGTTTTGCCAGAGGGGGGCATTAACCAGCAAGATACATGCAGCCAAAAAGAAAAAAAAAAAAAAAAAAAAGAATTCAGTGCACCGGGATAAGGGTTACTGGGGCCCCACTCTGGAGCCAGACCTGGGGGGAGGGACTTTTGGCGAGCACCTGATGGCTACGTCTTCTCACCGCAGGATCTAAGAGGCACCAGCTGAAGGCATGGACCATGATGTGCTGACACTGGACTTCCTAAAATGACTTTCACTTATATATAAGGTGAGAACTTCATTCATCTAGGAGGAACTCAGAGTAGATCAGCTTTTAGGGGGATGAAAAATAGTATCCATGCACTTCACTAGAGCAAAGGACTCACACAGTTACTGTAGGGTTGGAGGGGCAGACTTGGGGGGTCGTCCTACCACATCCGCCATCCTTTTAATGCATCCACCTATCCTATAACGTAGTTCGGGTTCAGGAGATGGCTTTGCTGGTGGCGGGGGGGGTGGGTTCTCGTGCGTCACCTAGCATCCTGGAGGTGGTTCATACTGGATCCCTATGAGGTGTGGTGACCCCCTATAGCTGGGTGGCCCATGGTTGGTGGCCCTTGGTTCTGTCCTGTGGATTCTGCATGACAGTGATCCAGCACACCAGCACCAACTGTGATTCTGCCTGAAGTTCTGGTTGTTGTCACCAGTTGGTGCAGAGCTTCATGGGTCAGTATCACTGCTTTAAGTCACCGTTGGACTGTTTTAGCTCTAACATGAACTGGGGTGTGACATCAACTTCACACCACCACACACACACATCTACATCATCATACTGCACTACACCAACACAACCAACACACACTACAGTCACCGTCTTTGGTCTTTGTCTCAACATGTTCCACTGTTTATTTTAGTCCTCTGACAGAATCATGTTCAAATAAAGTTTGTTAGATCAGACTGTCAAGAGGGCTGAAGGAAACATTTACCCTCACTCTCACCTATGCAACATTAAATCACTGCAAGATCAAATTGCATAAAAGTTTTTTTGTTTTTTTTATCAGTCGTGGCACTAAACCACAGCATATATGGAGACACACACACAAAAAAGAAAAATATCATCCATAGTTATGTACATGAATAGTTATTATTACCTCACAAGGAACTTTTTATATCTACCATGTTTATACCATATATCTATGTTTATTGGTTGTTTTTATTTTATTTTATTTCATTTGTTATTTCAAGGGAAAGATTGACTAAGATGGGTAAATTAGCATGACTCACTGATCACAAATACTTCAAAAGAAGTATCCAGTAATGCAGGGGAGGTACCAAAATGGCCCTGATCTACAAACAGGCTATGATGTCATGTTAGTAATGACCAAAGCAGTCGACTCAGAAAATAAAAGCTCAGAGTCTCAGACAAGCAGAGCTGATCGTAATCAGCAGACGCTAATTTACCTAGAAAACAGACGCAGCCTGTATTTCTTATTACACTGAGCTTGAACCTTGTTACTCATTCAGGTAAAGAGACGCTGCTGACAGACTCTTCCAAGACTTCATTCTTGGTGTTCTTCTAACCTCCCTGCAGACTTACATTCATGGAAAAATGAAGTTCTAGTCTTTGCTGTCAAGGCTTTTTTCTTCCAGCTGAACCTGAAGACTGAACTGAGACAGAGGAGAAAGACATGAACCTTTGTCCCACATAATCTTCTTTTTGACGTTTGACCCCTTCATATATGTCCCATACATAAATGAACCTGCTTGTGATCGAAGGCACATATTGGCTCAGAAGCTTGAGCATAATGTCCAAATGCAGACATACGTGTGAATGGACCATCGGTGACACTGGTTCTCTGCTGCAGCAAAGAAATTTAGACAAAGACAACGCCCGGTTTCATTTTTACATTCCATTCTTCTCCTCCAGCGACTCTTTGTAGATTTGAACCCTGCTGCTCCGTACGCTCGGAATCAGCTCCAAACTCACTTGAACCTCAAGGATCTGGTGTCATTACGTGATAGTGAACATAACTTAAACATTCTTCGTACAACCACTTCTGGTTGTAGATGCGATGGTCGATAAACCATCAGCCTTTCAGGGTCTAAATTAAATGTAAATTTTAGAGGCAGTCTTTTGTCGTTGTTGATGTTTTTGTGGAGCTTAGCCTATGTACATATTTTAGTTTTATATTGTTGTTAATACATGTGTTTGTAACTCTTGCTGCCTGTCTTGACCAGGGCACTCTTGAAAAAGAGTTTCTTTCCCTGGTTAAATAAATGTTCATGGAAAAAAGTCCTCGCTTTAACTAAATTAAATTTACTGTGCACCACTAAGATATGCCTACTTCTGTTACTGTACTTAAGCTTGTGGAGTATCATCGCCCTCTTGCCGTTTTCTTAAATTACATTTCTCTGTTGTCATGACGACGCCACTGACGATGTCTACTGAGGTTATGGTGCATCTATGAAAACAAAACAAAATGAAAAGAGAAAGAGCTGCACATTTTCATCAAATGACTACTGAGGAAAAAAATCTCTTCTTTCATAAACGTTCCACTTGTCATCAGTACCGCAGGTGGCCTGCAGGTGTCACTGTTGTATCACTAAAAACAGCACTGAACACTGATGCTGAGGACACTGCAGGAGAGAATTAGTTTTTTTTTTCCTTTTAACATATTCTTCCCTTGAAACAGTTTATTTCTCGGGAGATGGGTTTGTTTATAGCAGAGTCCCACTGATGGAAATATGGAAGAAACAAAATGTTTTTAGACTACACAGGGGGATGGCCATTTTCTGCTGTTCATTTCATGATGCCTCTCTGTTGCCAAAATGCTTCACTTCTAGCATGAAAAGTAAATATATACACACATACACACATATATATATACATATATATATATATATATATATATACATACACATATAATGCAGTAAAAAATCAATGAATATCTGAAACAGGTAATGGAATTAATTAATTTAGACAAAGTAGACAATTTTAAACAGGTGTGTTTTTAGCTAGGATTTGAAGAGAGTGTATTTTGATGTGACTGATGAACGGGGTCTTGGTAATGACACGTGCTGCTGAGTTCTGTACCAGTTGCAGTCTATGGAGTGTTTTCTGAGAAGACCAAAAAGACAGGAATTGCAGTAACTGAGTCTAGACCTGATAAGGCTATGTACAAGTGTGGCAATCGTGTGAACGAGGTAGTTGATGTCCGAAGATGGAAGTAAGCTGACCGGGTTATGTTATTTATATTGGAGGTAAAGGACAGTGTGCTCTCAAGAATGACACCAAGACTCATAATTTGAACGAAAGGAGAGATACACAAATTATTGTGTAGGGTAGAGTGAATTTAGTACTGACCTGTAGCTTTTCAGTCTTCTCACTGTTAAGTTTTAAGAAATTAGCTGTAAACAAGGATTTTATTTCAAGAAAGCCATTGGATCGGGAAGATGGTGGAAGTTTGGAGGTGAGTTTAGCGGAGATGTAGAGCTGGGTCCGCATAACAATGAAACATAATGTGATGTTCATGAAAGATAAGGCCAAAGGAAGTAAGTAAATAATACATAACAGAGGCCCCAGGATGGAGCCCTGGGGCACACCTGTAACAACTGGTAATGAGTATGAAGTGAATGATTTCAGTTGAATGACGTGAGATATGATTTAAACCAGTTGAGGGCTATTTGTGTGATGCCAATTGCAAGAAGTCTTTCCAGAAGAATAGTGTAAGATATGGTGTCAAAGACCACACTCAGATCTAGCAGGATGGAAATTGATAGAAGACCGGAATCAGCTGCCAGGAAGAGGTCATTTGTTATTTTCAGGAGTGCTGTTTCGGTGCTGTAAAGAGGACAGAAGCCAGATTGGAATTGTTCATGGAGATTGTTGTGGAGAGATGGGAATGAAGCTGGGGGGCAAGAGTTTCTTAGAGATAAATGTAAGATTGGAGATGGGGCGAAAGTTATTGAGGTTACTGGGGTTTGCATTGTTTTCTTTTTTAAGAATAGGGGTAAGAACAGCTGATTTGAGTGAAGAGGGAACAATACAACTTTAAAGTGAAGAATGGTTTATGCTTGTAATGAGTGGGGCCAGAGAGGAACTGGTAGCTTTGACAAGAACAATGGCAAGAGGGTCTAACTGGGAGGTTGATGATTTAGATTTTTTGATATGATCAGAAATTTCAGTAGCAGATAAGATGAATGCAGCAAGGTCATTAGAAGGGCGCATAAAGGAAACAAAGAAAGGAGGAGTGTGAGTGGGGCAGGGATCCAGTTGCTGTTGAATATTTCTGATTTTGGTTATAAAGAATGACTTGAGGTTATTAGAGCAGTGGAATACATATATGGACAAAGTGAGTCAGGTGGTTGGGTGAGTTTACTGAGGAGAGAGAACAGGGTTTTAGAGTTTCTTTCATTGGAATTGATTAAATCAGAGTGAATGTAACAGATATAGTTTTGAGAGGGCCAAGGTTATCTAATAGGTTATGAAGACAGTTATTGTAATGAGGAAACCAAGTCATCTGTGGTGGATCAACTGTCAGCACAGGGAAAATAATTAATACCAGCAGAGAAAAAGTCATGGTTGATGTTCTTAATATTGCGGGAAGACATAGCATCTGTCACAACATTTTTGGAGACTACCAGATTGACATTAAAAGTGAGTAGCATGTGGTCAGTGAAAGACAGGATGTCTGTGTTGAGTTTAGCAGGAGAAACACCAGAGCAGCAAATTAAGTCCAGCGTGTGTTCTTTGGTATAGGTTAGCCAAGCAGTGTTTTGCTGAACACCAAAGCTGTCCAGGCATGATATAAAGTTCCTGGTGAGAGGGTTATTGATAATGTCGAAGTAGATCTCCCAGGATTCTTAAGTTTGGAGAAAGAGTGAAAAGATGTGACAGGAAAACTGTAAAGTCATTTCTAAACTCCTTATTTGGTTTAGGAAGATGGTACACTGAGGAAATGACAGTTGGAACAGGCCCATGTTGTCATGGTGTAGGTTTTGTTGGGTGTTCCCTGCTTTTAGTTTGTCCTGTTATGTTCTGTTTGACTTTCTTGATTCCCCTGATGTGTTCCATCTGTGTTTCAATACCCTTGTGTGTGTATATATAAGGTCCTGTCTTTGTCTGCCCAGTGATGCTGCTCTGCACTGTTTCAACCTTGTGTTCATGCCACAGTTTTGCCACACCAGTGTTAATAAAAAACACGTTCTGGATTGCTTCTGCCTCCGCTCTCCTGCATCTGGGTCCTTCACAACCTCACATCCTGACATGTAACTGTAAGGTCACGGACTCAAATGCTGAGTGAGGGGTGATTGTCAGGGGTGAGGCTCTCCACTTCTCGCGTGCAAACATAGTGAGACCTTCTCCCTGGAGTCCTGTGATCAGTAGGTGTAAACAAATCTGGGAGGAATGGAGGCATTAAGAGGGTCAAAGCCATGGGGCTGATGCCATGTTTCTGTCAAGCATAAAAAAATCCAACAAGGAGATCATGGATGAGGTGCCCCTTGGTTGACAGCGAGCAGATGTTTAGCAAGCCAATGTTCCAATCAGCATTGGCGTGTCAACCTACCTGGGCGGGCCAGCATGTTGTGGTCCACACCACTGTGGTTTTGTGGTGGATGTCAAGTTGTGGACCAGATTTAACTGACTTTGAGCTGTACAAGTGGATATTCCGCCGATGGCCTCGATGGTTATATTTCTGCCAGGGGAAGGCAGCAATGTCTCGATGGAGGTGAAGCACTGGCAACTGATTCTGTGGCAGGTGAAAGCAGAGCCGCAGCAGCACAGCAGCAGAGTGCTGGATAATTCCCATAACAGGTCAGTGGATGGATGTTAGTAGAGACCAGGCAAGAATGTACCAGAGGAAGTCCAGAGAGCCGACATTGTAAAAAGTGTTTGTTAGTCCAACTGTGCGCTTGAAGAGCACAATTGTACTGGAGTTGTCCAAATGGAGATTCTAGTGAGAAATTCATCTCGATAGCATAAACAGAAGCCGGTGAAGTGCAGATTGAGCGATATGTGAACTGAAATAGCATCAACTCATGCCAGCGTTCTTTGATGTGAAAATGTTTGCCTGCTATGCAAAATGCGTACATGTTTGCGTGACACCACAGCAACTTATAAACTCCCAACAAACAAAGGCCTTGAAATGAATACGTATCTAAAGAGCCATCTTAAAGTTACCTAAGCTAGCACTAGCTGTAATGTACTCTAGTCTAGTTCGATAGTTTGTCTGTGTCTTAAAAGCAAACTCGTCTCACAAGAGAAGAGGCTGATAACTGAAGGTTCTGCCTTTAAGTCCACTCATTTAGATATTGACAAACATTTTAAAATTGTAAAATGTACTAACACAAAGCAACCTCAAGGTATCCATTGATACAAATATGGTTTAGGAAAAAGAGATTATTAATAAAGTAAGATACATAATAATGAAGCTATATAAAATTCAAAGAGTGTCTAAAATACAGCTGTCCTGTTTGATAGCCTTTTCTAGTACCCATAAGCAGATATGGTACAAAGACTGCTGCAGCTGTTAAAATAATGCTGGATTCTACGAGGAACTAGGCTGTATGGACCCTAGTTTAATGAAAGTACAGAACAACAGCAAATAACTTTCCCTGTAACTTCTCTCTCTGGCTGGTTGTTTTTTTTTTCTATTTTGTAATTCAATATGTTTAATGACCCTCCTTCTAAAGCCTCCTTCTCCTGTCATCCTCTTTAATATCACCTGCTGTTCGAGGAATGAGTCGATATGCTGCACAGCTTTCTTATAGTCTCAGTGGGACTCTTATCCCCTGGAGTATTCACATGCACAACATCCCCAGCCAAAACACACACGCGCACACACACACACACACATACACAAACACACTCCAATTCATTGAAGAATGAATGCTCAAATGCTTGGAGGACATTTGGGGGAGTTTGTTGCAACTTCTTTTGTTTATGATGTGTCTCACATTTGTCCTCTCTTTGTTCATTTCTGCCATGTCCCATTGTGGTGAAGCTGGCTGAATCTCAGCATATTTTCCAGATAATTGTTTGATGGAAGGGTGGTTGAGAAATTTGCTTTCAAGGACTATAGGCATTTTGGCAGCCAGAAACGCCATACTAAGCACTTTCTGTTTACCTCTTACCTGTTTTCAGCTGGACAATACTGAAATGTGAGTCTGCTATTTGCATGTTCTGTTTACAGAGGTCACACGGCATCTGTATGAAAATAACAGTGATACAACCATAAACTGCAGCACTCTATTTCCTGTCAAGTTCTGGGTGAGGTAATGTATTATTAATAGGTCTGGTAGAAATCTGTCCAGAAAGTGAAATGTTATATGTCCAAGCAAGGGCACAGACTCCAACACATTCTGGTGGGCTCCTTTTTTTAAAAACAAAATTCACCCATTTGTGTGATATTTTAAGCAGAATACATGTTTTCTTGTTTACCAAATAGAAAGTTTGCAGCACCATACACACAGATTGGTTAGTTTGCTCTGGTCGGAACCAAAAACATCGAGGAGATAAATCCATATCAGAAAGCTTACAAGAAGTCACGAGCCTCACATTTAGAGCATGTGAAAGAAGATGTTCATGATGAGCTTTGGTGGATTTCTGATATACAGGATAGTCTTATTCGATATCATATGGTTCATATGCCTGTTTTAGCTTCCAGTACCTGTTTGGTTAGGTACTTGATTGGAGTTTAGAAAATAATTATCTTATCTTATCTCATTTTATCTTTCTTCTTATTTAGGCCCTGTGATTTAGTGGAACACATCCTGTTCTTGTGCACATCTGTGCACCCCTGTACAAATCACAAATCCACAGGGAAATTGTAAACCATGCACACTCATACTCATACCTGCAAACCACTTTACAATCAACAATCCCCAGTGATTAGATAGAAGGAAACCATAGTTTTAGTTTTACTTGGTGCTTTGAGATGGTTCACTTTCCTTCTTTAAGTCTGCTGTGATGATATTCACATTTAGTGAGACTTTGAAGTCACATGTGAGAAAAACGTACTCATGTTTCTTGTGAATCCTTAGGGTCCATCGCATATTGTGTACCTTGTCAACTTGTGAGATGTTTTGCTCACACGAATCAAGGTGTGAATGGCTGTGAGACCACCTGGGTAGGGAACTCAGGGCTGTATTGTAGGTGTTGGATTAGTGATCCCTAAGGCCCTCTTTTCTGCTTAATGTTGTTTTTTTCTTTTCTCATTTCACATAGTTGGCTTCTTTCACTCCTCTCTCTCAAACCATCTTTCTATTTTACAGCTTTTTACACTTTGAATCATGGAATCAAAATCCCATTTTGACCAGGTTAAAAAAACAAAACGACGACGACAACAACAAAAAAACAAACATACAGTTGACAACAAGCTAAAGGACCCAGAGGTGAGATGAATGGTTCAGTGACCCACAAGTATGAATGTCTCAACAACAGTTTTCTGAAACTCCCTACCAGTCTGTTAAAAATGAAGAAGTGTTTCATATGAGAGGTGAAATGTTTTCAAAAACCAAGAAAGAAGTCCAGTTGCCTTCCATTTAAGCACTTAAGATTACCATGACCTGTTTGACTCTGAATCTAAACCAACAATCATTGTATAACCTCATATATTGTGTCTCAAACGTAGGAGGAAACTGGAGTGTCAAGAAAAGAAACCCACGCAAGTGAAAGTAGCACAGCAAGGCTGAGTTTTGAATCTAAGCCTTTTTTTTCTTTCTTTATGTATTTTTTTTTGTGGGCAAGCAGTCTGAACTTAAAACTATCCACATACATTTTATGTCTCACTGTGTTGTTGAATGATTGTTTTGAGCTTTTTTCTACATGTTGCGTCCTTCAAAAATAATTGTTCTGTACCTTTTGTAGCATCAAACTCAAAGGTTTGTGCTGCATTGCATTTCCAAGTTTCAAATTTTATTTATTTTATTTTTTTCATCATATCCTTTCTTGTTATAACTAACAAGAAAGGATATGATAAAGACCCCAATCCCTAAGAGGCTGCTGGGGTCTGGATGTCCTTCGTGGTCCTTTATGGTGCATCGGGCCAATGATGAAGCAGCTTTGTTCAGCGCAGCAGGTATCCTTCAAAGCTGGATGCCAGACAGATAAGCACACGGAAACCCGTAGCCAGGCTGGGAAAAATGGACCACATGAAAACAACATGATCTGACTGTAAATGAGCACAGGAGCAGACATGCGGGTGTAAAATGGTGGCGCCTCGGTGAGGAAAGAAGCCAACAGGCCTCATACCAGACGCTCCGATTCAACATCTCCAATCATTCACACTGCCTTGAGCCACAGTGGGGGCATCATGAGCTCCATCAGGATTTGTTTTCCTTACTGAGCCTCTCTGAGACTGACAGCTATCTACATTTACTGACACTAAGGGAACTAGGGAACTAACAGAGAGAAGGGGGGTGCCAGGCTAATTGACTGTCTTCCAGCTGGTTGATGGCTGGCTTTGGAAGAAACGGCAGGGCTGCAGCCCACCACCATTTTTCTCCTCACAGCCCAGATATGATGACTTGCGGAATGCTTTGGCAGAGATATGTGAACTCTGCTTGTCAATTCTCTCTTTGTTTTTACCAGAAACATGTGGCTGCTGATGTGTGAGTCACTATCGCTGCCACCTTGGGTTCTGTCCCTTTGATTCAAATGCTGAAATTAGAATTAAACTGCGATAGAGGGGTCTGCTAAATAAAGCATTTCAGACTCTATGTTGAATTATTGACAAAAAAGAGATGTATACCTGCAGCAAAACAGCAGGTTCTCACAGTCTTTTTTGCCATAACAGCAGAATCAGTCATGTATAAAATAATGTGTTCCAATCATTTACTTTAGCCTACTACATCAGATATGCATTTTTGTGGACAAAACTATGATTTAGGAAAAAAAAAGGATATTGCAAAAGACATACGTGTGCAGTGGAAGTGAAGGGTAAAGCCTTAGAGAACCAAACAAGACAAGTTACTGCAGTTGTTGCCCAATATGGTGCAAGTCACATAAAAAAATCATGAAACTAGTTTTCTTGCTGTAAGCATTATTCATTATGTATCTGCACTGGCAATAGAGGCATTGTGTTTTTGGGTTGTCTGTCCATTCATCTGTCCTTCCTGTTCTTCTGAAAGTGACACTGTATACATCAAAGGAATTAATATTAAAATGTTTAAAATAAATAAATGAATCCTTTGAATCAAGAACAAACTGATTAGAATTTGGAGCTCAGAAAACCCTGTTTACATTACGATATGCCAGCTATTTCATGTAAATAGAATTTAAAGTAGTGTTTCTCAATGGGGGCAGTACTGAACCCCCATAGTGTGGTGGGGCAGTGCTGGGGTCCATTATAGAGCTTGGAAGCTGAAAAGAGGGCGCATGGGCATGAATGAGGGGTGTTTATCATTGTTCCCCATCAAAACCTTTCAGCTTATGTCAATGCAAATGGTCTTGATTTGAATTTGAAATAAAACATGTTCTGATGTCTTAGAGCGGATGATTATTATATTTCCATGCAGGCAGTGGTCTGACTTCTCATATACCACCGGGAAATTATCACCAAAGAAATGCCTATGGACAAATCATTACAAGCAGCAGTCAGACCTGTCAGACTGACAGTGATGGATCAATAACCTCAAGTCCCCTGAGCTCACAGCTAATGTAGTTAGAGGATGGGATTTGGGGCACGATTATTACAGATGAAATTAATAATAGCCAACAGTGATTGTTTGTCTTGAGTAATTATCAATGACTTAAACTGCCAGAATCAGTCTCAACATGTCCAAGTGTAATGTCAAACTTTAAACCAGTTTAAAACATTTTAAAACCAGCATTCATTTTCAGCACTTCAATAATGTCAAGATTTAAAAGAGGAGTATGGTGTTTTTTGGTGAAGCGACAGCATGAGCAGAAGGCAAGATAGTGAGAAGCAACTATTGATCTCTACTAAAACGCCTATATACAAATTTATGACTGATTTAGAGACATCCACTTACTTTTTAATATTGTAATTCTGTTTCCCTGCATTCTCTGGCATCCACATTTCCCCTGGGATAAATCTTTTCTTATCTTATCTATCTTATCTTATCTTGAATCCCTACCAGCAGCAGGAACTGTCAGTGTGAGAATGGTTACATTTTCAAGCTTTAGTCTGAAACCATAACCAAACAAAATGTTGGAAAACAAGAATAAATGCAGGCAGATGTCCTGGATAAAAGATGCCATTGCGACCATCATGGAATAAGACCCATCACCAGTGATCAAGACCATCCCGCTCAGCAAGGACAGCAGTGACAAGGAGAATCAAAGCAATGGCATTTGATATCAATACTGCATGAACATTAATTCAGGCTCTAGCTGATGAAACTACAACAGCGGACAACTTTCCTTTATTTGAAGATGTCAGTTATTTGTCGTAAGAGATGATGTTGAGAATTTTTTGCCTGCAAACTATCTCAGCACAGAGAGACGAGGGGAGACGTCTGCTCTGACGACCAACGTCATCACCTGTGCCACAGATGGAGCTTCTGTGACTGGGGTTTCACCAGTTTATTGAAGAAATAAGGATCTAAAGTCCTGACAGTGCAGTACATGTTGCACTGGTATAATTTAGTTGCCAAAAATATCTTAACCCCTCTCCATTTGCACATCATTGTGATAGTTAGAGTGATAAATAAAATCAAGGCCCCTCCACTGAATAACAGGTTTAATACAGCCTGAGCAGCTTCTTTTACTTTTTCTTCATTGGCCTAGTTTCTCATGTTTACATGTTTGATTTGCGGCTGATTTGCGAAAAGGTTTTTTGTGTTCGCCCTAGTTGTGTCTTTTACTCATGCTGGTGATCATGAAAACAAAGTTTTGTGTGTTGTTGAATTTGCTTGAATTTTCAAATATAGTTGAAAGCAGAAGTTTACATATGCCATTAAAGAAGTATACATTGTATACAATACATGGACTTTGTGACTTCTTGGCTGATATCTTGAGATGTTGCTTAAGTATTTCTACATAATGTTCTTCCGTCATGATACAATCTATTTTGTGAAGTTCATCAGTATATCCTGCATCAAAACACCCCCACAACAGGATGCTTCAACCCCCATACGCAGTTGAGATGTGGAGATGATGCTTTCAGGCTTGCAAGGTTCCCTGTTTTTCTTCCAAATTTTAAGATTGGATTTAATGTCAGACAATGAAGGAAAAAAAGGTTATGTTGCTTTTTATACAATGTATGTAAACTTCTGGTTTCAACTATAAATATCTTTACAATATAATGATATTGTATGTAATTAATATAAGGAGGGTCATGATTACGTGACAGGACACTTACTTTTATTCAATGCCATAACTTAGTAACTGAAGAAAATAAATCTGCTTCAGTACTTCGTGGAGGTATAAAACCATCCACTATATAGCATTTTTTGACACAATTAAGGAAGTAATATTAGAAGCACAAAATAACTGAAATATTTTCTTTTGATTCCATGCATGCTTTTACTGGATTTACAGTTACTATGCTCTGCATATTTGCCTATTTCTGGTAAAACCAGAAGAGACCCCCTTTCCCCAAAGTCAGGTTTGCTGGTCAGGTTCTGTGGCCTGAGATAGCACTTACTATTCTGTTTCATCAAGCTGAATTTGAAAATGTGAACATAACTAGCTCTTCTTTGGATGCAAAATTTGTATACAAGCATGAGCCGTGGCCATTCTGACCTGGATACATTTCATGGACGCTTCAAACCAATTTGTTTACAGAACATTTGTGAAAGAGTTTTCCCAACATGTAAAATATATTTGCTGGTCTGCTTCCAGGACTATGTTATTTAGCCTGAACTTTAAAGCAAGCTTACGAAGTCAAATGATAAGAGTATCAACACAGTTGCGAAATATTGCACATGGCAAATATTCTCTTGAGTAATGCTGATAAACAATATCGGATCCAAACTAAATATCCATTTCAATTTGCAGAAGATACTCACAATGTCTGTGTTGAAGTCATCAAATTGATTTTAATGTAAGCTGTCTGAATGGGAAAAATGGTTTCCATTGAACCTATGCACAGAGGGTTGCATTCAGAATTGATTTTGCACGGATATGCAGCCTTTGTGATGTTTGAGCGCAGTTCAGCTGTGGAATCTATCAGACAAATTAAAAGGTTTGATTCAGCTATGGCTTTGGAAGATTGACTGTTAAGGTGATAGCTTGATGAACCATAAAACTGTCCTTGTCAACTCTCAAGCCAGCCACCTGTCATTGCAAATACCAAGCTGTGAGGAAAGAGCACCATTGATAATGCAGAGGGATTTCTCTGAAGAAGGGAAAGTGGCCAGTCTGGAATTTGGATGGAGCATCCAATTTTCTGCTTCAGTGGATTTCAGTTGATGCTAACTTTATGTATAGACATATATCCATCTGTAGATAGATAGATAGATAGATAGATAGATAGATAGATAGATAGATAGATAGATAGATAGATAGATAGATAGGTTCATAAAAAGAGTGGGTGTGAGTGGTGTTGCTCTACACTTCTAACTCTGGCCTCAGCATTGACAAGCTGTCCACATCTCACTGTAATTTAGAGACCTTACACCAGTGAGCAGATCTGAGTTATAACATTTCTCTTGACTCGTTCTTTCTCTCCACTCAATCCTTCTACCACTCTTCAACCATCTTCAAGCCACTTTTCCTTTTTTTTTTTTTTTTTTTTTCTTCCGCCAGTCTGCTTTTGCTTACTCCAAAATGCTATTTTGGCTTATCAATCTCGGGTCATGGATTCTCTGTAACGGTTGTTATTCCTTCTATCATAGCTGCCTGATCAATAAGGCAAGTGCAGAAATTACTCAGTTGGAGGTGGCAAAGTTGTGGTTTTGCTACTCCACTTTTTCAATTTTGAATAATTAACCTATTATCATCCTGTCAATGTAAATGATTTTTTTTTCAGCAGCTAGAAAAAAGTGATATAATTAAGACTAGTTGAATTACTGAGTCAACTAAATATTTTAATTGTGATTGACACACTGACTTGATATCGCTTTATACTGATTGGTTGATACTAAAAACACAGATTTCTTAAATATAGCTACTTTTGTGACCCCACCCACCTCAAGTTAGCTTGTGGTTCAGAGGGTAGTCAGAAATGTTGGTGACATAACTGACTACAGAAAACTTTTGTTTCAGTGTGCAACAGATTTATTCAATCTAGCTGATATTGTGAACCCCCACAACCTCACTTTTTGGTGACTGGATCAGTCAGCTCTTTTAAGACTGACTCAGTGGCTACTGGTGATCCAGGTTGTACCCGTCCTTTACACCCAACATGAGCTGTTCTAGGCTCCAGCACGTCCCTGTGACCCTGCACAGGAAAAAGCGAGTGCAGATAATGCATGGACGGATTGATGGACTCAGTGACTACAAATAGAGTCAAATCTAGCTGACTTTGTGATCCAGTCCACTTGTGGTTTGAACACAAATTCAGTAACCTTAGTGGAAAAATCAGCTCTTTTCCATGTAACTAACTTGCTAATTACAAGAAGTCCTTTTTTGAAATGTGCAACAGGTTTATTAAATCCAGCTAACTTTGTGAAACTCTCACGAGGTTGCAATTCAAACAGCATTAGCAACATTAGTGGAGTAATGAATTCAATCACCTCCTTTAATTGTAATATGTCTGATGACAAGGTATCAACTCTTTGAACTGCCTTTTTTTTCCAGAAAATATCATACCACGTGTTCATTTTCATTTACAATCAGTTAGCTCAGCAGACTCGCTCCCTCTGTGTATTTCTGTGCCAGGCTTTGTGACTGTCACTCTGATAAATTACTTTCACGATTGTGCATTTAAATACAGTAGTTTGTCAACTGTCACTTAAAATTATAAGTCTTTGAGGTGATATTATTTATTCCACTGTAACATTTCAACATACCAGATGGTGGTTTTATATCACGCTGTATATTATAGCTGCATCTGAACCCTTATTAAATTCAGCTGCATAGTAGGATCGTAATTACATATTTGTGAAAAGATCATTTCATCATTCATCATTCATAAGAACCACTGGCAATTTGTTGCATTTGTGAGGATTTGTGATGCATTATAAGGTTAACTTATTTATTACCATAGTTCTGGCTACAAAATAACAACATAGCTTGAAACCTGCTTCACCTTCATTTTCTTAGGCAGAAAATAAATAATAAATACATTGTTACATGAAAATCTGTTATGAAATGGTTATTATTCAATTGTTAATCTATTTACTTACATTAGTAGTAGCAGTATTAGGAGGAGGAGGAGGATGAGGAGGAGGAGGAGGAGGAGGAGTGGTGTTATATTAATAGGCTGAAAAAGAAGGAGATCTGTAAGGCAATCTGAGGGTAGTGATGCCACACACACACACACACACACACACACACACGCACAAAAGATATATAGTCCTTTTAGTTGTTCAGCATTTCCAGTTCTTCTCAAAGCTAAATATATCCTCAGTGGTGTGGACATATCTGTCCAACCAGTCCAAATTCCTAATCAGACTTTCCTTAAGACCAGTTGATTTTTTTACTCTTGCTATGAAACTATTACAGTAAATGAAAATGGATGCTTTTCTGGACACCTCAAAAGCAGTTCATTACCACTCTAATTTTACACCAGTAAATTGCAACATAATTGTGTCCCTGCTTAATGGACAGATGCTTGTAGAAAGCTTGACAAGATTATGTTTACTTCAAAGCAAGATGATAAGATGTGGATTCCAGAGTTCATCTGCTGCACCACAATTTTCTTCTGACAGTTAGAAATGATGTCTGGTCACTTTGGATTCTAATTCAATATCTTAGCAGATTAATTCCCTTTCTCAGTAAAGCCGCCGTGAAACCATGCTGGCTTCATTCACATGCCTCTTTCATTCAAGTCAACGTAGACGTAAACAGTAGTCTTTTTCCCCCACTACGAGGAGCAAGGACGTACATTATATTTTGTTTTAATCACTTAATCCATGCTTTTATACAGAAGTAAACAAATAAAAGCACATCTAAGTAAATGAACAGTTGAGGCTGTTCTATAATAGCTTGTAAATCTTTCTGAGTTTGTAATGAGCTCCTTTCTCCTCTGGGCTCAGTGGAAGGAAATCAGCACTTTACACACGATTGAGAGTAACAAGCAGGAAGACTCCCACTCTAAATGCACAACTGAGTCTTTCTTTTTTCTTTTTTAATTTAATTTAATTTTTTTTTTAATTTTTGAGGGAGGGAGGGGGTGTTAAAATTGGATTGTTTGTTCTGGGATGTTGCATTAATCCTTTCAACATCTTACTCTCATTTTTTCTTTTTTCTTTTTTTTTGGAAAAACAGCTCAAGAAAATGCCACTGAACTGTTCTGTAAGTAGAAATGGTTGGACAATTTGTTCCAGAAAAAATACAGTGTGATGTAGGCATGAGTTAGGTGTCTATATTTTTGCATGTTGTGAAATACTTTTAGATTTAATCACTAAGTACGGTACCTAATAGTGATGAGATGACCATTCTTTTTCTTGTATCTAGGCAACAGGAAAACCACAGAAAATCTCCCTTTACTGGCTTCCTTTTACTTCTGCCAACTCATTTTTTTTTTCTGATTTGCTCTATCAATAATCATCTTTACTTTTAAAATAAAATAACTGTCCAGGGATGGTGGTGGGGAAGAAGTTATGTGATGGGGGGGTGTTGCCTCGCAACTAACAAAGGTGGGAAAGGCAGAGAAAGTGGGAGTGGGAGACAGAGATGCAGTTTGATGACACCTATAGGAACAGCCTCCAGTATTATAAGCCAAATATCTGTGAGAACTACCTGAGTCTTTACGTATGTCTGTGAGACACATCGTAACAGCTGCTGTGCTTCTGCTCTGTGTTATTGGACTGTTTTGCCTTATTTTCTGATTTGAGTATTGTGTTTTCATGTTTTCTGCCCGCCAGTGTTAAATTTGGAATAATTTCCAGGCGTCCGACTTACATAACCTTCATTAATCCAGGGATGTCTGGCACTGAGGCACTGATGCTTTGAAACTGAGTTGCCACAGAAACCATGCTAGATTTCTACTACTGCTGAAAAAACGGACAGCCTTCTAAGGACACAAACATTCCTCAATTTTTTTTTAAATGATGAATTTCAGTATGGCTTATTACAGTTTTCAGTCTTTTGAAGTGTCTTCATTGGAATCCACTGCTGTTTTTCACATGATAAAACAGTTCCATCTGATTCATCAAAAAATGAGTTGTAAAAAAATGTTGTTTATTTTTCCAATAATTAGTCTTTTGATGCCTCTTCCTTTTATGCTTTCTCTAATAATAATCTTGTTTCCACATCTCTTAAATCCCTTCATTCTTTATTAATATTTTTTTCTCTCTTTCTACAGTCTCTTTTTCAGATTGCTCCTGTGAATTGGTAGAGTTGGTAAATAAGTGTAGCCCGTGGAATTTGGTACCACACAGGACACAACTACTTCTGGGGTTCGTGAAGCATTAATTTAATTTTTTTAACTGCTTTGGTAACTGTTACATTTACCAATGAATCAACTCAGCAGTGTAAACAGGTTTCAGGGTCCTTGTCACTGTCTCAGACAACCAAGACTTAAAAAGAATAAAACAAAATAACCAAATTGACTCAAAATATCCAAGTACAAAAAAATCAAATAAAATACAAAAAATAAAATACGGCAGTGGGCTATGAATAGAAACAGAACACAACATATGTGAAATGAAGACATTGTTACACATAATGAACCCATACCATACTGAGTATCACATCAGAACAGTGTAACATCTTTTAAGACACTTACATTCCAACACTTTCACCAAACCCTCGTGGAGCTTCCTGGAGATTGCACAACACTCACACTTTAGGTTTCCTTCAGGCAGAGTAAAGAAATTAACTCTCTTTATCAAATACTAGCCAGAACAATAGCAGGGTGTGGCTCTTTAGGCCGCTAGCATTACCTTGCTATGCACCGGAGCTAACAGCAATCGACGCCTGGCGTCCAAATCCAAATGTCAGTTGATCCAAACAGCTGTGTGACATTTGTGTTCAACTTGCAAAGCTCCAGGGCACTCGCACTCAGGAAGACCAAAAAATAAACAAAAAAACGCAATGCACTTGGCGGTGCAGCAAAAATGCAACTCGCTGCAACATGGCATGGTACAATTTGCCAAAAATATTAACCCTTTATCCACGTATGATATTACACAAAATTAAAAATACATTAAACTTTTTTTGAGAACCTCACACGCAGTGGAAAATTAAGTTCAAATAAATTCACCACCTGGCTACATAGGTATGAATTAAACTTACTGGATTTGTGTAGATGTTCATACCTTTAAGATGTTTACATATGTGTTCATACCTACAAAATGGGTGACTTCATCCACAGAATGTGGATACACAGTACACACTAAAAAAAATTGTTCTCATTCCCAATTAGTCAAAAGCTGATGCTTGGTCAGGAGCATGCTACATTGTTCTTAATCCATAGCATACCTCTAAAATGTCATTTTTTTAGGCCTGTAGGATTCTCAGAGCCATTGACAAGTCACCAAGGCAACCTGAACAACAATGGTATAATTCATTACAGTATATTTTGAGGTGTAATACCAAATCATGTTTTTTTTCTTTTTTTCTAACCATAATCAATAATCTCTATTCTACATATAAACATCTGTAGAGCAGTTCCCAGAACATCAAAGAAAAAACAAACCAAAAAAAGTGTTCAAGTGTTAGGATGTGATGAGTTGGGCATTATTATGTGCTGAGTAAAACAAGTCGATGACTAAGGTAAGTGCTGTGGCTTCAAATTCTGATGTGGGTACCGTACAAACTGGCGTCATTTTGATACAACTTAATAACAGAAGTAGTCTGGTCTGGTCTGTTTACCAGACCAGTTCCTAATCAATTCACAGAAATAGACACTGCAGGCAGTTCATTTTTTCCCCCCATAACAAACAATATTTTAATGAAGAGTAGATTAAAAACATTTTCAAGCTAACAAAGGAAACAGTATAGCATAGTACTACTTCCTACTCCACAGTGGAGTGATCCCACCAACTTCGCAGTGGATGCCATTCCTGACACAATCAGGATTTGAACGCGGAGCGCCCATGAAGGTGGAAGCACTTCTACCACTACATGAAGCATCTGCTTGTGGATGAGTGGAGATGAGAGTGTTGTCATACAAAACTGAACCTTGGAATGCCTAATATGTGATAACCAACTATATATGGTGGGACTGAGAACTATATCCTGGCCCAATTGAACCCCTTGTTATGACTAATTTGTTGGTAAACACTGTAATTTTAGCTTAATCTTTGCTTCTGTTATATGAAATGGGAAAAAAAAAAAAATATTCGATCGTACGTTTGTCTGAAGGTTGTTTGCTCATGTAGCTATAGTGTACATTCTTTTCTTTTTTTCCCTACACAAAGAAATCAACTTCATGAAGCTGAAATGGAAATCAAAAAAAAAAAAAAAAAGGTGGGGGGGGTGCTCTGAAATTAGGTTGTTTCATGTGATAGACTAGCTGTTGATAGATTTTTAATAAAAAAACAGAGTGACTTATAGACACATGCTAAGGTTTTCCTTATGTTGTTGGACAAACTCTACCTATGTTCGTCAGCCTTCCCAACCTCTGAAAAGAAATAAGGCAGCACAGGAAGTTGGGCACAGAGAGAGATTAGACTCTGAGTGTGGCTGATAGTTCCACATGATGGATGTGGCCCACAGGTGACAATTCATGCTGACACCTTCAGTGACAAAGCCATGCTTTATAGCGACCGACAGAGTACTACCTGAACCCGGCCTCGCTGCAGATGAAGCTTGATATCCGCTGCAGTGTGAAAATCACTTGTGCCACATGCCAGCAGTTCCTTGCAGGGATACTATTCCGAAGTGCTACCTTGTGGAGGTAAAATGGGGTATTGTCTAACAATTTTATTTTACCCAGCAAGAAATCACATGGTTTTGTTCATTCTGTGTGTTTGATGGGGTACGGGTAGTCATTAGAAAAGAAGAACTGCCACGCCAGCAGTTAATTATAACTACCCTGGTGCGTGCTTTGGACATACATGTGTAAAGGGTTAATGTATGCAGTTGTGTGGTTTTCAATGTGCACATCATAACATCGTGTAAACAGCATCTTGGTGCACACATAAACAAAAATCACATTACCTCGTTTCCCCGTGAGCTTCCATTACAGCCTCAGATTGTGAGAGATTGCTTGGAAAAAAGCCACAGAGAACATAGTGAAGATTTAGGGAAGTAACAGGGAAGCTTTCCTGTAAAATTTGGTGTGTTTGTAACCATGACCTTGCGTTTCCTCTGAAAACATCCGTTTGAGAAGATAACCCTGAAGGGAGGAAAAACGTCAACACCATCAAAACCTTGTCTGCTTTTCAATTGTTTTGTCTTTTTTTTTCTTTGTTGGGTGCGAACTGCAGTCTCTAGCAAGTGCAAATTACTAGAGGACATGAGGAGACCTGAGGAAGGAAGATAAGCTAAGACTCCCATATAAGTACCTCTCCATCCATTAAGATAGAGATTATAGCTTCAAAGCTAATTGTTTTTTTTTCTTCCTTTCTTTTTCTTTTCATGGGGAGGATGCAGGAAACGGAGTTGTGAAAACCTTTTCTTTTCAATTTACCTTTTAATAAATTTCACCTCTTTTATCCCTTGTACCAATATAACAGAAAATTAAAATTCATTGAATTCCAACGCGTTCATTAGGCTATGAAGCGAGCTCTCTGTGAAAGCATGCAGCGCTTTAAAGGTACTGCATAAGTGAATGACAAATAGAGGCAGAGTTTCAGAAGTGAATGCTGATTGAGAGTAGAGAGCTGGTGGAGGCTTTTTATTTTCCAAACTTAATGCACTTAATGCAGTATAGCCTACCTTGCTAGCACACGCACTCTACTAGCGCTGATGAGCATGCTCATCTTTCATGGTTAGTGCATTTCAAGCAACCGATTCAGTCATAAATAAACAGGGATGTTCATTTCATGTATGCAACCCAAAGTCAGATTTTAAAGTGCATGTGAGTAAATCAAAGGAATATGCTGGACTTAAATCAACACAAGTCTTTGCTGATAAATGCAAAGGGAGAAGAGCTCCTGGCCTCTGCTTTGTTTGAATTGGATCAGTACTTGCATGTTTATTACAAAATAGACAAGTGTTATAAGCAGAAGTGAATGTTCCTCCTTATTGACAATACTTTGTTCAATACGGGCAGTTGATTTGTATGGTCTTATGAGAGCGTAGCAGCAAACAGAAGACAAAACAACCTGTGCAAAAGCTCCTTTTTAATCCAATTTATGTACACATACAAAGTTAAGAAGACCTTGGTTCATCTTTAGGGGCCTTAGTCACACTATCAGTTGAAAGTCTTGTCAGAGGCTTGTGAGAGAAGTTTATTCTGATGTAGCTGTTTGTCCCCGTGGACTAATGTTAACAGCAATTATGTTCCATTTTTATATTCTATTCAAACTCAAAACTGCTTCAGTCCAAACTTAACTCACTACTGTTACTGTTAAACTCATTTCAATGGGACAAGCATTACTTTGACTCTGATTTACACTGCAAAACTGTGTGTCCTCATGTGAAATCCATTTTCATAGATTGTGCAACATTTTCCATTTGTACATGAAAACAGTTAAGACGCTTGTTTTCACAGCATGTTTATACTTGTTTATACTAACAGGTGGTGTGACAATGGATATTTAATCATTTGTTCTGATTATATTTTTTGTTTGTTTTTACATTTTGTTTACAATAATGAAAATTGAATTAACTTTCTATCATTTGCTTTGTGTGTCACATAGAGGCTAAATTCAAATGAAAAGCACTTCATTTGCCTCAGTTCCAAAGTAAATATTTTTCTGATAAACGTGCTTAAAGATGCAAAATCTGCAGCTGATATTAGTAGCATCTTACCCACCTGCGGCATTCACTGAAAGTGGTAGCCTTCAACTTTGATTGAACCTGTTTTGACTGTAGTATTGTTGTTATTCTGGAGCTTCACTTGGCCAGTAGGCATGTCTTCAAATTGGAAATGGAGTTCTTTACATCTTCCACCTCATGCATTTTGTGCAATGAACATGATTTCCTCTTTATAATGGAACTAAAGATAATACAATAACTCTAATTTTGCACAGTATTTCCCTTATGCTATCTCAACAGCTGAAAACAAAATCCACACTGTGCAAGTCTGACTACCTGCTGAGTATCAGATGTAACGCAGAATATGTATGGAATTTATTCTTTTTTCCCTCAATTTATTTCACTTTGTTCCATGGCAGCAAAACACAGCCTCTTATAGAAAAAAGTTGAGACGCAGGAAAAAAAAAAGTAGCCTGAGTTTTGTATCACATCTCCAACCCCCTACTGGTGAACAGGCTGCTCATGTGTTCACTGCCTGCCACATCAAAAGAATGGTCTCCATGCCTCTAGATAGACAGACTATGACTGGAAAAAAGGAAGGCAACTTCTGTGAGTGAAGCAAGCAGTTAAAAAAAAACAAAAAAACACTGGTTATATTTAACCTGAATGGAATCCAGTGAGGCAGTGACTCATTCATTCATGGTAATCAGGAAATGTAAATCTATCCATGTATTCCAAACTTTCTCTATGTTAAATGCACTTGCTTTAATGTGAATGTATTAATGTTCCATTGTTTAGGAGGTAAACAATTAGCAGAGGTTTGAAATACGTATGACATGCTTTGGTCAGAAGACTCAGTTTGGACCTGGCATTAAAATCCACCCTGAAAACTCTGAACATGAGAGGCAAGCATTTGGAGCAAAAATTTAACTTTACAAATCAAGGACAGACTAATCACAAAGAAGAAATACAGTTCTGCACTTGTGTGTGAATTTAGTGGGTGTTTTTTCTTTACCTTCTTCTTTTTGTTCTCATGTTTCCTTTTACATGTGGTAACATCAGGAATAAATTGCGTTCAACAGTGCAAATGAGAAAAAACTCCATTCTTTTGACGGTAGAAGCTGAAAATGCTGAAATCACTATATGACCATTAAAAATATAATACAGCAGGGCCATTAATTTCCTTTGTCAAGTCTTTCAGCTTCTTATTTTGTACTGGGCAGACACTGAAAAAGAAAACACGAGAGCAACAGAGGAACTGGACAGAGAAAACAGAGTTCATCAGGTCTTGCCCTGCTGTGAATGTTAGCGTGCGTGTGTGTGCGCTGCGTGTGTGAAGGTTGACTGCATGTGAATGTGTTTGTGTGCGTTGGGGTTGGAGGGTGATGAGAAAAATCAAGGACAGCCGCCTGTGCCTTCTCTAACTCCGTTAGGCCAGACTGGCATTTTAATAAGGGTTGGTGAATACCACTGCTTCATCCCCCAGGGAAGCCGAACACACACACGCATTCACACATCTTCACACACCACATGCGCACAAATTATACAGAGGAAGGTGGAGGCACAAATCATCCGTAGGTGCATTTGAATGCTAATGTACACCGAATGACGTTGGGTATATTTAAAAGACTCCTTGTCTACATTTTATAAAGATATAGAGGCACACTTGTGAATACATTGCAGATACTAAATAACCTAAAAAGAAAATCTATAAATGGTATATTAAAGGGATGGCAGAGATAGCCACGAGTGAAATCCTTGCCCACATTGTAATGCCATTACTGTCGCGCACTGAGGGCGGGCCGTGTGAATACAAGAGAGCTTTCACATTCTCCCATGTCAAGCAAAAAGACGACTGACAATGAGGATTTGAAGAGAAAGCCAAGATTGCAGCAGCAATGAAACACAGCACACGGCCTACATAAACAGCTGTAGCATATGGCCCAAGCAGAGGTGGTACTTCAGGCAAAGAAGACTCATCTGTGGACGGTAATACAGACAGATGAACGCTGCCTCATATTGACCAGTGTGGATGAAAGCCGAGTCATGCATAATGTTCACGCACGCCTCTGAATCTGAAGTGGGGAAGTGGTGGAGATGTTACGCACTCATTGGATTGCCGAGTGTTGTACACTCTGCCACATCCTGTGTCGAAAATATGTGTAAGCATCTTTGCATGGGAAAGGCAGGATTAGTTGTGGTTCTCATCTTCTTTTCCCTGGAACTGCTTTGATCATACAACAGGAGATTTTAATTGATTTTATCAGCTTCTTGAGGAGAACGTAAAACACTGTGATATGATTGTTTTCTTTTATTTCTTTTAAAGCATGAATGCTGAATTTGAGCAGAGGCTTGGCTGAAGTAACTTGAAGGCAGTTTTCGAGTTGCTAATGTGCTGACCTTTTTAAGCTGACAAGTGTGTAATGTGACTGCATCCACACAGCTCTGTATGAATTTTCCTGAGATTCCTTTTCACTCAGCAGGGAGAGCAGATTGGGATGCTGATCAGAGTGGTTGTGATACAACTTGCCCTTTTAAGCAAAGAAGATGAAATACAGCAATGTCTCAATTCAAGATGAATCAAAACAGATAAGCTTTGCCTTTCTGGTATTATTTCTATATGTCTCGATATTTCACTATCATCTGTGTGAAGAAAAAACTGAAATATTAAACATCAATATTATATCATCGCTACTTTTACAAAAAAAGAACAGCAGGTAAGGTCATGCAGAAAACACATTTACAATTTACTACACATAGTACAACAATTCATTTGTCATTAAGTGCTCAAGTTAGGAAATAATGGGTGTTGATAATGGATGGATGGATGCTTAAGTTACTGCAGAAAACATATTCTGTTTGATTCAATTTCCCAGCAAAGTGGACACATGCATCTGTATCAGTGTTTTCTGCTCCAACATGCATGATATTAATGCCTCTATTTGGTCCTTATACACACACCTATGCATAACCCCAGCACGTATAGGCTCTGCCTCGTCCCTTACATTATTGGAATTGCCCAATGGGCATTGACAGCGGGAGTTTAATGAATTAAAGTGGACATAGCTGACTCAGTTCGATCGATAACTGGTCCCCATTGAAGCCCTCTGCTCTGAGCGCCAGAGACAGCCAAGAATGTTAGCTAGAAAGACGGAGATACAGTGACAAAGACAGCGAGGGAGAAAAATGAAAGTGAGAGCAGAAAAGAGCATAGAGAGGAGAGAAAGAGCAGACACTGAGCCTCGAGAGAGAGATGATATGTACGGAGACAACACGGGATGGAGCTGAATGCCAAAATGGATGGAGATCCGACCAGTGAAAGGGTTAAGTATTTCACAGTTCTTCACACTAACGGCTCCGGAGGGTTCTCCTCAGGAGAGTGAGTTTATACTTACTATGTCCCTCAAGATCTTTTGATACAGACATGATTTGTTTTTTGTTTTGTTTTTTTTGTTTTTTCCCCCGTTCTCTCTTAATCTCAACAGCAGCCTTTTGTGCTTTACAGCACAACAAACAAACTGGGACTTTATCGCACATGTGGCCCCATTCAGTCCAGTGTACACAGAAACAACATTCGTCTTGCACTTCATTGCAGCACTGACATCATAACTGTTGGGGCCTTCTGAGCATTAAACACTTCGCACTGGTGCGCTTTGTTCCAACATGCAGTCTGGCGTGAAGAAACAGTGAGATTTGTTTTGCATAAGAATGAGATTAAACAAAGGTGTTAGCCTGGAAAAGAATTTAATAAGATGAAATGCAAACTACTTCTTAAGGCTGAACGGTCACTCTCTCCCGGGTGAACGCCATGATTCTAATCCACCTCCTTTTAAAGGATTTTGCCTGTTATGGGAAATACTGCTGTGCATCACTGATTAAGGACATAGTGACATCCATGATAGATGCCTTGATGGAATGCAGATTTTTACACACATTGCAACTACAACTGAACAGAAACAGTGTAAAGAAGAAAAGAAATAACTTATCCTGTCATTGAAAGCATATAGGCGGCACGGTGGCTTAGTGGTTAGCACTGTTGCCTCACAGCAAGAAGGTTCCTGGTTCGAGCCTCCACAGGGG
>JBAMYA010000004.1:12644084-12662136 GCA_037176975.1 Arrhamphus sclerolepis | reverse complement strand
TGGGATAGGCTCCAGCAGACCCCCGTGACCCTGAACAGGACATAGCGGGTATAGAAAATGGATGGATGGATGGATGAAAGCATATATTTAGGTGTTTATAGTGACATCCAAATCAAAAGCTGCCTGACTGCAAAATTTGTATTTGAAAATATGTGGGGTACTGCAACATCTCAGACCGAGATCAGAGTTAAACGATACAGAATCCCCATCTTTATCTCCCCCCAAATCCATGCTGCATACCTCAGAATGAGCTAGTGCAAAGCCGTAACAATGATTTCAAAACCCTACAAAAAAGAGAGTGGAGTCATGATGTTCACCCCTAAAATCGCCACTGTGAATAAAAGTTTAAAGCAGTGCTTTAGGGGGGATCTTGTAATGTATCTCTAGTGACCATTTCTCAGACATTTTATTAAGATGTCAGGAATCTTTGTCAACTTTTGATAATTGATTCAATTTTCTTTCTTTTTCTTCTTTTTTTGGCAGACTGTGAAAGCATATATACGGTCTACCATGAGTGAGATAAATTAGCTTCAGAAATATGTTTAAAAATATATAGTTGGCATTATGCTTAACTGCACTGCTGACGTTTAGAGCTTTCTGTTTCCATTCAGAAGGTGGAGCTCAAAGTGACAACAGCAATCTTAAATTGATGTGAATCATTTCTGTCAGAACACAAAGAATTAGCTGTATGCATGTTCAGTGCAGGTCCAAACCTTTTTCTCAAGAGTTTCTCTCTCTCTCTTTTTTTTTAAGCTTATTCCAGACCCCATGCACTCTCCCTCATATTTTTCTGCCTTGACAGGGAACGGTTTCGCCTGTCATGTCCCACTTGTGACTGACTGTGTGATGGATGGTATTCTGGTTAGAGCTCTGCTCTGTTTAAGACACACAGTGGGGCACATGCACCACCACTGCCACCTCCCACATTGTCTTTCACACACCCCCTACTCGTGTCACCCCATATTACTGAGAATTTTTCCTCACTTCTTCGCCTTTCGCACAGCAACCTTCATCTACCTGGCCACCCATTTGTGGACTCCTCATCTGGCACTATCAGACTGCTGCAGGCGGTCCATCATCATCTTATAATTCCTGCCATAGTTGCTATCTTTTTTAAACATAAGGTGATATATGGTAATAACGCTGTCACCTCCAGTAGTTAGATGTTCTATTTCATTGCAGGATTTTATACTTTGCTTTCCTCCATTTTAGCATCGATCTTCAACCACAACATGTCAAAAAACACAATGTAATCAAGTGGTTTCTTATTTTCATCACGTTTTCTGTCCACCATCTTTCTCCCTACCAATTATTTCCTTGCATTAGCCCATCCTCCTAATTGTAGTGTGCTAAAATGTAGTTATGCTAACAAGGAGTAGAGCAAATGCAGCCTTTTTTTTTTTTTTTTTTTTTCAGGCAGTACTCTGGTAATGGCTCCTTGACTGATTGGCAGGCTTATTCTCTGCTCGTCCTGAGTGACAAGTCTGCAGTTGCTGCTGCAACGTTGGAAATGAGAGTGGAATTACAATACCAACCATGTCACCTCCTGAGGGGACGGGAGAAAGGAAAATACAATCACGATCCCCATCAAACACACATGCACAGAGTTGCAGTCTCCATTTAAAAAGGAAACACACACATGCGGTCACACACCCCTTTAGCTCTGCCAGTGTTTTTCTATGCTATTATGCTGGGTTGGACTTGATTTGAACATTTCATTCACCCCTGCTGTTCAGGCAATGAAAATGAGTGAAAAGCTGCATGTTTATGGACCTATCATCTGGCATGCTGGTTTTAGTTTTATAAGCTTTAAAAAAAAAAAAAAAAAAAAAGAAAGAAAAAAGAAAAAAAAAACTTTAAATCAGACCTGACAGTTAGGTTTCCACAAATATTTCATGTACATTTGTTTCTTTCTTCTTGGCTGCTAAGATACATTTGAAAATTTAAATAACATACACAGATACTGTATATGTATGCTCATAAATAATAAGAGTTTTATTTTGAAAGAAGTGACAGTATGAGTACATAGGAAGGCTAATTTATTTCAGCCTTATCCTCCTGCAGGGAAGTCTGAACTAATGGGGTTTTCTTAGAAATGACTGTGAAAACATTCTTAATATTTTAGGCTGTCCCAGGGATTTGTTTAAAATAACTGTGAAAAAGACAGAACGTATCCCCGGTTCCCTTTTGTGTGTTTGTGTGTGTGTGTGTGTGTGTGTGTGTGTGTGTGTGTGCATGGACATTAAAATGAACGATGCAGAAAAAAGGAAATAGCGAGGCCAAGTAGGAGAGCTCAGTTATGTTGTCTATTTACACCATACGGGAAAATGCAAATTTAAATCCACATCTCTCTCCTGTCAGTCATTTGTAATCCGTGTGAGAAGGTTGAAAAAAAAACCAACAAAAAAAAAACAACAAAGTAATGACAAATGAAGGGGAGATTTGCAACCTTTTGTCCAGTTTATTTGTGATTCCAACATGTGCATTACTCCATCTGAGTCATAACCAGTTCTGGTTAATGCGATGCTTGGGTAGATTAAAGTTTAAGTGGAGACATTTCCTATTAAAAGCTTTCTATTATGTCTGCTTTTACACGGAGGCGGCCACCCTCCATGTTTCTGTTTGTGCTGCATTTACTGTCATCCCCCAGTTGCTCTGCCTTTACTGCCTGCGGTGTGATTGCGGGTGTTTATGAGTTTATAAAGGCTCATGATGCATCATCATGCTTTTATAAATTCAAATGTGAAAACTCAGACACCCCACCCCCCCCACCCCCCCCACCCCTTTCTCCCCAGCATCAAACCTCATCCCCTCATTTCCTAACTACCCCAGCACACTCATTTAACCTTGTTAAAGCCTTTAAACTGGGCCGCTCATGGGCTGTTACATGCCACAGTAATCTCTAACAGGGGATTCATTTCTGTCGCTGTTAAAGAGGGAGCTGTTCACATCAGCCATATACAAGTATAATTTACAGACACCAAGCTGGAGATGTTTAGAGGGAGAGGAATAGCTAGCGTTGTGATGTTACATGAAGATGTGGCCTTGGGGGCAGAGATAAAGACAAGAGGCAGGGAGGTTTGTGCTGGAAAAAGAACAACTAAGGTGTTATGTGGCACAGCAGAGCAAAACAAGATGATAGGTTTAAAGCTGTACATGCACAACAGAGGTGGCAGTCGGGGTAAAAAAGACAGCTGCATGTCTGCAGCATTAAGCAGCAGCTGGATGGATGCATAGCCATTATAATGAACTCTATAGAAGGTTAGCAGAATCCAGGTGGCTAGCCTTTCAGAGGTAGATAAAAAGCAATCAGCCTTATGCCCCTTTTGTTTGCGTGGATACGTGCGCGTGTTTGTGTGTGTATGTGTGTGTGTATTCCTGTACCAGTGAAAAGGGATAAGTCAGAGAAAGGAATTGTGTATGGCATTGAGAATTGCTTTCAGGGGAGCAGGCGTGTGCTGCTGGAGATGGACTGGTATTATCGCCTCAGCAGACATCTATTGGAAAATCCCTTCAGAATTTGTTGTGGTTAGAATAAAGTCTCAGTGTCAAGCATAAGAGCAGTCAATAATTCCCTACTGTAAATTGATAGTTTGGAGTGCATAGCGCCTCATGGTGTCACGGACTTCTGAAATTGTTTTTTTGTCTGAGCTATAGGTTTCCAATCTCAAAGTTAATAATACGTGTATTTTTTTTTTCTTCCAACTGCAATCAGTGTACTCTTAGTTTCAAACTGGGCCCGTGAGTGTACCTGTTCGAATGAATTACAGCCACTGCAATATTGCGCAGTTAAATGGCATCATATGGGGAAAGAAATGGTGTTTGTTTCTTTTCTAGACATGTTCTCCACAACCACAGCATGAGGCTTACTCCACAGATAAACCACCAGATGTTCAGGAGTCATATGTTTGTCTACAAATCCCTTTAACTGCGACTGAACCCACGAAAGACGGAAGACTCTATGGTCAAAGCACTGTTTGCGATGCCACCCTACAATTTTTGCTCCCTTAACAGCCGCTTTGGATGGTTTTCCTTTACTCATCCCCAACCGTCAGTTTACAGCTCTGCCTTAGATTTTCCACAAGGGGTTCAGCTGTCATGGCACGTGGCAGTATTTCAGACTAATATATTTAGAGTCAGTGGCTAATTAAAACTGCAAGAGCGCTTTGTTACAACATCTGTTCTACTTTTTAAAAGCAAATCTGTCTTGAAGCAATTGCATTAAGTGTTATTAAGTGCTGATCAAATGATGCTGCCTGGTCAATTCTGGTTAACAATGCCTGATCCTGAGCTATACATGAGTTCAGAAGCAGTCTATCACATTTTTCCTTTCATTGCTGCTCACTGGATTATGTGTAGAAGGAATATATGTAAATGAAGATAATCATGGGTAGTTTTGGCCACGGACACATCATCAGTCAGTAGTCCAAATTATCCAAGGTCAAATCCTCATCATCTGAAAGTCTTTCCATTTGATATAATACGTTTATTTTTCTTATTTCCAGGCATAAACTAATAGTTTCAATTTCCTGGTCTGTTTTCACATAAAAAATTAAGATCTCATGAGTGTTTTACCCAATTAAAGGTGAAGAAGGAAGCGCTGAGACGTGTTAACTTACTCAAAGTGGAACAACAAATGTTGCCTTATCTGGGGCAGGGAGACGGGGCGAAAGAGAGAACAAAGATGGGAGGAAGGCTGAAAATTGTGCTTTTGAGAGTCTGTCAGTCGAGAGAAATTAACCTCAAAACAGAAGTGAATTTTACGTTTGTGGCTAAATATCTTAGCGTGACTCCTCATGTGCCTCCTAACTAGGTCAGACAAAGAAACACAAGATTTCTGAAGTGCTGGATACGGTTTGACAATGTGCATAGAGATGATCTAACATTTCTTCTTGCATTCTTGAGTATACAATGTACAGGAAATGTTGCAGATATTCTGATATTTTACAGTGTCTACAGATGTTCTGTTTTCTTCAGGTAGAAAACTTTGTACTGTTTTCATCTTTTCGTTTAACAATACAGCTCTTCTCCCTTGCTTAATATTGGATTTCAAATGCCCAACAATTCAAGGTCTCCTTGCTGGTATTTTGTTTTGAGTCAAAAGGTACTAGTAGCTGACGCATGTGAACTGCAGACATTCCAGATTACCTAAACCTTTTTCACTGCAGAGCCATAATTTTGTAATGTGCTTTTGGGCTTTGCAGAAATGGACAAGCCTCTTTGATAAAAACACTAACTCTACAGTCGTGTACTGAATGCACTAATGCTCCACGTACCACCACAGATGTTGGCTTTATGGACCAACGACAAGTTCTTTAGCTCAGTTGACACATTGCTGAAACTTGATTTTTGTGGATAAAGCGTATCCACATTTCTCAGCTTTATGTTCATGTTAAAGCCCTCCCAACAGAACAGAAAAAATCCAGGAACAAAAAAAAAAAAACTATTGTGAAATGTAATAGGTAGTAATACACAGCTTGGTAATTGTATTTGTTTCTTCAACATTTTTGCAGAAAGGATTGTAAAAGTTTATATCTAAAGGTCATTTATAGGGTACTTCTATGCACTTTATTAAACTATTAAAAACATACAAGCAAAAAAAGCAACAAAGAAAGTTTGGTATGTCAAGGTTTACAGACTCCTGGTTGTTTATTGCACTAGTGATGGTCCTTTTATCAAAACTTAATGGATTTGGCTGGCTCAGACAAATCCCTGAGGCTTTTGTGTCTCTAAAGATTCTCTTTTTCAACAAGGCTTTTTTTTCCTCTCTTTTCATTTTGTTTCGGTCGTTTCAGTTGTTTCACTCAGAAAACCTTTTCTTTTCATTCCTCTATGGATGTGCTTCAATGTTTGTCCACGTATAATGTGTAAAATGCAGCATTTGGGGCTGTTTTGTGTAAGGCATTGGCATTTAATGCTGAACTAACAGCTTTTAAGATGTCAAAGGGAAATGAAACATAGAGAAAAGGAAAACTTCTTGGCTTGTGTGGCTTTCATCTAAAATTGGTTCCACACATGGCTATTGAGCATTACACTTCTTTTGCCCTCCCTGAAAGAATGCATCACCATTCACATGCATGGATAAGATGCATTAATGTTCACACTGCTTTGCATTTGAACTTCAAATTCATGTATGTTGTTGCCTTCTTTTGCATGGTACATATGTATGTTTAACATGTCTGAGGCACTTACAAATGTGCAAAAGTGAGTTTCTGAACTTGGAAATATGCCAGTGGGAAAGATTCTAGTCCCAAATTTTCACCCATGCTAAAAACAAGGCTTCACTCAGATTTATTTTTCTTTTTTCTTTTTTTCTGGGAAGCTTTTAAAGGCTAAATTTAAAAAATAGGAGCTTTTTTGTAGTTTTTTTCCTTCAGTTCTGCAATGCTCCATCTGAAGGTTTTCACTCAGGAAATGGAGGAGGAAGTGAGGGGTTGTTCACCAACGGTTATCAGATATACCAAAGGTGCTCTGGGATATTACTCCCTGATAGATCCTGAATGAGACATCTGCTGGGATTTTCTGGAGAGTCATTTCTCACACAAGTGCTCCACAGAGGAGCCATTTCATTCCTTGACTTGAAATTCTAAAAGTTAGAAGTCGCTCTGTTTGGAGCATAATCTACTTTCCTACGTCCATCATCACCCAGCCTAATTTACAGAACCATGTGGGTTAAGAGGATGTGTAACCAACACAAGAGGACAGCGCTGTTAAATCCACAACAGTTGCACCAACACATCTGACAGGTGCTAAAATGAGACATAAGGGCCTGTAAAGCCAGTACATGGATTGCGAGAAAGCTGCGATTCACAGAGAAAAACACAGAGACACTCAGGCCATAACCCAGACAGCATCACTGTCTGCCATTTGTCTTCATGGATGCGACAGTCCTTAATTATTTCCATGGGAGGCTGAATGATTTATATTTTAGTCAATGAGCTATAGGCCTTTTCTTCATCTAATGTCAATGATTTCACTAAGAGCCTCTTGTGTGTTTTATCTGCATATAAATTCTTATAACCGTATTTTAAAGCCGAGCATATTCTCACTGATTCCCTGCCTTCTGTTTAATTATCATTATCATTAGAGCATGAGGTAATTGTATTGCTATTGCAGTAATTGGTTTTATCACATGATCCACTTTTTCATAGATGTCCTTCAATATACAATATCCTTTTTAAAAAAAAAAGAAAAAAGAAAACACCTACAGGCTTTGAAGCTATGCTTCTCGCCCCATCCCATGTCCTTTCTTTTGTTTGTTTGCCTTGCACGTTGGTGAAATTTTTCCTGAAGCTCTTTTGTCTCATTCTCTTCCCCACTATTTCCCAAGACATCAGCACTGTAAATAGATTTACCTTTCCCCAAAGCAAAGTCCTTTCTGCATTTGCTTTCCCTCCCCAATCAAGCCTTTCATCCTCGACTATGTGGCTCTTTCTTCTCAACTTACTAAACTAAACAGAGGAGGCAGATAGATTCAAAGTGTCATGTTAATAACCATTCCCATGCGCATCTCAAACTTGCCCTCAAGTTTGGTTCTGTCTTCTATCAGAATATCTATAGTGTTGCAAGTAGCGTATATTTAAAAAAAAAAAAAAAGTGCAAAAATAGCCCGATCAAAAATATAATAGCGCAATCTGCCATCGTTAGTGACTTACTAGCTTGACAGTATTACCTTTCTTGTCGTAGCTTTGAAACCTCGCAGCCGTTTGACAACAAACAATGTAGGAATGTCTTCCAAAATCTCCAGTAATCCATCTTCACAGTGATTACCGCAAGAACAGGCCTTAACTGCTTGTGACAGCCAACATGAAACACTGAGACAGATGTCATAAGTTATTGTCGCTGGCAGTCAAGAGGCATTATACAACTTTAATGATGACTTTCATCAAGCTTCACAATGCCCCGTCAACTCCGAACGAGGACTCTGCACTGCTCACTGTGCAATTTCTTTGTACAGCTGCAACTAGGAGAGCATTGCTCCCTAAAGACTTGCTTGAGCATGGCTTCAAGCCACCTTGAACTATACCACTGCTCCTCAAATAACTCAAATGGAGGTCATTTTGCAGAGTGATATTACTGTACTATATGTATTCAGTTGGAAGCAATGAGCTGACTAGGTCGAGGAAATAATCGGGCCTGAGACATACTTAAATTTCTTTCAATGCCCCTTCTCTCTTTCAAGTGTGCACACATGCACAACGAGCCACCCCTCTTCATTTAATCTTCTCCTTTAGAATTGGCTTTTAAGAACAATTTACAGTGATACTGACAGAAGTTTGCAGACTGCAACTTGCATACTTTGACTTGGTCCAGCTGTCTTCCTCAAACATATCCCTGACTGTGGCTCAGTGCCTGTTTTTCTACTCCATGTTCCACACCTAAATCCTTCTCCGCTGGACTAGCTAGTCCCATTGTCTCACATTACCCTTAGTTACCCCAGCCCAGTTAAGCCCAAAGCCATGAAAAACCCACTCATCTAGGGAATGTTTCCTTTTCTTTACGCACGGTTACCATCTGGCCACAGAGACATGATCCTGTGGCTCTCTTCAGGCTGCTGATAATGGTTGTCACTCCTGCCAAGCCACCCAGAGAAAGGAAAGATAACGGGGGTGGTGACAGTGTGGGTGTCTTAAAGGATGATCCGGTTTCTGAACTGATGCAGAAAAAAAAAATTATTTGCAAAAGACAACAAAAGTGCGCTTAGTGAATGAGAATAGCAAATCAAGGACTGGCATATACAAACACAGACTGCCTGAATTATTCCATTAGAAAACAGTCAATGTTCATTTGCGCCTTAATTATCCCCCCTCTCCCAGAGACATACTGGCCTGATTGATGGTTAAATTGCAGGAGATTGTGTTTTCCTTTTCTTTTTTTAATCATATCTATTTGGAATTCTCTCTCCGTCTCGTGGCCTGCGTCCTCTCTTTCATCCCTCCTCCAAATCCGTTTTCATCTCATGAATAAACCAAAAGAATGGCTGGAGGTTGATTCTTAGAAACAGAATCCACAGTTATTGTAAACTCAAGGTACACCTCTCTAACGGAGGGATGAGGGCACAAGCATCTTATCACCACGGGTTTGTTCTTGGATGCTTGTTTGTATACTTACTTTTAAGCCTCAAAAACCTGGCTCATTCTCTCATTCCAAACCGTTTCTGTGTTTTAAAATTTTAGAAATCCCTAAGTGATTGTTTTCTTCCAGTAGCTAGTGGTATTATCTATCTGCGAGGGAAGAGCCATGGCATCATGGTGTCATCATGATCCTTGAAATGGTTTGCCTGGGGGCATCACATTGTACTTGCTGTGTGAGTTTTCACAGCGGTGAAGTGTGGCCTCCAGTGCAGTTTTGTGCAGAAACACAAGATGCACTGCTTGAGTGCAGCATTTTGTTCTTTTCTTGCTTCACATTAAGTGGGTTCTATAGCCTGCACTCCTATGCTGGATGAGATTTTCTGGTCTCAGAACCCAACAACTGATTCTTTGACTCATTACAGTTGGTTTTAGGGCGAGAAACCTGTCAAAATCAAGTTATAAGTGTAATAAATCTATTGTACTTGGCTCCCTATTGTATGATGCAGGAAACTGCAAAGACACCTGAGTAAAATACTTTCATTTTGGAGATCTAGAAGCAGCATATTCTGATGTTGACTTTTTCAAGTTTCTTTAAATATCTGCAACAATATTTACAGGGACATGCATGAGATATATTAGCCACCAAAAAAAAGGAACTAAATTTGTCATTTGTGAATGTGAAATGAAAGTTTAACCCTTTGTATCTGGTCACAAATCATAAACTGACACTTAATAACCTCTTTTTTTGTGTGGAAGCTATGAATGAGGACAGATTTAGAAGAACTGAGGAATGGCAGGAGTCAAGAAGATGAAAATCTAAAACAAAATGAATTCACACTTTAATGTTAATGGGATTAATTGAATATATTGACTAATTGTTCTCCTGCACTGGCAAAGAACTTCCACTACTAAATTAAACTTATTGTTTTTTTTTTTTATCTCAGACAATAATTTTTTTAGTGTGTTATTTACGTGACATGTTTCGAAAAATCTTGAACATTCCTCATCCCCATTTGAAGAAGCTGCAGAAATAAAGAAAATCTCCTTTGTAAAAAAGTGTATTTGTAGCAGTGGCTGAGAAGAGGGACTAAAAATTAAAGGGATAATCGAGCAAGGCATACTTTTCTTTAGGTCTTTCCATTACCAAAGGGCTCGTGCATTTTGTAAGTGCTCACAACAGCAGTTTTGTTTTCCTCATTGTTTGCTCAGGAGGCAAGGCTGATGAAAAAGGGAGCCTGCGTGATCCAATAGCAGCACATACTCACCCTGGCAGCCATGTGTGCAATCGGGGTGTACTGGCAGCGCCTGCAGTAATGACTTAATATCAGTCCTCCGCGGTAGAGCAGATGAGAGCACAGGTGTGCAGATTTTCCTCTGTCATATGGCACTGCAGGGCCCACACAGACCATTATCCATTAGTTAACCCACCATCAGGTCATTAATATACACACTGACACAGACACATACAACACAGTATGTATAGAGCTTCATATTGCCTTCCTCAAAATCCTACCATAAAGAAAGTGTGTGCACATGTTGGTTACTTTCTTTAAATTTTTAGATTTTTTTTTGCACTCATTTTCTTACTTTTTCCTTCAGTTTCTGTATCATTGCCTCACACCCACGCTACCTACATAACGACATTGTCTTGCACAAACCCAGCAGGGGATGACGAAGAGAGGAATGCTGATGAATTGCAATCAGAACTAGGTTTGGCTTGAAACCCTTCCAAAGCTATCTCAGCTGTCCTGAGCGAGGCAGACGGACCCAGCTGCCATCACAGACGCACATGCACGGCTTTGTCAACAGGTTGCATCACTGCCGCCAACTTTGTTCTCCCTCACTAACTGTAGCAGCAGTTGTGCTTCAAGACCAGGCCAAATGTGTGCACATTTCAGGTCTACTCTGTTCCAGTCTGCTCATCCTGAAGCGCGGTTCAATAACCTCATAAGACCTGGTAGTTCATTTTTCTGTTTTTTTTACTTTTTTATTTTTATTTTTTTTGTGGGGGACATGAATCTCAGTGGATATTTGAGCAGCATGTTGATGAAAGATTTTTTCCAGACATCTTTGTATTCTCAATCTTTAATTTTGCTGGGTCTCAGGAGTTTTTTGTTGTTTTGTTTTGTATCATTTTGTGATGATGGAGACAGGTTAAGACTGTGTGGTAATTAGTTATAAAAAAGATACACTAACACATTGTTACTTAGCCTATTTCTTGTCAACCACAGAATTTAATAAGAGTGGAAATACTGCTCCCTTCTTTGTGCATCCTTAAATCCAGTCAGACAAAGCCTAGTTTACCATAGTCACTGGAAGAGAACTGCTATACCTACATGTCATGATTTGTGCATTTAACTCATGTGGAAATAGCTTTTTAAAATGAGATGCAGCAAATACAAGGACCTAAATGTGAAGTGCTGCTATCGGGGTGCAGTGTTGATGTGTCGCACCTCCAGAACCCTGTTGCTGGTCATTGGCTAGTCAACAGTGACCGCTGTAAGAGAGCGATGCCCTGAGGTGGTGGTGATTTGCTCATTTTCCCATGTGTTCCTCGTATATCGCCACATTGTGACTTAGCAAGAGACTTTCTGTGTGGAGTTTGCATGTTTCTATGTTACTCAGGCTCCCTCCCAAACCTGTATGTCTGTTAATTGGTGACGCTAAATTGTCTGTGAGCATATGTGGCCTGACAGTGGACTTGCAACCTGTCCAAAGTGTACCCCTGCCTTTTACATGCAAATGGCTGGGAAGGACTTAATTAGAAATAAACAGCTATACATTTATGTGTTCATCAGATTATACTGTTGTGTCTAATTTTACATTACTTTATTTTTGCACAAGGTAAATGTACAATTTATAGCATGTACATACGAACATTTCTTAATTACGTCAAAATACATTTTGCCAGTCAGGCTTGGTGTAGCAATCCATTGCTAGTGATTCTGCTTAATTAGACAAGCATGGACTTATTCAATTTGGGTTATTTGGATGTACAGAGAGGAGAGTGATTTATATGCATTTATCAAACTCTATGAGCTAATTCCAAATGTTTCAGGTTTGTTTTTATCTTTTTATTTAATTTCTTTTCGTTATGATATAGCTCTACATGGGAGGCAGCAGGTGTGAATTTAAAATAACAAGAAACATGCATTGAAATTTGTGGTTTCAAAATGACAGCATCAATAATGCATAATTCTTTTGGCTAATTTAGGTGATTTTACAGTTCTTTTACTGTGTTGGGAAAGAACATTTCTCCATAAATGTTGCACCTCTCGAAAGCAGCAACGGCACAATGGTGCTCTTTGACACTTAAACTGATGACTGACAACAACATCAAAAATTGTACTTCTGGTGAGTTTCAACCCTAACAGCTAACAGCTTCTCTATGACCTTAAATAGAGAAAACAATTAAGTGGAATTAACCTAGCGAATATTTAATTCCACTGAAATGGTTTTAATTGGTTTTCACTGCAACAAAATTACCAGTAATTAAAAAGAAAAAAAGACACAGCAATGTTTTAATATGAGTATGACAGCAATAGAAATGGTTTTGGGATTGATTTTTCTCTCAATAGCTCAATAAAAGGTTTGCAGAGGGTTATTTAGTTTTAAAAACAACTTTGAAATAATTAACATATAATTTAACAAATTTAGTCTATCACAAGAAGTGGCACATCCAAGGAGTCAAGTAGGATTTCATTCAAAGCACAAAGTATATAACATTTATTTCAAGATGGGCATGTGCCAATGGGGACCATAATTTGGGACCATAATATCTATGTAATATGTATGTAAATATGTAATATGTGATGATATACTAACGATACATGTTATGATTAACTTTGCTAACCTTGTGAAATGTAACCTTGTGTTTGGCCCCTCATAATGCCTCAGATGTATGAGTCATAACTTTCAAGGTAGAACGGAGTGGATTGTGGGTGTAGAATTAGAAATGGATGTGAAATAAGAACAATTGTGCCAAGATATTATAACTGCTCCCATGTGCAGATTCAAAAATAGCACTAAGATATTAGCGAGCAAGGCTATAGGCCTCTGTCTGCATGATAGTTTATGTCCAGAAGGATGATCTGTTGCTGTAAAAGTTGGAATAAATAAATATATATTTATTTCCAGATTTTCCTTTGGAAAAAACAAGAAATCTTTTAACTGAGAATAGTTAGGACCCTCCTCAGTTTATCTTTTGTTTTGTTTTTTTCTATTTGCAATAAGCACAGGGGGGAAACAGTTTTGTGTATATCCATCCATCCATCCATTAACTTCTGCTTATCTGGTTCTGGTTGCGGGGGCAGCAGAATAAGCAGAAAAGCCCAGACATCCCTATCCCTGGCCACATCCTCTAGTTCTTCCGCGGGAATAAGGAGGCGTTCCCAGGCCAGTCGTGACATCTAATCTCCCCAGCATCTACTGGATCTGCTCTGGGGCCTCTTTCTGGTTGGACATGCCCAGAACACCTCTCCAGGGAGCTGTTCAAGAGGCATCCTCATAAGATTGGCCACCTCAACCGGCTCCTTTTGATGTGAAGGAGCATCGGCCCAACACTGACTGTCTCCCAGATTACTGACCTTCTCATTCTATCTCAAAGAAAGAGTCCAGCCACTCTATGGAAGAAACTCATTTCAGCTGCTTGTATTCGTGATCTCATTCTTTCAGTCATTACCCACAGTTCATGACCGTAGGTGAGGGTTAGGGTGTAATCAACATCTGTAACTTTTAGATCAACTCTCTCTTCACCACAACAGACCAGTACCATTATTGCAGACGATCCACTGATCTGTCTGTCAATCTCGTGCTCCATTCGTCCCTCACTTGTGAACAAGACCCCAAGATACCTAAACTCTTCCACTTAAGGAAGAACCTCACAACCAAACCTGGAGAAGGAATTCTACCCTTTCCCTATATAGGACCATGGTTTCAGATTTGGAGGTGCTGATTTACATCCCCACCACTTCGCACTTGGTTGCCAACTGCTCCAGTGAGCGCTGAAGGTCCCCACCTGATGAAGCCAGCAGGACCACATCATCTGCAAAAAGCAGAGTGGCAATCCCGGGGTCACCAAACTGGAACCCCTCTGTCCCCCAGCTGTGCCTTGAAATTCTGTCCATTAAGTTATGAACAGAATCAGTGACAAAGGGCAGCCTTGGTGCCTTGGTGAATTTCAACTCTCACTAGGAACAAATCTGACTGACAACTAGCCAAACTCTCACTCTGTTTGTAAAGGGACTTGGTAATAATGGAGCCCGTACTCCAAACTTCAGTCTGCCAATCCAGAGGTATTGCCCCCAGTCTACACAATGTTGCAGAGACATGTCAGCCAGGACAGCCCTAAAACATCCAAAGCCTTAAGGAACTCAGGGAGGATCTCATCCACCCCCGGAACCCTGCCACCTTGCAGCTTCTTAACTACCTCGGTGACCTCAGTCCCAGTAATGGATAGCCCCGCATCAGATTCCCCAGACTCAGCTTCTTCTATGGAAGACGTGTTCCTGGAAGTATTCTTTCCACTACCCAACATCTCCAGTTGGGATCAACAGCACACCACCTTCACTGTACACATTGTTGGAGGAGCACTGCTTTTCCCTCGTGAGGCACCTGACAGTTTGCTAGAATTTTGTCGGAGCCAGTCAAAAGTTGCTGTCTATGGTCTCTCCGAACTCCTCCCTCACACAAGTTTTTGCCTCAGAAACTGCAGAGGCCACAGTCTGCTTGACCTGTCGGAACCTGTCTGCTGCCTCTGGAGTCCGACAAGCTAACCAAACCCTGTAGGACTCCTTCTTCAGCTTGATGGCCTCTCTCATCCGAGGTGTCCACTAGCGGGTTCGGGGATTGCCACCACAACAGGCACCAACAACCTTGTGGTCACAGCTCCAGTCAGCCGCTTCAACAATGGAGGAGTGGAAAATGGGCAATTCACTGTCCCCCAGCTCCCTCGGGATGTGGTTAAACCTCTGCTGGAGGTGGGAGTTAAAGATCTGTCTGTCATGTTCGTCGACCTGACGTTCCCAGCAGACCCTCCCTACACGTTTGGGTCTACCTGGTCTGACTGTCATTTTCCCCTGCCACCTGATCCAACTCACCACCAGGTAGTGATCAGCTGACAGCTCAGCTCCTCTCTTCACCCGAGTGTCCAGAACATACATTTGCACTTTCCAGCACATCTGTCATGATACCCAAGAAGGGCGGGTACTCTGAACTGCTGTTCAGTGCATAAGCAGAGACAACAGTCAGAGCCCCTTCCTCGACCTGAAGGTGCAGGGAAGCTACCCTCTCATCCTCCAGTGAAGTCTCCATAACATAAGCCTTGAGCCGGGGGCCTATAACTAAGCCCACTCCAGTTCGGCTCCTTTTACCATGGCCAACTCTAAAGTGGAACAAGGTCCAACTCCTCTCAAGGAGATTGGTTCCAGAGCACAAACCGTGCATTGAGGTGAGCCAGACTATATCTAGCCTGTATCGCTCTGCCTCATGCACAAGCTCAGGCTCCTCCCCCACCTGAAAAGTGATATTCCATGTCCCAAAAGCCAGAGTCAACAACCGTGGGTCGGTGTGCCGAGGCCCCGGCCCTCAGCCCCGGCCCTCAGCCCCGGCCCTCAGCCACTGCCCAGCCCTCAGTGCACCCAACTCAGTTTTGTGTATAGTCCTTTAAAAGGTCATGGTTCTCATGATGTTGTGATGCACAAAAAAAGGTTAAATTTTTTCTTATTTGTGAAGACATGGAAGTAAAAAAGATAAGGAACTTAAGGTGTTCATTGTCCCCCATTTTTAACATTTTATGACTTTAATCTTATAGCGTTCAAACTTGTTTTTCTCATAAACCATTTCGTCTTGTAAATTTATAATTTCGTTCTTGACTTTTTTACCTCCTATAATTAAAACTTTATTATCTTAATATCACAACATTATTCTAGTCTTTTAGTCTTTTTTCCCCTTTCCCCTTAGGGTGGTTGTAATTATTATTTTTTTTGTTTCACACAATGGAAAGTCTTTTTAATGTCTGTAATTTCTTTTTTTTTTAATGCCGAAGAATGTGGCTTACCAGAGTTTTTCTGTGTTTGCGCTTTAATCACTCTAATAATTCATTTAATTATTTTAAAACAACTGTCAATTTCTTGTGACCCTGACTTCAGCTTCTTTCAAATTTAAATGTATGTGTGAAGTGGGATTCATATACCAGTTTTTTTTTTGTTTGTTTGTTTTTACTGGTTTGTCTTCTTTTTCTCCTTTTTGTCTCCATAATGAGATTAAAAACAGTTGTACCTCTTTACACAAACACATAAAACCACTGAAATGATAGAAAAACCTCAAGGAAAACTTATTATAGGTATTATAGGAAAAATCTCCAATAACACCAGGAAAAGTCACTAGATTTGTCTACACTTTTGACAAAAAAGCCACCAGGGGAGTTTGGAAAGTCACCAGATTTAGCGAGAAAGTCGCAGAGGTGACAACACTGCTGTGGTGACATGAAAATTCAGCTTTGCAGAGTCTACAAATAACATTTCTTCTATCAACTTCTTCATCTGGAAGAAGAGTAAAATTAAAATGTCCATAATTGATGTAGCCTACATACCTGTCTCAATTTTTCAAACCCCGCCCGTTGGGTGTTTTCTGTGAACCATGATTATAAATCTGTGTTCAGATTCTTTCGGGAACGGACTTTTAAAATAAAAATTTAAAAAACAGTGCATTGACATGCATTAAAAGAATTGTTGGTTTTAAGTTTTTAATTTGTTAATGCTTTAATAATGTGTTAATGCACCCAGCTCTAGCAAAAATACATCGACAAAAGTTGGTTGTCCCGTCGGGCAACGTCATATACGTTGCTGCCAGAATCAAGTGTCTACCTGCCCTGGAGAGTCGGGCAGCTGTTAATGTCAAACCCTGGGTACATTTTTATTATTTTTTTTACATTTCCAAAATATACCAGTACCATTTAAGGTTACTCAAACAATCAGGCATTAATTTATTGCGAGCAAAGTTACACAGAGAAGTTAAGCAGAAACTGAAAGCACTATGGAAAACGTTCTGTTGAATGACTCTTAGTCTGGTGGTCTCTTGGGTGTTAGTAGCATCACCATCCACTCCTCAACTCTAGAAAATGGAATCAAGAATGTAAAACGTGTTATTGTCATGTACCAGCCAGTTGTAAGGGTGGGGGTTGCACTCACATACCTCTACAGATGAGGGTGATGGTGAAACTGTATGTCATAATCTAGAACGAGGATATAAGTGAAGAAAACTTAGAATTAATTTTTGGAAACTATTTTTGTTAAACTGCAAGATACTGTACAGTGGACCAATGTAACAATGTCATAATATTCTATCATGTAAACAAATGTGATGTTTTTTTATTCAAAAAGCATATGAAAAAGCTTGATACAAGAGATATTTCTTATAGTATTTAACATGTGAGCACAGCTGTTCCTTGTGACAATTGTTTGACAACGCAGTGATGTAATCCAGAAATTGAAAAATATGAGTAGAGTATCTGATCACGAAAACAAACAAACAAAAAAAATTTATAAAAAAGTATTATTACTGTTAAATATTTTTGTTCTGTTCCTTATTGTGCCAATTCCTTTAGACTATGCACACTTTAAGTACATTATCTGAAATTTCCCCACTGTGGGACTGATAAAGGAAATCTTATCTTATCTTAAACAAAAGCAAACTAAATGAATCTGCCAATTGTACTAAAGTACAACTGAAACTGGAAAAGCATGAGTGCTAATGTAAATGCCATTGGGGGAATTGGGAGAGGGATAAATTGTGCCTGGGCATGGTACAACTTGACTAGTGTGAATGTGGCCATAGTACAACATGATCTTAAAGCAGTTCCAATTAAATTCTGTGCATTAAACAGACAAGCTGGATGCAAGGACAAGACATTGAGTACACTGTCAAAGTTCAATGCTGAGCAGCAGTTCCTTGAGGCAGTAGGATGCATTTCCTTTTTC
>JBAMYA010000004.1:12618477-12643984 GCA_037176975.1 Arrhamphus sclerolepis | reverse complement strand
GTGTGTGTGTGTGTGTGTGTGTGTGTGTGTGTGTGTGTGTGTGTGTGTGTGTGTGTGTGTGTGTGGGTGTGTGTGTGCAAATCGGTTTTGGGTAAGTGATGGTTCAGGTGGTCTCCATGTGAGGACATTCACAGAGAGCGAGCAGTAAGCTGCCAAACTTAATATTGGCTATGAGTCACAAAAGCACAATAAACAGTTTAGTAACAAAGTAACTGCACGGGGAACAAAAAGAGAGAACTATTATTTGGACGTGCAATTTCAAAGGAACACAGATGTGGATGATTTGCTGTAGAATATCAAGTTAAAATCATGAGTAGCAGCGGTAAGTGAAATAGTAGTAAACTATAGAATTACTGCAGTTATGAACGAAGAAAAGAACACTTGGACTTGAAAAAACAAGACTAAGTAAGACAAATGAAAAAAAAAAAGATCGAAAAATAAAGAAGAACCAACTGGAAGTCATCCGTCTGTGTCACAGTTTTCCTCAGACCAATGTCAAGTCCCATCGGGAGACTTTCAATAGTGGAGCAAAATCTTCATCTGCCCTGTAAAACATTAATACAGTTCAGCTGCTGACCACTGGAAGATACTCAGCGCTTATCTTTTGCAGAGCAGAGGAGAGCCACTTCTGAGACGCTTCTGATATCTGCCCCTGTGCTAATGGTGGCAACGCTGCCAGTGAATATGAATGAGAGAATAAGACCAAGCGATTCACAATGGCTGGTAGAGTGGTGTAGCCGGACCGCGGGGTTTCCATGCCCGCTGGGACTCAGGAGTAAGGACGTAGATAAATGTCAGAGACTGTGCTCCAACCAAAGACAAATGACACAGGCTGGTTGATCGTGTAAGCGACTCTGGTAGTATGTACTTTCAGTATCATACGTCCTCTTACATTGGCTCAAAGTGCATGTGAATGTGGAAAGGTCAACCAGGAAACCTAAAGAACACTGTGTTCTCACATGGCGGAAGTTTTGATATAATGTCTTTTCCTAACCACACCTTTTTGAGCCCCCAAACACCGAGGGGAAATAAGGTTTAAAAGAAGAATGTGACATTGGCTTCCAGATTAATCGTCCCAGGATAAATCTGAGACAGATGTTGTGGATGTGAAAATATGTCTAATCTATCTCTGTTCTCTCTTTTGTTCCCCATTTTCCTTTCTAAATTTCCGCCCTCTGTCCATGTGTGCCCTGCCCACATTTTTACCCTCTTCATCACCCTGTCTGCGTACTCCCCTTTTCTGTTCAAACAGGTCCCCCACCAGATGGGAGCCCTGACCTTCTACCGTTATGAACAGCCTATCGTAGACTACTGCCAGGCTCATCAACCCCTGCGGCTCAACATGGGCTATGAGGGACCACCTCAGGGCCTGGAGGGACTTGAAGACCTGGGGCCATGTGATAGAGGCACGATACAGACAGTGGCCCTGCCTGCCGTGCCCTCCACTGCCACCTTGGGCCCTCCTGTACCAGGACCACGCTCCCCTCCACCTACCCTCAGACCACAAACTGATATTCCCAGCAGCGGCCCTTTTCCTCCTGTCGAACGCACTGGCACTCTCAAATTTGGCCGCTAGTGAATCTAGCTGTTAGAAGCGGGGTGAGAGGCCTCTGATTCATGACTTTGAAATGAGGGGGGCAGGTGTGGTGGTTGTTCAGCAGGGCCTTGCTTTTTGAACATGCAAACTACATTTTCAAATGATGTCTGGAGGACATCTGGAACACAGTCTCAACATAATACAACATGGTGTGACATCTCTGCTGATCAGTTTGATTTTTCTTTTCCAATGCAGCTCAAAAGACAACCTCTCCTACTCACTCATGGGAGGTAATTAAGAAGAATGAAGAAAAAAAAAAAAAAGAAACACCTTGTTCCAATACCAGGTCCTTGTCATTTCCCACATCAACATAATGGAATACCAGTTCACACAGCGGCAGCACTTAATTTACGCTTTGTTGGGAGTGAATGGGAAAGTGCAATAAATACAATGTTTCAGTGACAAAACAGAAACAGTAATGTAAATGATTTCCGAGAAAGAGCAGGGAAGCTACGTACTGTGATTGTTTTAAGATAGAAATAAGTCAATAGCAGTTGACAAAAGGAGACCTATGTCATTATTTCACAAGTAATTACTTTCAGATTATCTTCTTTTTTTTATGTTTTGCTGTTGTGGAAGTTGTATTTAATACTGAATTCCATTTATGTGCATGTTAAACCAAAGAGTTTGCTCATAACTTTTTTTTTTTTTTTTTTTTAATGCACATACATAAAATATTAGTTGTACTGCTAAACAAGCATATGCTAGCTAGCGGTTTGCCCAAAACCTCTGCTGTTCTCAGATGAACTGGGATAATCTCCAACTAATCCACAACAGCAGAGAGAATAACAATCCGTTTGGATCGTTGAAGTAAAAGTTCAAGGACATATTGATCATATCCAGTCGCTCCTCTCAAGGTCAGGCCATTCGTCAGTGATATACTGGTGATGCAATGAAGGAAAGCAACAGAAGCCGCCAAAGCTGTTCTTTCCATAGAAATATACAGGCGCCCTTTACACAGCAGAAATGCAAGTCACTGTATATGATTATATCCCAGCTGAATGACACTGTTCTTTAAAAAAAGAAAAAAAAAGGCAATCATGGTGAGCTTATGCGAAAATAAGTATATTTGAATGAAAGCATTGTACATAAAACTGAAAAGGTCCACTTTACTGAAGGTCAAACCACTCTCACTGCCCCAATAGTCATATGAAACATTGTTGAGTCAATGTTTGACTTTCATCACACTGGACTATTTGAAGAGCGCCATTCTGCTGGGCTGGCACAGCTCAGCCCATGTGCACCTGTCTCCCCTCCACCGCAGAGAACAACGATGCCTCATGGGGTCATGTTGAACCAGTACTTTGACTTCTGTTTGACCTGCACATGAACCCATGGGCTGTGCTGGGAATATTGCCAGATGTGTATTTTTTGTTTTTTTCTTTTCCTGAAAGCGTGCCTGCAGCGCTGGACTTTCATGCTCTCAATAACTCTTTGGCTAACATGTCGAGCACTGCAGCACATTGACTCTTGGAGCTGATGAGGACTTCACACGCGGCAGCGAAAGCCTGTTAAATACCTCCGTCATGATCGGAGCAGTGCACATGAGTGGTTTTCTACACGTCTGTGGTCTTGGGAAGATGCGTGCGGTCCGCCCAGAGAGCGACTGACTGATCTACATATAACACTGCGAGGGGTGAAAACTGGATGTCTCCTCGAGTTAAGAGAAGGAATAGGATTTTTTTTTGTTTGTTTTGGCAACAAAAGAGTTTTTGAGGTGTTCAAAGATGATGTCAAGAAATTCTATGAGACTAATAAAAGGACAAAATCAAATAGAACTTATTTATCATGTAAATAATAAGTCTTTAAAGAGGAAAAAAGTTTGAACTTCACTTCTTCTGAGACACAAACTGTTTGTGAACAGAGGAGGAGCCTTATTGACTTTCCAGTGGGAATATATTACCAAGATGACTCGGTGAGGAGGTTCCTATGTTAAGCTCTTGTTGTTTCAATGATAAATATTTTTCTATCTGCTCCCCTCACAGTTCTACCACTAAACACAAATGATGTTACGGAGGCTATTTCTCAAATCCAATCATTTTATTTGATCACATGCAGAGAAAGAGATTGGGAGCCTTGTTATTGTGATGTTCTTTGAGTGCCAAGGCTCACAGATTCATGTTGTCTGTTGATGTTAGACATGTTTAAGAGCTCATCTTTCAGGTCACGTTCGCATGATAGGTTGCTAGTTTCCTCCCAATCCACTCCTCTCGTTTAAGAACGCTATTTGCCATTTCAGGGTTTACTTGGGGAGATAAAGCGTGCTATTCTTTATACCAAGAGTTTAACTTGTGAACAATGTTCTTTTAGATGTGCCATTATTTTGTTAAATGTTTTACCAAATACCAGACCCAAACAACAAGTGATGCAGCACTCTTCATGGGATCACAACTAAGGAGGGTTTAGTGCCCTTCATGTACAGGACATTGCATAAAAAAGCAGTTGATTCGCTCAGTACGGTTGCTTAATAGTGCTGGTGGAGTTTACTTTGTAATAGCAGCTGTGCCAATGTCTTTATAATGGGAGCTCTCTCAATTTTATTCATGTATTGTCTTGCCTTGCTCTGTATCACCCCGATAACTCCTTGGCCTGAATTTCATGTCTGCCGCTTGGTGACTCAGGTGAACCTGTTTAATGATGATCTATTTCTGTCCGCATGCTGATATTTTGGGAAACTTTGTCCAGTTAGGGAGGAGCACTGAGACAGAGACAAACAATAAAGGGAGTTATTTCCTGTCTGGACTGCCCTAGAACCAGCAGCACATGTCATTAACATCATGTTTCATTCTTTTATTATTTTCTTTTTCACTTCTTTGTTGAGCCGTTCCTGCTCTTCACATTCCTAAAGTAGAATCCCTTGGTGCATTTGGCTGTGAAACAGATAGAAAAGCTAAAGTTGGGTACGTGCTCCAGGGACAGACCTTCCCGTTCAGTTTCCTGTTGGAGCCCAGCATCTCAAGTGCGGTAATTACTTCAGGTTTCAGAGTAATGATAATGTTTCAATTCAGGCTCGACACAGAGATCAAAGCTACTTTGTCCTTCAAGTGTAATGAGAAAATACAAGTAAAATCACTGTACGTCCACAATTAAATCAGCTGCTAATCAACATTGCATTAATCATGACCACCTCCATGATGAAATCTGATATGTTCAGTGGAATGTTCAAATCTGTCTGCCAGTAATCATTTAGTCTTTTTTTTGTGTGTGTGTTTCTTTTGCCATCAGAGAGCTGGAAGCACAAGCGCTGCATGCTAATGATGCATGTTGGAGCTGAACTCCAGGACCGTCTGAGCTAGCCCTGCTATGCCAACAGGGTTTATTTATTTATTTTTATTTTTTTCCTCCTGCTTTGTTTGTTTAGTATTTTGTTCACCCCGAGCTCCCCAACCTCTGCCTCTCTTTGAGTTCGGGCCCAAGTCCCCATGGGGATCATTCATCTCCTTTCCTTTCTTCTTTTTTTTCATGATTTTCTTTTATTTGTTACTCTTTTTCTTTTTGCTTCATGTGGGGTGAATAAAACACAGGAATAGCAGTAAAAAAAAAAAAAAAAAAAACGTTCATTTTTCAGTGTTTATGCTGAGAGGAAACGTTAAATGCACATCAATGAGGGAGGAAAAGACGGACATAAAAAGTCCTAAAGGGACAAATGGGTAAATGTGTGGATGCAGCTTAATTTCTACTGTGATAAATGACACTAACAGCTTCACTCGTCTCTTGACAAGTTACACGCATTGGTATTACTGTAGAGTCACATATGACACATAGCTTAAAGTAAGCGCATAATTGCATCTTCTCAATAGTGTGTGTTATGCATGATCTTATTCAAAGATAAACAATAATTGACACTGATTTGTCAGTCTTTAACTGCAAAAACAATCATAGGTAAATCTGGATGAATACAAGTGGAACAGAAATAATGACAAAGTTCCTTGAGAAATAATAATAAAGTGGCGTGGTTTTGCAGGTTTTGACACAGCCATTGATTCCAGTTCACCCAAGGCCATCTGAGATGGTTCGCTGGACTCTAATCCATTAGCTGATAAATAGATTTGAAAAATTAATTACAAGCCGGATGTGGATTTGCAGCTTTCCCTCCTCTGCCATACGTCTAAGTCTGACCAGCAGGCAGCATTGGGCCCATACAGCACCCAGACGTGCCTGTTCAGTCAGCACTTAAAAACTTGGAATCTAGAAGTGGGAAGAAGAAAAAAAAAAAGCCAGTGCCCCATATCTGCCAGTTTACAATTTAAGTTCATTATTATGTCATTAGTGTGTGTATAGTCTGAGTAACAGTTAGAATTCATACTTTTGTAATGTTAAAGAGAGATTGAAAGCCTCGCTACTGATTGAGTTACCCTGCATGTACCCAGATGGCCAAAATGTGGGTGTGTGGGAGTGTGTGTGTGTGTGTTCCTGTGTGTGCATCTACAAAAAAAGCAGCACCTACTCCTCTACCTCCTCTTAACCAACGTCACCATTAATGATGTTCAGGCCAGCCGTTCGCCATTGATTGTTATTGTTCCACGCTGTTTCACATTAGCAGAAGTCTTTAACCTTCCACCCGTATTGTCCCAACTATGTTTTTCTGCCATTGCTCATGTTGGGGGATGGCAAAGGAAAAGAAGGCATGATCATTAACCTCTGTCGGGGAAACACACTTTTTAGTTAGTCTGAAAAAGCCAGTATACGGACTTAATTGGATCTCATGTATGCAATGAAGAAAGAAGGCCTTTGTTTAAAATGGGCTGAATTCTTCTCCAGCAGCTGGCTTGAAAGTGACATATGAGAGCGAGAGGAGCAAACCTAACAGAGGGCAATGTCAGAATTACTCTTTATATCCTTGGAGACTTAAGCACTTGCCATATTTTATTTTATTTTTGCTGCCTTTTAAATTCTTTCTACACAAAACACTGTATCCCCACAGTCAAACTGTCTCATGCATTTCCTGCAGAGCATTGATTTCTGTATGGTGTAAATATGTGCTGCATTGTTCTCTTTAGTAGTTGCTTCGTTGTTGATTTTTTTTTTCTTTTTCTTATTTTGGATTTTTGTTCTTTTTACTGTATTCAGACCTGAAGCATTTTTGTGGAGACCTGGTCCAAGCGCAAAAATATGGCTCTTCTTTGACTATATTATTGTCAGAAAATGTTTTGTAAAAATTTTGATGATGATATCAGAAATAAAACTATAAAGGTGACGCTTGTCTTTTTTTTTTTTTTATTAAAAACAACAACAACAACAACAAAAACTGTGCCACTAGTGATGCTGGAACTCACTGCAGCATTCGATACTGTTGACCAATCAGTCCTCCTGAAACATCTGGAACACCAGTCTGGCCTGCAGAGACCTGTGCTGCAGTGGTTTAGATCTTATTTCTCAGTTATGATGAATAACCTGTCCTCCATTTCAGCCCCTTTGACCTCTAGTGTGCCACTGGGAACCATTCTGGGCCCTGTTTTATCTTGCTATTAATGTCTCCATAATGTCTCCTTTCATGTGTATGCAGATGATCTGAAAATCTATCTGCCAGTTATAAGAATCCATCCACAGATGCTTAGAGGACAATAAAGTCTGGGAGTCTCATAATTCCCTCTGTCTAAATTAGAGTACAACAGAATGTATCTTATTTATTTATTATCCGTTCAAACTATCCAGTGGCACATTATCTCCCGTCGTCCCGGGCCTTGATCCCCCGCCCCTTAACCTTAACCATGTGGTCAGAAATCTGGGTGTGACGTTCGACAACTGTTCAAAATTTGATAAACAGATTGTTGTCAGAGCAAGCTTCTGCCAGCTTCGACTTCTTACAAAAGTCAAGCTCTTCTGAGCCGTGGGGATCTTGAGAAAGCCATTCATGCTTTCATCAGCTCCCAGCTTGACCTCTGTAATGTCTATTTTGGTATCAATCAAACATTATTAAATCATTTGCAACTTGTACCGAACGCTGCTGCTGGTCTATTGACAAGCACCCAGAAACATGACCACACCACAGCTGTGCTGCATTCTTTACACTGGTTCCCAGTTGAGTTCAGGACCCATTTTAAGCATCTTTTTTTTTAGAGCTATTAATGGCCTTGCCCCATCTTATTTATGTGAGGTTTTAAGCTTTCATTGACCCAGCAGAGCCCTGTGTTCTGCTGGATGACATTTGTTAGGGGTACCATAGATGAAGTTGTAAACATGGGTGCTAGTTTCTGGGAAGTCTGGTCCCAAACTGGAACACAGAGCCACTTGAGCTACTGACATGCCTTTCTTCAGACCAAAACTAAAGACCTTCCTAATTAGGATGGCATTTGGCACATGATAGCACTACATCATTTTCATCACGTTTTTATTTCTCTTTGGGTTTTTTTGTTTTGTTTTTATGTGTTCATTTTCTGTTTTTATAGCCCATGTTTTTGCCTTCTTTTGCTCTAAATTACTGTGAAGCACTTTGGTCAACTTTGGTTTCAGGAGGCTCAAGAGTGAAAACCCAAATATGAATGCAAGCAAGTAAAACCATCTTACACTGAACTTGGCACTGAGCTCCTTGTAGGTTTCTGTTTATCTAGGTTGGAAAATAAACACAGGCAGAAACTGGACCAAATACCTCTGGGAAGTGGGGGTTTTCACAGTGCCAGCTTTTGGTGTTAGCTGCTGATGATTTACCCTAAAAACACTGGTGGTTAAAAAGAAACAAACAAAAAAAAAACGACAACAACAACAAAAAAACCTTCATCTCATTAGTTCATTCTGCTGCTGTTTCTGTGCTTCTGCAGGATTTTACAAGCTCTGTAGCTGTTGAAGAGAGTCAACAGCTTACTTAAAATGGATGCAGCAATTTATTTGGTTTACCAACATTCATGTTGTCTTCTTGCTTCTGGTTTTCTGTTTAATGCTTTCTAGAATTGTAAATGCTCTTCATTGACGTGGAAAGCTGCGTGTTTCTTATTCACACAAGCACTCGTACGTCACTTCTCATCATATAAACAGTCAGCACTCTGTATGTAATACCTAGTTCTTTGTCTCTACAAAGCTCCACCAGAGAACTTATCAGGCCACTGTGAGGTTTCTGTCTTGCCCAAGGACACTTTGCTGCATGGCAGGCTGGAGATCAAACTGCTGACCTTATGGTTGGAGGAACATCTAATCTCTCACCCTACTGTGTTGACAGAATTTTGTTTCAGAAGACATGTCTACAAAGCTACATGAGCACAATTTCCACTGTGCTAAATTCAATTGTAAACTTCAAAAACGATACTTCCAGTAATAAGTGTAATCTGGAATCTGAACATGAGGAACACTGCAATCACAGGGTCCAAAGAGAGGCCAGGTGACAATAGCCTCATGCTGTGTGAGGAGATTGCCACCCCCTGTGTGCCACATGCTGGTGTTTTTCAACCTGCCGACCTGCTGAGAGTGAGCTTCAAGCTCATCACTATTCTGTGTACCAAAACATCATCTGAGGCACAGTTTCCACTCTTCAAGCTTGGTGAGGAGAGTGCACAAGAACAAAGACAAATGCTTTCCAGTTAGGGAAGTTCTGCCTCCTCGAGATGTGTTACAAAGGTCAGTTTTTTGTTTTTTTTTGTTTTTTGCTGTTGTTTTTAACTATTTCTTTCTTTAAGTTGACAGTTTTTTGAGGTCTTAATGAAATGTCTGTGACTTGCTTTGGAGAAGATCCAACACAGCTCCCATATTAACCCCAATGCAAAGGTACACAGCTGTGGGACGATGGGACTTTTCAGTTAGACGCGACTTCAAACAAATAAATGTGGTCTTCACCTTTAACTGTTCTTCTGGTAAGTACCAGCCATCTTGAAGTTAGTTCCTGATTCAAATTTAATGTACATAATGCACAAGTACTTTATACTGTATTTCCAACAGCCATGAGAAAGAAAGAAAGGAAAGCAAGAAACAAAGGAAGGAAGAAGGAAAGATAAGAAAAGAAGATTTTTCTAATATCAATCTGCATTTTTAATGTTGTTAAAAGCAGCATTTATAAATGTCAATTCATGTGCAGAATAAAAAACAAACAAAAAAAAAACAGCTAAAATTCATAATTTCCAAAATCCTTTGAAATGGCTCAAAATGGCACAATCTCCAGCTGTAATGGGACTACTGAGTCCTGAAGCATTTTAACTGTTCACATTCTGAATCAAAGGGGTGTAATGTCAGTGTTTTGTTGTTTTGTCTTGTTTTGTTTTCTGTTTTTTTCCCCCTCATATATACATTCTGGTTAATCAGTCTGATGTAAACCCAGTGAAGCGAACCAGGATAAATGCACAGGTCACAGGTGTAGGACATTTTAAAATGTTTATTGTTGCATTGAGGGAAAAAAAATATGTATTATACCTTGTCAACTCAACTAAACTTGATGTAGAAAAAGTGAACAATAGAAAAACACCCTTAATAAAATAGCATTTGTTAAGAGGCAGCTAAACGTGGACTGAAGAATCTTTTAGCCAATTAAGAGGAGTTGATGTTGCTATAGTGATCATCAAGTACATCCCAGGGGCAAGGGATCCCACTTCTGACAACAGAAATAGCACAAATAAAAGAATGTGCATGAGGCTGTAAAGTCTGGCCAGTATTGATAATAAAACAGCTCTAACTCATTCTGTTTCCAGCGTCTGTCCTGCAAACATACCTCTTCTGTAAGTGAGGCATACATGCTGAGCTCCAGAGTTGATGCAGCTCAGATGACACGCTTGAATCGACAATGAATAGGCACAGGTAGGGGTAAGAACCTTAAAAAATGCATGCAGCTGCCTGATAACCTACATTTGAGAGTTCCTGTTTATTTTTCACAAACTTTTGGGAGACAATACTAGCATCAGGGGGTAATCCTGCCAAAAGTACCTGACTTGTTCAGGGTGAACCAAACATCCACTGCAAAGAAGCTGAGCACCACAGAGATGGGAGATCTGTTTGCTTCAGCTTGCTGTCACTTCAGATACACACATCACGCCATCACCGCCTTGGAGGAACATGACAGCTCTGCTCACAGTCCAGCTCACAGCAGTTTTCAGGACATGAGGTCTTGCTATCTCTTACTTTTCCCCTCCAGTGATCACACACCCTTGGGAGTAACATCAACACAGACGTCAGGACGTTATGTAGTATTTATTCATCAAACATTTAAAGATGCTGTTGGATAACACATTAAGTGTCATGTTGGACAGAACATTGAACTGCGGCTAAACTCTAATGGAAATGTTGATTTCCAGGATACAGGTGAGGTTATTGATAGTTTGTATTATTGAGAACACACTCACAGATGGCCCCTCCCTCAGGCTGCTTCAGCTTGAGTTTTTTTTCTTTTTTTGACTTTATTACAAGTAATCAGGAAGGGAATGAGGGCACAGAAAGAGAGGGAGAGGAGAAAACAAGAGAGGAGGAAGACACAAAGACACAGAGCAAAGGGCCACCTGCCAGGACTTGAACCTGGATCTGCTGCAGAGACTACAGTCTCTCCAAGTTGGAGATGGGGATTGCACTGAAATTAAAAGTTGATGTTGCTGGCTTCCATTAAAAGGCTGTCTGTTTGTTTTTAATTCATAAATTTGTATCAAATGAGTTCTGGAATGAATTGGATTCATTTAATTATTCCAAACCAATTGATTGGATTGAATTGAAGGATACTTGAACTCACTTAATTATGATTAAACATTTGTGTGTGTATGTGTGTGTGGTGACGGGGATGCATGTGTGTGTGTGTGTGTGTGTGTGTGCGTGTGGTGATGGGGTGTACGGGGGGAGGGGGTAGTGGGACATTGCTTTTTTTAAATTTGTAAAGCACCTTGTGTTGCATTTTTTTGTAGGAAAAGTGCTACATAAATGAAGTTTTCATTGAATTGATTGAATTGATGAACGTGAAAAAATAAGTGCTTTACCTAATATTTAACTCAGCTTTAGTCATACTTTTTTTATTTTGTGCATTCTATTTTATTTAGTTAACACGTTTTTTGTTAATGAGAACCATGACAAAAGGTTAGAGAAATTAACACTGAAGAATGCACAATGATTATTCTTTGGAAGGGTAATTTTCTTCAGTAAAAGGCACACATAATCTGAAAGGTTAAAAAATGGCTGACATGGCTGAGGGGTCAGCCTCTTTGAGCTGATTGCACACAGCCCTCTTCATCTGAGCCAGTGTGAGAAGGCCTGTGGCTGCTGTTTGATTGGCCGGGTCAGGAGACTCGGTAAGTGTGCGGTGTCTGATTCTCAGTGACCTTTAACGCTGTGTGATGCTGGTGTGGGGCTGAAAACTCCCTGCTGGAGGAGAAAGTGAAGAATTCACTGACTACAGACAGTCTGAGGTAGTTTCTCAGGGTTTTGTAACCTCTCCCACCCTTTCCCTTACCTTAAATCCAGATAAAGATCGCCATTGGCGGTGGTGAGGTACTGGAAGGAATTGAGGTCTTCAGGGATGAGAAGGGTCTCGTCCTTGTGCAACCTGCACATTGCCTTGGCCTGGATCCAGCTTTTGTAAAATTAACCATAATCAAAGTTCCAAGTAGAGCCCTTTTCTTGTTCCCGTTGGCATTTTCTTTTTATACACTATTCCGTGTCTTCCCCTTGACCTGAAATGAGCAATCAGCATTTAAAAATAGCGTTTACATTCTGCTCTACTTGCTCTTTTCTGAAGTTGTGCTTTCACCCAGTCTCCCTTCCAGTGATCCTTGGCTGAAATGCATTTTCTTGAAAATGACAAAAGTAAATAAATAAATGTTTGTGCCAATAATAACAGAGCGACCTAAAAAATAAATAAATAAAGTTCGCAGTAAAAATGAAGATTAGTTTAATTAATAGAACATTTCTAAAGAGCAAATAAATCTAAAATCAACGTCAACTAGAACTTAAAATGTAATGATTTGCTTCTAATTTTGTTGCAGCCACTTTTTGGAATGAGAATTACATAAAAAATATGGTTTTCAATGTTGAGAAAGTTATGATTGTAAGTTCCATTGATAAAGAGATGAGTAAATAATTACATAAAAAAACATCAAATTTATTCATTTATTTTTCATGTATTAATTCAATCATTAAACCCTGTTCAAAGTAAACAGCATACTGCACAAGCCACTCCCCCATGACAGAGTGGAGTCCACGTGTTTGTGCTCAGACACAGAAAGCTATGAAGATGCACCTTTAAGGTCACTGAGGATTCTTGGACAAAATGTTAATGCCTTAGCTTGACACATGTTTTCTTCCAACTGCAGGAGGCTGCAACAGAGGGAGAGCAAGGATGCTCTGCAGTCGCCTGAGGACAGCATGATGAGCTTAAGCTTAATCAGCAGTTCACTTCCAGCATCACACATTAAGAGGAAGAGCTGTTGAGGCTGTAGAAACCGAGACAGCTCTTTCCAAGATGCTGCTAGCGGTCTTTACATTTCGCCCATGAATTAAGGTGTGCAGGGAAGAGTTCATCATCTCGATGCCTTAGTGAGCTTGACAGCTTGGCTTCAAGAAATGCTATGAAACAGATGTGAATCACTGATGTGCTGATGTGTGCTGAAAAGTGAAGAAAAAAAAATGTCCAAAACACTTGGTGGATGTGTGTTCGTCTCCACTACTTGTCATATATTTCTTAACATTTATGTATCAGGTGTAGTTCCATAGCTGTTATTACTCCCATCAATGGAAACGTGGAGATTTTAAAGCTTGAAATCAACAGGTCCTCCTCAGTTGGTCCGAGACCAGTGACTACAGGATCAAGCAGTTTTCCTCAGGTACACTATTGGGACACTGTGTAAAATGGAAATATTCACAGAATTCATTGATATGCAAATCTCATAAACCCATATTTTAGTCCCAACAGACAGAAATAACATACCAGATGCTGAAAATGAGACATTTTACATAAGATATCTGCTCATTTTGAGATGGCAGCAACACATCTGTATCATGCAAAGAAGAAGCCACATGTGAACACAAACCAGAAAAGCTGCCGTCTTCTCTGGACCACAGCTCATCTAAAATGGTCTGAGGCAAAATGGAAAACTGCTCTGTGGTCAAAGGAGTTAAAATATGAAATTATTTTTGAAAATCATGGATGGTGTGTCCTGCAGACTAAAGAGGAGAGGGACCACCCAGCTTGTTATTATCCTCCATCTCTGATTTTTTTGGGGTTGCATATGGTTCTGGAAAGGAACCATTTACTCTGAAGAATATAGAGGTTTTAGGGCAACACATGCTCCCAGGGAAAGCCTTGCATGTTTCATCAAGACAACGCTAAACCACATGCTGCATCCATCACAACAGCATGGCTTCAAGGGAGAAGTCTCCAGGTGCTGAACTGGACTGATTGCAGTCCACACCTTTCACCAAGAGAAAACATCTGGCATCATAAAATCAAAAATCTGTGTGCGAAGGCTCAAGACTGTCGAACAGCTAGAATCTTGTATTAGCCAAGAATGGGACAACATTCCTCTCATAAAAGTCTAACAATGTGTCTCCCCACTTCCCAGATGTTTAGACAGTTGTTAAAAGAAAAGGAGATGCTACACAATGCTAAACATCACTCTGTGTCAACGTTTTTGTGATGAGCTGCTGCCATCAAAGTCAAAATGAGCTCATATTTTCCATGAACTGGTAAAAGGTTTCAGTTTCAAAATGTGAAATGTTCTTTAAGTTTTATTGGGAATAAAATTTATGGGATTAGAAAATTATTGCATTGTTTTATTTGCATTTGTTCACACAGCGACATCCACAGTCTTATAAGATTAACGAAAACCACATTGCACAACGTGAAATTGGTGGATAAGTAATTTACTGCATGTTACACTGTGCAACTGAACATACACTGAATCGTGGCCATGACAGGAGCAAACATGAACGTATTGCTGAGCGCAGCATCACTGAGTCATCTGCAGTCGCTCGACTCAGGTTGCTGATGATGTCCCAGTTAGAGCTTACTTCTAAATTTCTGATACCGCTTGATCTGATCTGTCGCAAAATATCTTTGGTCACAAGATGGTTTTGTCTTTTATCTTTTTACCTGTTTCACTGTGAGATCTATGACCACAGCTTTTGAGCTGCGAACTTTTCCTGCGACTGCGCATATTGTGTATAAGATGATCAAAATTATCCCAGCTTTTTTGAAATCCTGGCTGTATATTTTAGATCAAACACTGAACTTGAATGTCTTTTTTTTCTTTCTTAGTCTATTTGTCCCCAAATCTAGGGAAAAATTCATTTACAAACGTGAAATGGAGGAGCCAAGGATCCACCGGTACCTTTCAGCAAACTCCTCTCATCTGTGTACTGAGCTTAGAATAAATACAGCCAAGCATCAAACTGAAATATCGCTCTCATTATTGTCCATATTTAAAAACATAGTTTCTTTGGAGCAGAATAAACTGCCAGTGAACACTGACCTCAAACAAACAAAGCATTGTACACACATTGGACATCTAGTGGCCTGAATAGAAATGTCATTCAGAGATAAAGCTGGCAAAATGATTATTCCTGGAAACTCATATCTGTTTGCCTTTTGTCAGACTGAAAATGAATGTAAAAAAAAAAAAGTTAACTCTACGTTCCTCTGAATTAATTTGTTATGCTTCCCGTATACAATTAGTACTTAAATCTTAGTAAACAGCTGTGGAAGTATCTGCATGATTTGTTAGTCAGAGTTTTGCTTTTTTTCTTTCTTTCTAGATTTTTCAGTTTTCCTTTGTTTTAGAACACTGTTCTGATTTTTTTTACAGTGGTTTTGTGTACTTTGTCCATCTTACCAAAACATTTCAGAAAATGCATGTTTTATTTGCAGACATATGCTGCGCAGGCTGCATTAGAGCCGACTGTGCTGCTACCTTCAAAGTTGAGAATTCACCTCCTGTTGCTATTGTTATGTTGACATTTTCTTTTCTTCTCAAGTCCTTGTCAGTTCAGTAGGCTTTGCTTTCTTTACTGGTAATAATGGGCTTTAGCTGGGTAATCAAAAACCCACATGTACCGCTAATGCCTGGTGATTTATATGTACACCAGCACTGGATCACACCACAACTGTGTCAAATGGAAAAATACAATTCTTCTACAGTCATGCTTTTGGAGAATCATTTGGTGAATACTCCAAACTGGATATTTGCACACTAACAAAGGATACCTTTATATCACAATTATACAAGAACAAAAATAAATAATCTAGATAATAAGAATAAATAATCTCAAGTGTGGCTGTTTGATTGACCTTCATAATTCTAGCACGTTTGAATTCATTATATTACTGTGCTGTTTTTTCATTCACATTAACAGCAGACAATTGACAGAGATGGACGTTTTCTCCCCAACTTAAATCACCTACTGTATATCTAAATGGATGCTTTGTTCCAAAGCAGAGCCTTCAATGGTAGAACACACTCACATAACTCCTGCATTATTTGAAAATTTAATGAGAGCGCACTAAAACCCTCCATGGGGTAAGACATTTTGTACTGAAAGGGATGAACAGACTTTCATTACAGCATAAGAAAACAAAGTGGAGCTGGTCAAGGATATGAAGGGCTCCTGTATGGTAAATGAATGGTCTGAATAAGAGCATTGCAGTGGCTAACTTCATTCAAGCTTCAAAACAACAGGGAATTTTCATTATGTAATGGACACACATACTGCATGTGATCCACGTAAAAACCTGGTATATCATTCCATCTGCCTTTATTTGGGTGCAGGGTAAATGGTATTCAAGGTTAGACTAACGGATAACCTTGACCTTTAGTTGTTTTAACTGTAACATTGTAAAAATGTTCATTCAATCATCACAATCTTTTTCTAATTTCTAATTTTGATTACAAAACATATCCATAGTATAACATTATGCCAATCAGATGTTCTTGGTGATCCAGGTAAATGTGTATTTTTCTTTTCTTTTTCTACTCTGTTTATGGTGGTACCAGTCTAATCAGAATGGCCAATGACTCTTTTCTCATCCTGGTCTTCTACAAAAAAACACAAAAAAACAAAGCAAAACTCAAGCATTCTCAAGCTGGCACAGAAACAAAGAAATGTGAGTCTGACTGGATTAGATGAGTCTTGCTCCTTTGCTGCTTAAATGAGATTTCATTTATAGTGAGCTGAATCAACATAGCAACAAGCAGGTGCTATGAAATACAACTGAAAATGTAATGGTTGATAGTTGGATGTGGAAAAAAATGTGTGCTGTATTATGTTGCTGTTTAATCAATGAATTGAATGCACAGCAACTGAAAGGAAATTTAATTTGTCATCGGTGACAGTGCAGTACAAAAACATTGCCTTTCTGAATAAGAAGTTAATCAGTAGGAAAGGCTGGCTCATTGGTTCAGTTTAGAAGTACATATTTTAAAAGCACTTTCAAAAGGCTGGGAAAGATATGGTTTTCTAGTAAGTTCTAGTAAGAATTTCACTCAATTTGAAAGATAGTCTAATAACATATAAGAGTCAGTAAAAGAGTTCTTGGACAAAACACTGAACCCTACATGAGCCCCTATCAGGGCCGTATGAGCATGTCATGCTCATCAGGGATTAGAAAAGTGCTAAAGTGTATATGTAATAAGAAGGGTCATATGCGTGATTGTGAATGGGTGATTTAGAAACACATGGTAAAGTGCTTCATAGAGCCTAGACAAGTATAAATTGTGCTCTGTCAGAGCAGATCATTTACCATTTCTTTTCAGCACTGTAGCCAAGCTAAGAGTTATCGCTCTGTTGACTTAGTAAGAACATTTATTGCATCCTTCTCACTCCTGCGACTGATGTGTTTTTGATTAAAGCAGGTCAGGAATTATCTGTGGAATACTTTCAAGATTGTTTCTGTCATGTTGAACTCTCTGAACTGACGACAATATCTTCATCTAGCCCATCAACTTGTCTCTTAGACCCTATCACAGCCAAACAGTTGAAGGAGCATTTTCCTGTAATCTTCCATGTTGAATGGAATCACATGTGTGAAAGTTAGCGGTTATCTGTTCATGGCATCAAACAATTACTTTTTTTTTTTCTAGAGCTCATGGATGCATTTGTACAACTGATCACACCATTCTGCTACAGGGCTTGAATGTGCTCTTGGGTTAAAGGAATCACATTACCTTGATTCAAGTTTTTATCTGACAGATAACAGTTTGTACATGTTGACAGGACATATTCATCTTACACCAGAGAGTCATGGCTTGGACTGATACAGCCTGTGCTTGGACCAATACCTTTCATATTAATAATGCTCCCATTAGGTAATACAATTAAGCAGTCCAGTCATTTTCACTGTTTACAGGTTATACGCATCTATTCCTGTCCATGGAGCCAGATGAGGTGTTTCTGTGTGTGTTTCTGAAATATAGAAAGGCAAGAATAATTTAAATTTCTGCTAGTAAACTCATATAGAATTATATAGCTTTTGTTGCCTCTAGGCCTGAGTGCTTCAAGAATAGATTCAGGAACAGAAAAGTCTTTCTTAGTGTATTGCAGGAAAAACTAGTCCATTGCATCAAAACTGGACTACTGGAATTCCCTATTGGTAGGGTGTCCAAAACTTACTCTAAAAACCTGCAGCTGCACCAGCAGTTCTCGTTGGGGAAAAGACACCATGTTTCTTCGATCTTAGCTTCTCTTCTTTGGCTTCCTGTGAAATCCAGAATAGATTTTAAAATTATTCTTATCACATGCAAAGCTCTTGATGGCCTTACTTGATGTCAATTAAAAACCTATTATTATTAAAGACCTTGGTGTCACAGCAGTGTGCTTCCTTCTTAGACTGCATGTGTACTTGCGGTTCCTGGAGTTTCCAAAAGTAGGGGGGTAAGCAAACCCTTAAGTTATCAGGCCCCGCTCATGTGGAACCTCCCAGTTAAGGGTATCATCCGTTTAAGATTAAGGTTAACATTTGGTTTGGGATTGAATTTATTGTTAGTTGTTTATTGAGCCAGACTGTTGGAGGAACTAAGAGTTACTGGGCCTATTTCTCACTCTGGCCTCTTAACTTTTCAATTATTCCAATATTTGCCTTTGTGTTAAACTTTCTTTTGTATCATAGCAAATGTCCCTAAATTAATCTATTTATATTCACTGACACCAAGTGCCCCTCAGGAGCCTAGTTCTGCTGGAGATGTCTTCCCGTAATGAAGTTTTTTTGTTTCTCCTTTTTTTTCTTGAGTTCTTTTGAGGATTTTTTTTCTTTCTTTTTGTTTTGAGTTCTCATTATATTACAGTGATGGATTAGCGAGCAACCCCACCCTGGGATGGATTCCAACAGGCCACCGTGATCCTGAATGGGAAGAAGCAGGTTTGGAAAATAGATGTATGGGCAGAATTCTATGAATTTAATTTGATTGAATTTGAAATTGTTTGATTACAAATAAATCATAATGACATGGATTTAACTTGAATATCATCAGGTGTCCTCTTCCTTTCTTGAGGAACCTCTACAACCCCCCCCCTATGTCATCAGTGAAGACTGTGAAGGACCACTCATATCCTACTTTCCATCTGTAGTGGATGCTGGGCTGAGGTAAGCACTACTTTTGTATCAAAACCAGATGAAACAGGCTATGTATTTATCTTTCAACAACAAAAAATATTTACCAGTCATGATTTTTCATGGTAATTGCCTCTTTTTCTTGAGTGGCTGTTTGTAAGCCAGGCCAATACTGGCATCATGTCATTTGAGGTCCCTTCTGATGCTGATGAGGCGCTCCCAAAGGATTCAGTTATCCCTAAACAATCTGATTGTACACTGAACATGTAGCTTTTCTGATCCACCACACAAGATGTGTAATCACTTCGGACTGAAGGCTCAAAAATCATTTTGTGACCAAGTTTACCTTACTCATGCTGCTTTCAGACACAAAACCTGTTTTCCAGTTTGAAACACAGAAGGAAGAATGTTTTGCCATTTTCCCAGGTATTTCAGTGAAGCATGTTAAGACAGATCTATCAAAGGAAATTGAACCTTTCTATACTAACGGCCTCTGTTGATTTTTGTAAAATACGTCTCATAACAATAGCCAGTTGGAGAAGAGGACACTTACAGTAAATCAACCATATTGCTTCCAGAAAGAGGAAAGGCTGAACAGCCAACAAAGAAAAAAAAAAAAGTGAAAGAAGTAATGAAAAGAATGGTCAGTCATTTAAATTGGTTGAGTGCCCAGTATGTGGCTGAGTATTGTTTACTGCTTATTTTTATAAAGCACTTAAAGCACAAATCAATCTTTTAAGTAAAAATGATCCTGGAATCATAGAGAGTAGAAAAGGAAATGAATAGCGAGCAGTGGATAATCCCTTTATGTCATTGAGTTTGATGTTTTTTCTTTTTTTTTTTTTTTTTTTTTTGATAAATCTATGACATATATCTCTGTCTCTGGAAGAGGGGAATGAATATTTTAATACTAAAAATCAATGTTTCCTGTAAGAGCTTAATAAATGACATTTATAGTGTTTGTATTTAAATTTTCACCATACCTTTGGTATTACATTCCTCCTGAAAAAAACACAGGGTATGTTGGCTGTAATTTCTGTGAACTACACAGTTCAGGTTGCTCAAGACTTTCTCAGAGGTCTCAGAGGTAATTTCAAGTCAAGTCACTTTGCACAAATAAAAGTTGAACAATTCCCCATAACAGACATTAAACCACATGACTGCACAGTTACAATAGTAATGCATCAGTTGTGGTTATAATAAAGAAATGATTACTTACTGTTAGAAACAGGTTTACAGGTTAAGTTTATGATTATCTATTTGTTAAATTAAATGCTGCAAGCATCCTTCTCAGAAGGACTGGTTTTTGGCCGTCCCCATCTCCCAGACCAGTTCCTCCATACAGCCCACCTCATGCTGGGACTGCTCAGATGGTGCTGATATTTCCACCTGTTCATCAAAACTTGAACTCTTTATGGCAAGCCAAATGACAAGTAATGTCATTTAGACATTTTTTTTCTTTTTAAACCCTAAAGGCGTGGTTAAAAACTCAATCGTTTTCTTGAACTTAAAGTCTTTAGACTCCACATCCCAGGGGTTTGGGGCATGATATAGTTTTATTTCTCTAATAATTCCCCTCACTCTCATTATTCCTGTCTTTTTTTTATCCTGTAAAACTTAGATCTTATAAATTCTAGTCAGACTATTGTTTTGTATTCATTTACTGATTTAACAAACATCCATGCACTTTTTTTCCCTGCATTATTTTGTTTTTGTGACATGACTTGTTTTGTGAAGACGTATCACTTATTGTAATTACCAGTGTTATTATTATTTATTTTTATTCATTTATTTATTTTTTTTTTTTTAAAAAGGCTCATGTTGTAGCTGTTACAGCATGATTCTCTCTAAGTCCTTTGCAATAATGGCACTCAATTTCTGACTTTGAATCATGATTCATGATATCATGATTATTATGGCTGCAGGAGAGCTTTGTTATTTTTTGAGTAAATGCTGAAATAAAATATTTCTGTGTTTGTTCTCAGGAGAACATTGTCATTTTACTGCCATTAGAGTGAGCTATTACTCTGAGCCAGGAGTTTTCTTTTGCATTTGCAGTTTCATGCCAAAAAGGATAAGAAACCCCTACTGATAAACACATAAACACAACCCAAGCTCCGCCTCTTTAGTCTTGTCCTAACGGACTGTTTTGCAGCCACAAAATTAGCAAGTATACATAAGTGCAGACCAGAGGTTATGTGACAAAACACACATTGAGAAATTTACTTTCAGAGGTCGGCACATGTTTATGTTTATAGTTTCTAATTCCTTGAGGAGGAATTTTTCTGTGTATAACGCAACAGAGGTCCACAGGACTAAATTTACTTTTATCTTTCATTTCTATCATACTTTCACACAATCTTAATTTTTCTCAAAGGGGCAGTAAAGATAAATGTGTTAGGCGAAAGCCAGGTATGAAGATGAATGGATGAATCCCACAAACAGCACAGCAGTGTTGAATAGTAATCAGTCTGAAACACCGACTCTGATAATGAACACATCCTATCTGGAAATCTTATCAGACACACGATCTTCTGTAAATGTAGTCAAAATAATGACTAGCTCTGCTACATGGGTCAAACTAATTTACTTGGTGCTTTTTCCATCTTCATCCACACTTGTTTTTCTTTCGTTTTTTTTCCTTGTTAAGAGAAGATGGGCTTTAGAAATGTCATTCAGGCAGGATAATGACAGACATCTTGCTCTTAGACGCCAGCCAAAAAGGGACGTGCAAGGCTGTAACAGGCCACTAATTTACCTGAATAATGGGAAAAAATTTATCAAAGTGCACTGAGCTCTGCAGGGCAAGGACTTTGGTAGCAGGGGATTAATGGCCAGATGGGAGAAAATTGTCAAAGAAGACCATAAGGAAGCTGCGTAGTCCCTGAGGCTTGAACTTTTGCAGAAGCCCAGAGTTCTTTTTACTTTTTCTGTGGATAATTGCTGGATGTGGAGACTCAGCATCAGACAATGATCGTTAAATATGCCCCTAGGTCTATAGAAGGAAGATAAATAGTGAATTCGATGCATCATTGATACTTGTTTTTTATCTGATAGATTATTAATAATGTCTCACTAGTCTTTTTGAGAAAGATGGTTTACAAAATTTCCCTCTAATATTTCAGCTTTGTACTTAAACTTTGGTATTTTGAATGTAAAAAAATGCAATCAAATTCAAGGCAAAAGGAATGTATTTCATCCAATCTTTTCTTCAGGTCCCAGGAAACCTTATCTTATTTATTTGTGGTCATCTTAAAGATAAATTTTCAAGTCCCATATCGCCCTAAATCTGTCACTGCCAACAAAACTATTCCCTGCTCTTTCCAGCCATCAAAAACCAACTCTGTTCTCTGAAAAAAAAATGTTTGAGCTAAGTGAAGGAAATAGATCTAAGCATCAACTGAGATGCAGACAAACTTTGAAAGTTTGCAGACATGTTATTTTTGGTAAAGCGCTTGTATGCATGAAGGCTGCTAACTTCTGAAGAACAAGTCAAAATCATCACTCCACCATTTAAACAGTTACAAAGCTCAAAATGAGAACTGTTATTGTATAAGAATGCAACTTTTTTTGGGCAAGCTGTTTTTCAGAAAGCATTCAGTCTGTGTATGTATCAAAAAAAAACACACAAGCTTTGTACATAATGTCAGCGGTCGAGATAAATAGTTTCTTAATATACGACAATATTGAGACACAAATTGATTAAGATTTTGTTGTGGTTATATGTGGCTATAAAGGTTTTCTAATCAAATTTTATGCACAGAACAAAGACTTCATGGGGAAACTATACATGATACAAAGTGTAGCAAACAACTTTACAGTCTGATCCATTTATTGGAACGACTAAAGGCACATGCTCAACAACAATGGATGTGTTCTGGATTGAAACAGTTTACAGGCATCATCCACTCTTAATAATGAGTGAGTAAGTTTACTGAATCAAGGTTGTGCAAAGTTCTTTCTTATACTTGGAGGCACAAACTGGAATGGAGAAATATCAAAAATATAGCTAAAATAATTAAAAGCATATGAAACTTGCGTGTTGTCATCATACATGTTGAAAAAGAACCGGGCCACCAAACCTGGTTGATCCAAAAATGGGTGAAAGGGTGGAACGAGCAGGGGTAGAAGCTGGCTCGAACACGCCAACCTCAGTTCAGTTTTCACTGTTGGCCAACTCATTCAAAGCTGTGATGTTTACCAATGATGTCACTTTACATACATTCTGATCAAATCTGTTTATCCAACCTCATGTCAGGTGTCACTATGGAAACGAGTGCTGAAACAAGAACTGGAGAATATCACCCATTATCACAGGGACCGCTGATGAGATGATGCTTGGGAAACTGACTTTTTGGGTCTTTTGGGTCCACAAGGCTCCATACCATGCTAACTAGTTTGCCTATCTAAGTTGTTTTATCGCTACTGAAATGATCACTTCTGAAATGATCGCTACCGAAATGATAGCTGAGTGACAGATGAGGATAGCTAGTTCTGCCAAGTTGAAATGGGAACTGAAAGAGCTCCAATCATCAGCAGGAACCCAGATTAGCCAGCGTTTGACTGCAGCCTTTAGCTCATGAGGGCTGTTTAGAGTTGCTTCCAGGTTTGAAAAGGATTTTGACATTTTTAAAATGTTCTGACTTTAAAATAAGAATAACTGTGCAAAGTAAAGTTTTTATTCCTAGATCAGAAGTCAAGTCAACACAGTTATCAAGTGATGACAGCTAGACATTAGCCATAGCAATATTGTCTAGTTATTAAAATATCTGGGAATGGATATCACAAACTTTTTTTTTTTTTAAACCAGATGGTAAATATGTTTATTTCTGATGTAAAGTTTAAAACCAGAATCGATGGAGATTGATTTGCTTTCAGAGGAGGAATGGTCATTTTTCTTTGAACTCTGAAAAATGGATGCTGCTCCGTTGGTTGCCACACATTTTTATATAAATTATATAGTGGTGGACTTCAGGGAGAAAAACTGGGAAGAACTGACTCACTGTTACTTATATGATGTCTTTTGTTTTCTTTCTTTATTTTCAAAATGCTTTATTTTATTTTATTTTCTTTTTTTTAACTTATGTTTTACATTCTACTTACTTTTGTTTTTGGATCAATTGTTGGCTTCACCTTTGTTTGGCCTACATGACAAAATTTTCTTGGTTTTTGGCTTATGAATATGAGTTTAGTCATGTAACTCCTCATTTCTCTTCCTTTATTTTGTATTACCTCTTTTTGTAGTTTTTATCACCGTTGTTTTTTTAGAATTTGATTTGATGTCTTATATTGAAAATATTTTCCCTGGTGTTTAACATTTTTATCCCCAAATAACATCAACCATTCCCTTTGCATTAATGTTACTTGTTTAGCTAATATTCTGGTGTAAATAGATCTTTTCACATTTTTACATGAGCTTAAAGAGATGAGACTACCTTTTCAATCTGCAATGATTTATTTTCTGTCTGAGATACTGAATACAGCAGCAGGTATTTTCACTTCAGGTTACAAGGGATAAATATGAATGATTAGAACTCTCTGTGATACTTGGAATTGCAGTTCCACCTATTTTAATCATACATGAAAATATGTAAGCAATAATAGCTTTTCAATGAGCTTACATCATTCAAACAGCTCCCTCAGCTCATGGTCAAACCTTGTTTCTATGGAAATACATCAACTATTTGCAAGCAAGAACACACATGCCATTACCAGTGCACTCAATGCACCCCATTTAATGTGACCTCTCTTTTTTTCTTTTTTAATATTTAATACCACTTTGGTCTTGTATTCTGAATTAAGTGTTTCCCACAATTCACCACAACCTTTAGCTTGTCTGTTTTCAACAAAACTCTGCTTTTATTGGGGTAGATGTTAAAGAATAATATTCCCTGTCAAGATAAATATTGAACATTATTGCCCATATTTTATTGTGCTGTGTTATAATGTGGATTTTTATTCTATTTTATAATTATCTCTTTTATTTATTTGTCTTTTTATTTTTATTTTTGTGCAAACCAAAGACAACATGTTTTCTTTAGGTTTTATTTTACATTCAAATCAGGGGAAGTTCTGATAAAACTACTTGTAAGACATTTGTGTCATTGTCGAAAAGTATCAAGATTCAGCTTTCACCAGAAATCAGGGCTGCCGGCTCTCACACTATTCAAATATTTTTCTGTGTCTCTCATACAACTCATCCATTTCCCCTGTAGTGGAAAAACAAATTTCACAACTAATAGCAAATTCACAGCAATACCATTTCAGGTAAAAAGAGGAACTGATACCACATATATGGAAAGGAAGGAAGCAACATGGCAAGATTTTGAGACTAATTTGAAGAAAACCGAGAAATATTGACTGTAAATGACTGCTGGTGGGCAGCACGGTGGCTTAGTGGTCAGCACTGCTGCCTCACAGCAAGAAGGTTCCTGGTTCGAGCCTCCACAGGGGCCTTTCTGTGTGGAGTTTGCATGTTC
>JBAMYA010000004.1:12601725-12618377 GCA_037176975.1 Arrhamphus sclerolepis | reverse complement strand
CACACATATATTTGACAAAAATGCATGTATAATGAAAAGGAAAAACATTTTTCTTTTTTTTTGATGACAGTGCATGTATAAGGAAAAGGAAAAGACTTTGACTTGACTTTTACTTGCTATTACCATAGATTGCACATGTGCATTTGTAAATTTCCAAACGTAATCACTGTCTTAAAAGAAAGAAGAAAAAAATGACAATATCAGGTAAATGTGAATGCATGATGTAACATGAGCAGTATTTGAGAAGTGGTGCAGCTGAACAAGAACCTGGTTAGATGTAGATACAAGACAGGTAATCGATGAATCACTGGCACAAAAGTGGAATTTGGCATTTGAAACATTTTAATTGAGAGTTTTTCAACCATAAACCAAACAGATCGTTTGAGGAAAGGGCAAGAATTTAAATCTAAGCTAGATTCCATCATGGTGCCACTGGATCAACAACTCTTAATCTGTCAAAGGTGATAATACCACATGGAAATAGATTTTTCAGAAACAAAGTCTGATTCATGAATGACCCTTAAAACATAACTGTGTCAAAAAATAGTATCATGTTAGTTTTGTTCAGAGGCAACCTCACAGAACGGCCACTGAGCAGCTGGATCACAGTAATGATGATGTAGGCAGGTCAAACTTCTGGTTGGTTCTGTCTTGTATTCTGTACGAAATATATAAAAAAAAACTCACAGGGAACAAATGAGTTTTTTATACACTCCATTATCAACAGTTTACCATTTCTTCCCCATGAGGAATAGTCCCTTTTTCCAAGATCTTTAAACCAATACAATAGTTTAAGTTAACGTTTATCATCAACACATGTATCAAAAAAATCCCTCAAATACCAAAAATTATAAAGAAGCATGAACACAACCCAATTACCAAACACCTCAACTTTTGTGGCGTCCTCTCGGCTGTCTTGCAAGTTGCATCATTGTTAGCATGGGAATACTCACTGCCAAGAATAGAGATAAAAACACCTCGATTTGCTTTTCTGTGGTTCATTCATTTGTTCATCTAATCTGCTTTTGATTAATGTGTGGGTTAATGGTAATAGAGGTCTGTTAATGTCGTAAAAAACTTGCCACAGTATGATTTCAGTCACTGTTTAGGACATGAGATGTTTACGTTGAAACTGTCGCAGTGATTTGAAGAGATGAGGCGGCAATTGTGATGGTGACTTTATTCATTTTTATGAAGAAATAATATTTTTTCCCACCGTGCCTGGACTCAATCTGTTTCTCTTTTTGGCATATTATGTGGAATTCAGTTGTGATTGAATAGTTAGCAATAGTTTTTGCCTGTTTCGAAAAATGTTTAAATTTTGATTTGTCAGCATTTTAAAAGTCGCAACTTTAAAAATCACAAACATAATATAGCATAAAGTGTTTTCAGTTATGGAGGAGATCATCTTATCATGTTATCACGCCGCACCAGTTCTGACCAAAGATTCTCCCACATCGTTTCATGTATGTGTGGTGGCTCCAACTGTTTTCATGAACTTGGTCAGAGATGAAAAGCTATCTGTTGGTATTTTATTAGTAGAAAATGACTACATATTTAATTTAATGTATAATTTAAAACTTGATTTACTTTTTTCTTTTTTCTTCTGGGACATTTGACCCACTTCAGACAGTCCCATGGGCAACCTAAGGCCTGATCATGCCTTGACATTTCATTCTAATTTATTAAAGAGATGACACAGTTTGTGAATGCATAGAAAATGGATTAGCCCCAACAGAATCTTGCTGTTTTCTAATTTGCATCTCTTCTGAAATATCTTGCAGCCTTTTGCTGCACTAAATCTTGTTAAGACTTTTGTTTCATACGATGAGATGCAGGTGGAAAGAGGGAAGAGGCATTTTCTAAACAGCACGCTAATACAGAATAATAAAGGATTAGAGGAGGTATATTTGCATATGAAGAAACTGTCACTTATGTGGGAATGCTTGATGCCAAGAATCTTGGGATGAGCGTTCGTACGACTTGTGTTTGGTGGATGAGCACATGCTGAAATGGCTCGTGGGTTTTACTTCTCGGTAGGATCTGATCAATGAGCTTACAAAGAATTAGCCTGGCTTTGCACCTATACATACACAAATCATGAGTTATTTAACATACTGCTGTAATGTTTTTGGAACAAAGTAGTAATCACTTGCCTGTGTAAATGTTAACCTGCGTGTTCCCATCTTGAACTGTGAGTCTGAGTGAACAAGCCGGAGGAAATGGGCGATTTGTCCGATAAATAGCATCCTGTGTTTGATCAGTGGATAAAATTTCAGGATGAAATTACTGGAAAAAAAATTCAGCCAATGAAGATGAGGTGAAATTTCAGCTTTCAAAAGTCAAAATCTGTGCAAAAAAAAAAATTAATAAAATTAAAAGGCAAAGAAAATTCTTTAAAGTTTGGAGAGCAAGGCTACCACAGTGGTGTATGAGAGAAGGGAAACAACAACAAAAAAGGTTGAAGATAGTTTGGGAGGAGATGTGGCAGAAGAATGCAAAGACTGAGTGTTTAATGAGTCTAAGGAACAGCATGAAGTAAAATACATACATACAAAAATACATATGTCTGTACATACATGCATACAAAGTTAAAAGCATTTTTAAAATAGTGCTTCACAACATACATTATATAAATGATTTTATTTGTACATAAAAGATGCAATTAGCAGTCAATTAAATGTATAAATACATTAATGTATACATAAAGTGTAAATGAATACATTACATTGTCCAGAGGATAGTTTGTCCCTATTTTTTCTTCTTTTTTTTCTTTTCTCACCTGGAGATCCTGAGGGCTTACAGCGGTCAATAAGCTTTCAGTTGCTGCAGAAGCAATTATAAGAAGAAGTGCTTGATGCAAATCCAAATTCATCTCTATGCATTGCCTCCTGGTAAATGTTAGATGGCAAGACTGCAACAGGCGTAAATTGAAAAGCATTGCACAGTTATGCTTCAAAGACCGGAACAGAGTTATTTTATTCAATCAAGCAAAAGCATATTGATGCTAATTGAGGAAACGTAAATCACTCCATGAATGCTCGGAGACTTTGCGTCTGCGACTGCAAATCTCTCACAAGAGGCTCCTATCAAAGCACACATTTTTATATATTTTAACGTGCAACTGTGACTGCCCATCTGTTTTTGTCTCTGGCCCTCTTTCTCTCTCAGTCAGCTGGGTGATGGACTGACCTAGGGATATAAATGACATGAATTCCTATCTATCATCCCTCCTCCATTCCCTCCCCTCTTCTTCATCCCCTGTGCTGGGGAAATCAAAGACTGCTGAGCCAAGGGGAAAAAAGATTCCATCAATCTTCACTTGTCCCTAACAGTCACGTTTACCTGACAAAGTTGCACAGCACTCTGTGAAATGCAGTTCCTCCTTGCCAAAGCCTTGGCTTATGGCCCTGAGATATTGTTTCTTTCTTTATATTAAATTCTGTTTAATGGGCTGCCTTGGTGTCTCAGCATCAGTAGGTGCGTAATGTGAACTTGCAAGATCATGGAATGTGCCACATGACCTTCATCACACATCTTCCTCTCTATTTTTAAGTTTTATATATTCAGGGATGGTTTGCTGAGCATGCAGGCAGGCCTTCAACAATGCCTCACTTAACATTCATGTAGTTACAGGCACTCAAAGCGAGCTGCCCTCCATTGTTACAGTGTCCGCTGTTGGTCACTGTGCAGCTCTAAAGACTCAGTGAGTCCCTGACTGGTAGTTGCTTTCTTAGTTATCTGCCTACAGACATCCTGGATCTCTTTATCTAGCCCCCAGTGGACCCTCATGACACTGTTGTGCTTTTTTTTTTCTTTATCCATTATACTAAAATGACATTGTCTGAGGCAGACTGAGACCAAATTAATAGCTTCCTCACTTCAATTTTGAGATTAATCTCTATTAAATACCATCTCCGGGAAAGTTCTCCACAGATTTGCTCAGGAAGTCATCAAGAACAAATTCACTGTTTAAGTGGCGATGTAAAATTTAATAGTTACATCTACTCCCCTCAAGGCTTTCAGTTTTTTTGTATCAATTTGTCAGATACCAGTTTCTTTCCAAGTATAAATAGAAAATGAGCATAATATTTGCAAAGTCATGTCTGTGTCCAATTACACTGTAACATATAAACAATAATTACAGTTTTGAAATATGTATTGCTATAGTAACAATTTAGTATTTATTTTCTTCAGTGCATGTATGGACCTTGGTGTTTTAATTGCAATGTAGTTTTGAGCAATGAAACCTCTGCGTTTTCGACTGCTGGATAAAACAAAAAGTCCCTCACAATAAAAGACGGGGAGGCTGTGAGCGTGAGGTCTTGTGGACTCAGTATTTGGTTTCACTTTGGCTCTCTTTGTATAGAAATGACATGCTGTCAATGTTAATTCCATAATGTGGATAAATACTGGCAGCGCATATAATTAGCTCACATTGATCGTACTCACACTCAGTACAAACATTCATCTTATTTATTTTGCAAACTTTGGTTAGCAAAACAAAATAGAGGAAGACAGAAAAAAGAAGAAGAAGAAAAAGTCACAGGTCTGTGAACAGTGGAGGCGCTTCATAAAGCTGATTGAAATCTGTCTCGCACCTTCAGGAGAGACAGACATATTTGACTGACCTGTTCAGGGTGAATTTTCAGTGGTCCCAGTCATTCCTGTAGATGTAAAGTTTTGGCATGATTGACATTCTTTCACCTGCCTGTATTTCTTCTGCTTTGACCAGCCTCAGTCTGACCGTTGGTTCTGTTCTGTTGGAGTTCAGTCCAGTGAAACACAGTTTTTCTTTCATTTGAGAGTAAATCAGTTGACTGGTGTGAAATCCAGCCTTCACACTGCATTTCATCTCTCTCTCTCTCTCTCTCTCTTTTCTTCCTAATCAGAGATCACTTATCTAGTCAGTGTCGTGGTCTGAAGGTTTTGTTTGTGCCTCTGTTTTATTTTTCAGTCTCTTATTCTAGTGCATCTGTTTGAGTTTGTTATTCTGCTGTCTTGCCTCCTTTTTATGTGTCAGACTTGATTTCAATCAGTTGATTACTTACCTCTCCATATCTACCCCTGTTTTCTTTGCTCCCTGTCAAAATTTGCTTTGTGCTCTTATGAATCGTTTATAGCCATTAGGTTTCCGTTCTCACATTGGTTGTGGTTTGGATTTTTTTATGCTGATTGTATTTCCTTATTGCGTGGGTTTTTTTGGGCCGCTTGTATAATTTCTGACCTATTTCCTGTCTCAAACCAAAATACAGAAGATTACTGGGAGTTAAGTTTCAGTCTGGAGTAATTTGACATGGTGAAAGTTCTGTTCTTGGGTGAGCATTAACAGGTTTCAGAAAATATTTTACTACAAAGCCTTATAAACTGCGCTAGCTAGCTGCTAACAGTTGACTCCAACAAATACTAAATAACATTACTTACTACATGCTGGTGAGCTCGCATAAAAAATAAACTCAGAGAGAAGATTATGGGGAGACAATTATCAGTCTTCACTTTTCATAAAACATACAAACATGCACATTTCATCCACCTGTGTTTAATTTAGAATAGAAGATGGAAAACATTTTGTATTGAATCTTATTTTGGATTAATGTATTGAATATGAATAATTAAATATAGTTTCTAAAAAAAATGTCACAGGACATGGGCAACAAAAGTATAAGCAGTATTAAGATGAAACACCTGAAGGAATAATTAGGCTAATTAAGGCCACTTGAGTAACGCGGTACATGATGTGTAAGCGGGGCAGCACTCACTCATCCGGGCTTTCCGGTCCTCCCCATGCCTCTAGCTCCCTCCAGCTATTCCACACAAAGTAGATCACCACTCGTGTAGCTGTCAGTGCTGATCTTCTCTGACCAAACACAGCCTGGAATTTCTTGTGAGGTGCAGCATGTTGGCATTCTTCCCCGTTTTGTCTCATGCTGAATCAGAGCCATCCATCTTGTTGTTTATTTTTATTACCCTTTATTTCATCAGGCAAGCAATTAAGAACAGGTTCTTATTTACAAATGCGGCCTTAGACCATCTTCTCTGCACACAGAGATCTTTCAGCCACTACCCACGTTACATCAGCCATGGAGGGATAGATGTGAAGTTCCTTTGCTTCGGAGTCATCTGATGTAACTGCAGCATCGCAGTAGTACACCACGATTGTAAAATCAGTGGTCTGTATCGCTTGTTTTGGCTTCTTGCGTTCTTTACTGGAAATGGTTGTGTCTGCAAAAAGCCCCAATGCAACATGGTCCTTTCACCTTGTGGCTAAGAATCGTACCATTCTGCAGTAGTCGGGCGGCCTTGTTTGAGAAATGTAACAACAACCCAAAATGTAACAACAACCTGAAATGTAAAAAAAAAAAGGAATAAAACCCAAAATGTAATAACTGGTTGATAATGTATATGTACATTGTACATGTACATTGTACATGTATGTCAAAAGTTATTACGTTTTGGGATCAGCAACTTGTTACATTATAAACCAGTTATTAGATTTTGGTTTTTATTACATTTTTTTTTATAACATTTCGGGTCGTTGTTACATGACGGGGTGTTGTTACATATCAGGCTCTAACAAGCCTCAACAGGACACTAACAGGACTGGGACCTCCCATACTGTCAACAGACTAGATGCTTACGAAAATCTTTAAATCTTATTATAAAAACATGAGCAAGGATAACATACATAATGATCGGCTCAATAGATTTTATCATCTTTAAATTGCAAATGAAAATTCAGCCAGGCTCCCAGACCACACCCTGATGTCTGTGGTAGCGATTTCACAGTGGTATCATGAGATCTTTCAGAAATGTGGGTAAGCAAACTTCAGGAGAAAAACAACTTTGGCTCTTTCGTTATATGTCTGTTTTTCTACAAAGCACAAAGAACACCAAGATCCACAGGTGATCATTTGATCTTCAACCTCCACACGCAGCAATGTGATGGGACCTGATGGCATCTGCAGGAGGCAGTCCTCTTCCACAGAGACCACAGCCTTCAACTTCCATTCTGCCCATTCTGATGGAGGCACAAATGTACTTATCTGATTGATATCTGATAAATGTTTATTATAGGACTGAAGCCTGAATCTGATCTGTTGACGATCCAAATTTTTGCTGCTTACATATACACTGTTCATATCTTGGTAAAATGGTAGAACAAAAACAAAAATGAATTCAGAATCAATAATTCAGAAGAATGTACAGCTTAAAATTCAAAATATGGAAAAATCTTTGAATTTTTGATGTTTGGTTTTGTTTGTTTTCAGGGAAGGCATGCATCGTTTCAGCATAGCAGTTTTAAACTGCGCTATGTATTCATCACACACAGTGAGTCCAGCGTTGTAGCATCAGTCTGGGAGCTGACGTGTCCAGGCTGCATTCCAGACTTTTCAGCTCTTCCCAGACATATTGATTGTTAGTAAAAGAAACAGGAATTTAATTCAATTTTATTTTATTTCTTTATTACAAGTGTGTAAATATCACCTTGTCCTAATTTTTATTTATTTATTTTTCCTGAGTCAAGTTGCTGACATCAAAATTCAAATTGCTTTACATGTTTACAAAAGATGCTTGATACAAATCCTCAGTTTGAACATGTGGTATCTTTGTGTTTACTTTGAATTAAATACCATTAAACCTTTTTCTGTTAGAGTTGGCAGGATATATTCATAAATGATACAAATTACATCGAAAATAAGTTTATTTGTTTCACAGTACAGCCCTGTTCACAAAGTATCTTCACTTTTTATTCACAAAACATTTTAAAGATGATATAATATATGATAGATTCCATTAAACATATCTTTTGATCTGACCTCAGTACGTTTGCCTGTATAAGATGGTTTTATCTGTTGATATGACAGACCCTCTTTATCACCACTTTGCCAAACTTTGCTGTAACTTTTTGTATAAATCTTTAGTCTACACATAAAACACTTGAATGCTTTCTTTTTTTACATGAGTTATTCCTGTTTAACATATTATGATACAGAGATGTAGCGCTGTCCTCAGCTGGCTGAATAAATTATATGTTAAGGCAAAGATATTCAAGGTTTTCTTAGCTGAGTATCCAGAGCTGGAGTATATCTGTCCTCATTATTCTGAACTGATATTGCCCTAAGACAGATCAGGCTGCAGATGCTAACTACTCCACTACAGTCTTTGCCTGGCCTTGTTTTTCATTGCTGCATTGATGAAGTTATTGCAGATATGCTTATGATGGTCTTTCTAAGTATAGAAAGTTCCCTGGGTCTGGCTGAAAGCCCAGAGGATCAACATTATTATTGCAGGTCAGAAAAGAGCTGGCCAGAAGCTTGTCCCTTGAGGCTGCCTAATGAGAGGACAGCATGGTTGGAGGAGGAGAGGCACCTGAAAGATCACTGAACTCAACAGAAATGCCTGCAGTCAGTGTGTTGACGTGGCTGCAAGGCCTCTGCAGACAATGTCATGACCCTGCTCTGCCTCCCAGACATAGGCGGCCATTTATCCAATATGTTAGACCCTCTAGCTGCGGTTCGGGTGACTAAACACAAGATGGCTTCACAGCCAGGGCAGAATTCTGGAGGATTCTTGGCTTATCTGGGATTATTTTAGCCTCTTAGCATCACTATTACTGTGTTTCCAACATGACAAGATATATCGAGCCATCTGCAGACTGCACCATGACAGGTGTATGATGTTATTGTTCACAGAGCCTCGTGATTCAGAAACATTACTCTGCAGGACCATGAGGAGACCCAGAGCTGAGTTAATGAAATGTTTGTACAAGGGGTTTAGTGCCCAGCATCTGCAAGGTTTGAATGTTTAGACACAAAAGCAAACACGTCTTGAAAGTTCTCAAGTACAACATCATTAAGAAGAATAACCATGTTTTTCTTTACCCTGAGCCTTAAATAACATAAATCTGTTTCTCAGAAAAGCTTTTCCTTTTGCAGCAAAAACACTCAGCGTGTACTGCAATGGCCTGCAGTCACTGTGAGGCTCCGTGACAAGGCTTTTTGTGGTATTAACAGCAGAGAGGAAGGGAAAGTAAAACTGTGAGTGGCACTCACAGTTTCTTGTTGAAAAGTTGCTGTGTAGAGAAAGATCAAAACTGCCTCTGCCCTTTAGTATCATCTACAGGAAATTATAATGCAATAACGGAAGCTCCCTAGCTTTCTAAATGAGAATATAAACAAATGATGGATAGCAATAATCTGAGCAGTCAGCAGAGCGCATCGGCAGCACATCGGTGCCCATGACCATGTTAAACATTCACAAAGAGGAAATAAATGGGGTGGAGACCAATATCAGCAATAAAAATAGCTCTTTTAACATAAATAACTAAAATTTACAATTGCAGATCAAGTTGCTTGTGTTGTGTTTGTATACATATTTATGTAGCTCAAGGTGTGTGTGTGTGTGTTTGTGGGTGAGTGGGTGGGTTTGTGGGCTGAGTATTTGTCTCTCTTTCCTCTCAGATGTCAGGCCAATCCATGTTTGTACCTGGCAGTGGATGCAGGTGCTCTGATGGCCTCGAGCACCCTTCTTACCGCTGCATCATGTTTTGTTTGCTTGTTGGTTTGCTTTTCTGTCTCATCTGTTTTCTCTTCATGTCCACTATCCAAGCCTGTTTTCATTATGTTGTTTAAGCACCCACCTCACGACATGTTCTTATTTGCTGGGAATTACATGCCATTTTTCCCAGTTGAAATGAAGAATAATTTCTCTTATTCAAAGGAGAAATCACACCCTTTTTTTCAAAAGTTGACATTATTTTCCTGATGTCTTTATGACATGTTTGTGACATGCTTTAATCAAAATGCCACATCACACAAAGTACAAAAGCCACGTGTGGAATTACTCTCCTCTTTGCAAAACAGCTTCAGCTGTACGATGTCTGGCGTTAGCAGCTCTGTTCAGGTCATTCCACAACACCTCTTTTGGGTTAAGGTCTGGGTCCACAAAGTATTTTCCCCGTAGTGTTGCAGATTGCCAAGGTGCTCTGTCACAAAGGGGTGCAGAAATGTGTTTGTTTGAAGAGCAGCAGCTTTCTCCACAGTGTTCCGCCACAGACAACCTGCTTGCAGAATGAATTATGCATTTTAGATGTTCTGCAGTTCCAATGATGTTTTCAACCCCTACCTGTTCTTTCTTCTTTCTGCTCCTTCTTTACTTTCTCCATTTAAAACGTTTTGTCTAACTGGACTGATGACTTAGTATCCCCTTCGAGCCTTATGCAGTTCATTTACTATTGATTGTGTGTCTGCAGAGGTCTCCTTTTAGTGAGAAATGTTTCACATCTGCCGATGCCTCTTATTTGAGCATCTTTAATCTCTAAAAGTAGCTCTAAAACATACCTCCAAACTTATTTCAGTGAATGGACTCAAGATGTGGAGACTACTGACGCCAATAAGTTTGCACTGGGATAATTAGCCTTTGGGTTCACTTTCTTTTCCCACCATCACATCACTGTGAATGTTTAATGTTGTGTTAAATAAAGACATGAGAAATTAAAGTGTGTATGTGCTATCAGCTTAAGCATATTGTTTTTGTCTGTTATTGTGACTAAGATGAAGATCACATCACATTTCATTGCAAGTGAATGCAGAAAACCAGTTCATTAATTTGGATTCACATAATTTTTTGTGCCACTACATATGTTCACAAGCATAGAATTTTGTATTCTTCTCTGTCATTTTTTTCAATGAGCTTGTTGATCATCTGTGGACTTCTCGCCATATCTTCTTTCTTAGCTGCAAGAACAGAACTTAAGTCGTAAACCAAATGATGCTGGAACACTAACTGCAGTCTGAGACAAGGGTTACCTGAGGTCAACACTGATACTCGAACGCACACACAGCACAACACTTAGGTGCCCAAATGTCAAAATATCAAGCCAATTGATATTTATATATTACTTTTAAATGCTTTATGTGTAATTTATAGACTGTATTAGGTGCAGGATCACGTCTTACCTTACTAGTTATTCATTATATCCCACATAGCAGCCAGGTGCGTCTCATCCTCCTCCCTGTTCTGCACTTTGCTCCGTTATTTTGACAAACAACGCCTTTAGTTTCAAACGTGACGTACTGCATAATTTGATTCAAACATTTCACATTTCAATGTAATTTTATAAGAAATGAATAATTCCAACTTTATTAATGATCAACATAAATTTTAACACTGATCTGCAATTCAGTTTTGTTAGTTTGTTATATTTTTGTGTTTTTAATAAAAGAAAATACCTGTGACTTTGAACTTTTAGGGGCGGAGGTTTAGGGCAAACACAGAAGTGCTAACTTGAAGGGACACATGTAATTTTAACAAGCCCGTAAGTGGCTGTTAAAATTTATGGTTTGTGTAATTATTTGGAGATTACATAATCTGTCCTTTTTTTCTTTTTTGTTCAAGGCAGTCAGTTTTGTTCATGGCTTTATTATTAGGAGCTTTGAAAAATATCGGATCCAAGCAAACAGTTACTGGAACGGACCCTGTCAAAATAAGAGACTTCCCAGATCCTGATCCGGCTCAAATTAAACCCTGTGTAAGATCATGTTATTGGATTATATTATTAAATGTGCTAATAATACACTTGGTCTGAAGTTTGATTGTTGAAAAAAAAGAAAAGAAAAGTCAAATGCTGCAGTTGACTTTGACCAAGATCTCAATTAGGCTATATAACCAGGACAATGCACATCACATTTAACTGTTGCTACTCAGCCATCCGTACTGTTTGCGCTCCATCCCACAACAACTCCAACATGAGTTCACTCTTGGAAGCAGGTGTTATCTGTGAAATCATCCTCAATGACCTCAACCAATTACAATGTTGAATTAACTCGAAGTAAGAGCACGGCCCTGACTAGCACCACTTGCAGCCATATGAGTGAAAGCATCTAGCCATAGATATCATTGACATCTTCCCCCCAGAGCCCTTTTACAAGATTCACCACCAAACCACTCACCTTGGGATGAACTGGTTATTATGTAGTCTCTGGAGGCAGACTGTCAAAGCTTTGTCATCTGGCCTAACCATCACCATCAGTTAAACAAGCAGGGCTCAGCAGAGAGATAGGAGGATTAGCTTGAGTGCTGGTGTGCTGCTTGTTGTCCTGTCTGCTGAGAGGGGAAAAAAAATAAGTTTGAGTTTATTACCAGTATCAATATTTGACATTAATCATCCAGGGAGCAATGTGAGCAAAAATAAATGCTAAAAAAAAACAAACATGCTTGCAATTGCATAAACACAGACCCGTGCTCTGGTCCCGTATTGGTTGAGGAGAATGTGTTTGTTGAAGGTCATGTCAGGACTAACCAGTACAGGCTGCAGCCAGTCCACCTGCAGATTAAACATGTACAAAGCATTTTATTTACCAAATCATTTCTGACTATATGTCAGAATTATGCATGTTTTAACAGTACAACATGATAGTAGTTCCATGCTATAATAATTGTATGTGGGATGTTATCATAAAATAGCATATTTACAATGACCATAGACTTAAAAGAAGAAATGAGGGACGTCACTGAAGGAGCTGTGCCAAATTCACGATCCAAATAATCTTATGTCCATTATTCCTAGAAATCTATGCATTGACTCATTATTGTTGCATGGTTTTGGTTTTTCAGTATTATTCTATATTTTCTAAAATCGCACAGCATACTGGGTGACACCACAACATGCTGTTTTACCTTTTAAAGTGAGACTAATTGTCCTCAGTTTATCCTCAGCTCGAAAGTCAAATTCACCAAAAGTAGCCAAGTTGATTTTTTTCCTTAAAGCACCACAACAGAACTTGAACTCGCCTCCAGAAAAGTTATTTAAATAATTTTAGCAGCATTCTGACTTATAAAAAGACAAATTTCCACTTACGCCATGTTGTAAGTCCAAGCAATCACATTAGGACTCAAGCAGACCTGTCAGTGGGTCACCCTGCCAGAGTTGCCAGATGCCCGGAGAGAAACCCCCAATCAGATGACCCGCTTATTCACATCTTTTCTGTGTTTGTCATTAATGTGTCTCAAACTACAATTTTGTAAATGTGAAATACATCCACAACTAAAACAGACTAATAAACTACCAATATTTGCACACAAATGTACACAAAGACAAGCAACTCAAACATGGCAACCATGGTGACGGTGTTTACTGTGTGTAGCTGGTCAGACATTAACCAAGACAAACATGCATGCATGGTCATAACGAATATCCTGGCCAAGGCATCGAAGAAAATGAAGAGAGTTTTGTCAGAAGAGTCAAGAAAAAGAGAGAGAGCAAGTCACACAAGTTAATACTGGACTGGCACAAGACCAGAGAGCTGCTACTGGGATAGCGACCTAGCCTTGCTGCTTTTGTCTTTTTTTGTTTTCTTTTTTCTTTTGCTTTCCACATCCTGTGCATTTGAGTTTGACGAGTTTGAGTTTGGTTGATACCAGGATGTATTATTAAAGATCTTTCTTTGTTGGCTGGCTCATAGTTTATTTTGTGATCGAAGCCGAGAGAATATTTACAATGATGGTAACAGACAATTGAGCTTCTCAACCACAGAGGGCGCTAAAGAGCACAATCGTAGTGGTGTTGCTTTAAGTAATTGATGCAGCAGTCATCTTCATGCACAAATCAGCTGCTCCACATTATTAATGATCAGTGGCCAAAGGTACTGCGCTGGGGCACAATATAAATTTACTGTATAATGTCTATGGTTAATTAACCATAATTTGACCCAGCTTCTTTAGTTGAATCAGTTAAGCCTTTGAAAACCAGCATCAAAATTGTTGAGAACAGAGATTACATGCATGTATATAAGTGCCTGTTTGTGTGTGTGTGTGTGTGTGTGTGTATACAAGTAATCCTTCATAGTGAATGTGGATGATGTATATACATTCTTTTTTACTATTTACAAATCAAAGAAAGATGAAAATGTTTATTTTCTTTCTTTCTTTTTTTTTTTTTTTTCACTGAATATTGCAAATCTGATGCATGGCTGTAAATATTACAGTTGTTCTATCTAAATAACAGAAGGGTGAGGCCAGATGGAGTCTGAAGTCTGAGTGAGCACTTTGCCACAGGAACTCAATGTGCTTGATTTTGTTCATAATAACAGTGGAACAATTCACAAGAGGCTTTTATTCTTCTTCTTCTTCTTCTTCTTCTTCTTCTTCTTCTTCTTCTTATTCTTATTCTTATTCTTCTTCTTCTTCTTCTTCTTCTTATTATTATTATTATCATTATTATCATTATTATCATTATTATTATTATTATCTGGAATAAATGTGGTCTACACACATCACATGTAGCCTGGCATGGGTACAGCACATGATGCACTGTTGTGAAAACAAACTCCATCAGTTTACTTGATAAACTTTCATTTGTATTTCACTTTGCAAAGCTTTGTTTGTGACTGCATTAATCAATGATGCAAAGATTTTGCAGTGTTGTATAATTCAGCGCTGAAACTATGTGGGATGTGCATGCACTTGATCGATAGTGCAAGTGGAACGACTGAATCCCCATTATTCAAAGTGACAGGGGGGATTTATGTTTTAACCCCCCATATGAAGTTTTTTTTAAATTTGATTTTATCTTTTTATCAGTTCTCATTTTACCATGTTCAGTAACCCAGTCATAATTTGAAACAATTAAAAAAAGTAATTTAAAATGTGAGCCATGCTTTTCTGTGCACCAAGGAAAATCACAAGTTTCAGCATATAAATGATGAAATCTGCCTTTTTCGTTTAAGGCAGGACTGCCAACGCTCTCCAGTGTTTCTCAAATCAATCATTCAAATCCCACAGCAAATAATAGGAAGGCTCAAAGATATTCCTTTATTATGAATGTAATAATAATCCAAAAGAAAAACAGAAAACTCATTTTAATTTTCTCCATGTTTTATTATCAATAAAACGTGGTTCATGAAGGATACGTGGTTTTTGGTGACCTGCCAAGGACGCACCGCGGCCCCCAGCCGCTGCAGCTACAGTAAGGGACATCCAGGGGAAGACTTTACCTGGTACACCAAGGTATGAGGTAGGTGTGTGTGTGTGTGTGTGTGTATGTGTGTGAGAGAGAGAGCATATTGTGTGTGTCTTGGGGTCAGCAAAGACACGTTGTAATAATCGTCCTCTTCTTTCTAGGTTGCTGCTGCGGGGAAAAGGAGGAGGAAAGAAGTACCAGGTCTGTCAGACGAAAAGGCGATGATGTCAAGACGAGCATAACTCGTATGAAATGTGCAAAATTCATTTGCACGAAGCACAGCGTGATGACAGATCTCTCATGTGCTGTGTAGATAAGCCTTGTTCATTTCCACATTTTCATTTTTGTCTATTTCTGTATAGTTTCACAATTTGACCCTAAACGGAAGAGGTGTCTCATGTTAAAAAACTCTGCATTACTCCATAAAACCAAAAAAACAACACATTTTTCAAAATGTAATTTAAAAAAAACAAATATCAAGGTCATGTAAAACTATTGTATTGAAGAAAAGTGAAGAAAGTTTTTACTTTAATTTTTAGTGAAAACTGAACCATCCTCGATGAAACTGATCTGTGAGTGCTAAAGAACATAAGTGCTCTAATTATTGGTTGAAGTGGTTAGTGATGGAGATAATAGTGAGGTTTAAACACTTTTTATTTGTTTTTTGTTTGTTTGTTTCTGACACTTTGGGTTAATTTGACCCAGACTATGTTTAATTATCCAAGACACAAGAATCCATGTTATACTCTTATAATTTGAATGTGTTTTATACGGCCTCATTTCATTTTTCAGCCAAATTATTTTAATAATTGTATTTCAGTACATTAAGATCATTTGTATCTGTGGACTGATCATATTTGTTCTGTCTATCATGGTTTTGGACTTGAGTCTGTTAAATAAACTGAACTGAATTGAATTTTGTGCTGAAATGTTATAGTTAATCAGTATTTTACCCCTGTTCTGTCACTTTAGTTGGAAATGTAAAACATGGATTCATTTTCAGAAAACATAGTCATGCAAAGTAGTTCAGTTTAGAGCTTGACTGTAAACTATAGATTGTTACTTCAAAATGAAAAAAAATGCAATCAACATATGCTTTTCTGCTAAATACTTTAAGCGACATTACTTGCATGCTCATCCGAGCCATGACAGGATCAAAGTCATGGGACTTCCATAACATGGTTTTATTCTTGAAGTGATTTCACCTTCCATCAGGGAGGCTTTGTTAACTGAAGGTAGCCTGGTCAGTCATACCCATTCCTTCATAAGTCCTCTCTCAGCCATTTCCATCAGTCCAGAACCGAACAACCAAGAACATGTAATGACTCGGAGCACACAAGAGCCTCTGTTTAAACCGCGCAAGATGGAAGGTGAGATAATCTTCAAAAAACAAGAAAGGAAGCTCTCTTGCCTTGGTTCAAGTCTTTAAGAGTGACATCCTCTTTTTACGAGGTCATTCACTTTCATAAGTTTGTAAATAATTGCCTATATTGGACTATATGTTAACATTAGTTTACAGCAGAGGCGATTTGTCACAGACAGCAGGGGAAGCCAAACTGCCTCTGAAATTCTCTGACCAAATTGCTACATCTTAAATTGACGGTAATTCACAAAAAATGAGATATGCCCAATATTGCATTTACTTTCATGACTACCATATGTCATCCCGTAGCTTAATCAAGTGATTTCTCGT
>JBAMYA010000004.1:12568948-12601625 GCA_037176975.1 Arrhamphus sclerolepis | reverse complement strand
GATGTCACCACATCACACGGGGGGGAGCATCTGACCTGCAGCGCACACACACACACACACACACACACACATATATATATATCTATATATATATATATATATATATATATATATAGATATAGATATATAGTGAACCTGTTTTTTTTTCCAGTTTGGGTGAAACTGGACAGAAAAATATCTATGACAACCACATATAAATGGTCTACTCAGGAATTCCAGTGGAGGGGGAGGGGGAAGGACAGTTTGAAAGCAGCACAATCAATAGCAGGTTTTCTTCCGTTATTATTTTCTTTCCTGGTCTCATCCACTTTTGGCGATCCTGTTAGCAGCATATAATCTGTCTCAGTATGGCACCTCTCTCGGATGCAGCCTTCTCAGTTTATGGATTACTGCTCTTTATTGGAGGGAACAAGAGAACAAGGGCACACTTTAGTCACAATCGGAAAACTATAAGGAAGCACGCGTTGCTGCTGTAGATGAGACGCTAAACAGACAACAACCAGGACACACAGACTAAACATCTAACGCTAAGCCTGCTGGTGCTTTATAGCAGCTTGAATAGAGGATTGAGGAAGGACCAGGCTGTGCATACTGATTTAGCAGAAATATGCCCCCAAGTCTGAGATCCATAATGTGTCCTCTAAACCTGAGAATAAGGATACTAATTTTATAGACAAAGAAGACATTTGATTTTTATTTTCAGCGGGCTTTTGATACACTGAGGAACTACTAAGGAAGGAAGCGAACTGTTAATTAAGTACATCAACATTTTCTTTAGCAGCTGGGGAAATTCCAGCCACCTCTCACCTTCCCTCCCCCGATTATATTTTGTAGCTTTAATAGAACAGCCATAAGAGTCAACCACTGGTTGACTAGTGGATGGTGGACCAGTTAAAATCTTAGAATTCCTTCAGTATGACATTTACATCTGTTTAGTTTCTACGTTCAGCCACTCACTTAACAAGTTCCCCATTCACCACTCAGTGGTCATTTTTACCGATTAGCATGCATTTGCATCAAAGATGATGTTCCTAATGCTCGGAAACCACCCGCTTAATTCCGACCTAAACAAAAAAGTCCTCATAAAACCATTATAAGCTGCAGTTCAAGCAGGATTAAAAAATTAAAAAATATATATATAAATAAAATTCCTGCAATTCAAAAAATGCTGTTGATTAATCCTTGAATCAATTAACAAAAATCAATTAACAATACAGGAGTTTTTCTTCAATTAGCAGCACATACTCATGTACAATATTATCAATATAAAAATATTAAAGAAGTTGATTCTATAGTTATGAAACATTAAAACATTTTTTAAACATGCAAAGTTACAGTTGTAGCATTAATATAAAGTGTCTCCATGTGTATTAAACAGTTTACAGAATATTTATGTACTACATGTACCATCAAGTAGAGACGATCTGGTTCCAGAGGACAGTACTTTAAGTATGTATGTACAGATTTCTACAGATTTCAGTGAGGACTGGTCTTCTGAGATTTAAACTTGAAACTTATTGAAATTTAATTTTGGCTCCGTGAGAATTTCAGCTGAATTCCCCCAAACAATATTTTCTGTGAGTGTCAAACATTTTCAGCAGATAGAATATGTCATTTATGCACATATTCCTGTTGGGATGTGCATACAGTCACCCTGCTGGAAATACATCTAATAAAACCCATGATTGAAAATGTAATTAGTCAATAAGAATTTAACTGAACACAACTTTAATTAGGCAAAAATTAAAACGATGCTTAATGTTTTCATTAATGGGGTCAATGGGGTCTTTTCTAATTGCATGTCTTGCGTTTAAACAGACTGATTCTAAAGTAAGGAAGCTCTATTATGGACCTGCCAAGTCTGAAGTAAAAAGCAGGGACTGAGAATATTTTGAGTAGTAAAATAAAAAAAATAAATTAATAAAACATTAACTTAAATTTCTCTGTTGGTACAGCTTCACTTTATTTTTTGTAGTTCTCTCTAAAGCTGCATGTAAAATAAAATGCTCTTCTTGAGTCATTCTGTGCAGAAGGAGGGTGAAATAAGCCGGGACTTTTCACTTCAACAGTTGTTTCACCACACTATGCAAGTTAATTAACAATACAATGGCTGTACAATTAAAAACTATTGTATACAGTTCAGGGAGAAACAATGCCACCATGTAGACGATTAACAGTAGTACATTTTCAGGTCAAACGCTGCAACTTTATCTTTTGTTTTTGGAAGACTTAATCAGAGCAAGCGTCACATGATGCATGGACCGATGAGACGAATCTGTAAAATCTGACAGGAAATGGTCTCTCACATTCACTCTTGCTCTGTCTGTCACTTGTTCCCTCTGAAACGTAATTGTGAGAGTAATTTGTGGGATCCTTTGATTTGCAGGGGACTTTACTTAAGTTACAGGCATCAGGGAGCAGAGATGAATATGTTGCAGTCTCCTGGAGCTGCTGGGAGACCTGGTATGCCTGATTATTCACCTGGTGAGGTAGGTACAAGTAGGGTAACACATAGTCTGAATATGAATCACTAATATTCAAAATACAGAACAACTTATGGTCTTAAAACACCTCCTTTATTGCTTTTGTCCATCATTTGAGTACCTTGACTGCCTGTTCAAAGGTCTGTTCACGATCACGATTATGGTTATGCCGCATGATCGCATGTTTTATGATCATGTTTAAATGCAGGATGAACATCTGCCCAAAACCTACACCAGGAACAGTGAAAAACAAAATCATGCTGGGTTGAAGGTTGGACATAACTTTTCCTTCAGTAATATTTGCTGTCTGAGTTGCAGTCGAGGTGCGTTACGGTTACCACTGAATGGAACTGCACACCGCTGAACGTCAGAGCAGAAGACCTTGTATATGCAGATAGTCATCGTACCTATGAAATAGTGGATCGACAGGCGTTTGACCGAGTACTGTTCATAATAATAGCGTGTTGAAACAATGACACGGCACCAAATGATGTAGCAGACACTTCTCTTTAAAGATGAGTGTGCTCAAATCCTGACGAGGTGAGGCCTGTTGTTCCCTGTTATTTTGCCTATTATCTCTTTTTACACTTTGTGATGATGAAGACCTGGATTGTCACAGTTGCTTCTTATTACATAATCCTGAGTAGGAATTGCTGTTGAGGTTCATTGTCAAATATCATGATATGAAACTTGTTGATGTTTTTCTGTTTTCATGTGTATTTCTCGATACACTGAAAGGAGGAACAACTAAGTGTAAGGAAATGGATGAATAAATTATTCACTGATGCAAGTACTAAAAAAATTCAACCCTTTTCCTGTTTGAATTGAATACATTATACGCTGCCTTGTTTAAGATGTAGCTTTTGTTAAGAGATGTTTTCTCAAAGCTTGTGAATAATAAACCATGTAAAAGGGGTTAAAAAGGCACAAGGCTCTGCACATCACTTATTTATAAGCATATGCATGCCCAACACACTTTCTGTTTATGAGCAAGCATATTAACTCTTTAACCAATTAAGTAGTCAGGAAGATGCGCTGTGCAAGATGTGCGTTCCAGTGGGCACTAGGGAACGTTGTCTTTAAATAATACAAAGATAAACTGGTCTTTTCACAACAAAACACTTTGGAAACAAATCAGCAATGGACGTGACTGAAAAGAATTTTTTTATGTGAGGATTTTTCTTTTTATAAATAATATTTTGTGAAATGTGTTAAAGATTAGGATTTTCTAAAAAAAAAAAAAAAGGCCTTCTGTTTATACTGGGTGTTAAATCATGTTAATAGTGTTTGTTCCTGACAGTAACAATATCATTTTTACTTTGACTGAAGTGCATCTTTGTCCTGACAGCCAAAGAGCAGTTCTCAGTCATAAAACACAAGCATTGTCTGCACTCGCCTGTTTTTGAATCCTCTGTGATTGGCTAGTTTACTTCTTTTCATTATGACATCCACTATTTCTTAGCACTTTTTTTGGAGGGAAATTGATGAAGCATGATTTGCTGGCATGACAGATAGATGGTTGCTGGGAACGGATGACTTGCTTTGATTAAAGCAGGCCGTTTGGCTGGCTTTGCACATCATAGTGTAAGAATGGATTACTCTGCTGCAATGTGGGTCACGATATTTAGCAACAGGGAAGGTTTAGACTCTGCAGTGCATGGGAGACAAGAGCCACAAGGAAGATTACAATGAGATGCAGCTCTATACTATGTGATTAAACTGTGGCACCTACAGGAGCTCACTACCACCTATTAAAAGGTGCATTTCCTTCTCTGCCTAGCTGAATTAGTTCTGAATGTAAAAGCTAATGTGATGATGGCAGTGCTGTGGGTGCACATAGATATGATTGAGTGTGTCAAGTTATTGACCTCTAGTGAGGGAGGAGCATTAATGTCCAGTGTTCCGTGAAACTGGCCCACACCCCATGTCCAAGGTGAGTGGCACTGCCCTGTCCCATGGCACACTCCTGCTTCTGATGGATTGACTGGGCCTTGGAGCTTTTTGTGTCTTTTTTGTGATTGTGGAAAAATCCTGAAACTATTACTCGTCTAGAGCATGTTTGGTGTCGGCTATTTCCCCACATCACATGTAAAGTCGTTGTTCTCCTTGTAGCTCCTCGGGAACATTTATCAAGACTCTCTTTCCATGTCTCATGCTAATGAATCCCTGTACACTTTCTACTCTAATGATCCTCAGGAAATACTCTCCTCATGTCTCCCTTTTATCACTATCTCCAATGCTTCTTTCATTTATCTAATGCACTCTTTCATTTAAGTAACAGATAAATGAAACGTGCCTGCAACATTTTCTTCCCATCATGTTCGCCTTATCTCCCCTCCTTTTTTTTTTTTTTTAACAGCGCACTTTCTCTCTTTGTGATTGAATGGATGAGCTGAAAACCCGGACGATGTTGCTGAACTCCTACACAGCACTGTTTTGTGCATGCCAGTTCCATTTATAGGATGAGTTATAGATTTCCCCTCATCATACGTGGAGGCAGGAGTGTGGACACACTGCTGACAGCATACCTAAGTTAGAGATTTGATTAGAGGCTGCCACTTGCAGCTTTGCCTGGAGACGACTAATGAGAGCTTTGACTTTCGATGTTTAAATTGCAGCAGTGATTGGCTGTGAACAGAAAACATGCTAATGTCATTACGCACATCATCACCTTCACCTCTTACGGAGCAGCTGTGAGTCAGGTGGGAGGGTGGTGTCTTTTCAATTGGAAGATCACTGGGGCAATCCTCAGGTTCTCCAACATGTTGACGTGCCCTTGTGCAAGATATTAAACTTTTACAATGTACTTAATATGCTAATATTCACATACTTAACACACTCATGAAGCAGAGTCGTCTTTTTTTTTTTCTAAGAGAGCAAACTCTGCAACTCTGTAACAACAAAAGTATTCATGTGGTGCTTGGTACAAGAAAATGATGCACAGAAGTGATGGATGAGCTAAACTGTGTGAGATTGATAGATGTTCTCTCTATGCAGTACTTTGTCCTTTAACAGACTTCCAGAACGGAAGGTGTATGAGGGACTAGTACTGCTGAGCTATCTAGCTAAAAAGAGGCAGGAACTGTTCACTGTATACGTCTTCTTTTCTATGTTGGACTTTTTTCTTCATTTCTCATTGTACACCCTCTCTCCATATCCTCCCTTTACCCTCCATCTACCCTCCATCTCCATCCACGCATTTCTAGCATTCATGCAAAATCTAGCATTCCTTTTTCATAGACACCTGTCACAATTTTGAGTCTTGCTCAGTTATATTATTGTGATGAGTGTTAGTTTTGGTTTACTGATGCTGTTTTGCTGCTTTGCTGCATTATTGTCTCCACCTGTGTGTCTCATGTGTGTGTCTGCATTTTTTTGTGTTCCCGCTGTGCTTCTAGCGCTCCAGGAGTTCCAGAAAGTGGGTTTTATAACTTACCTAGTTAAGTAAGCTCAAACTTTGCAGTAGACCTACATTTATGAGTGAGCTAGTCAACATGGTAACATATGCTCTAAACATAACCTGGTAGGGGGTAGGTTTTGTACCAGTTATGTTATAGTAGTTTAAGTCTGTGCTCATCAAGGAGAGAAACACAAGCACAAATAATCTGTCTAACACTGAGATGCTGGTAGAGCGCTGTTGTTTCTTTCACTGAATCTTTGAAGTATTTAAATAACATCTTCAGCCTGATGTTTTCAATTTTTCGCACCATGAAGCTATCAGAACACCTGAAAAGAAACTGGCCATTGCCCCCATTTTGGCTTTAGAAAAGATGCTGTTGAATGAGGCTATGGCTGATCCATTATCCATTAAATAAAAATAAAAAAACCTTTGCGTAGGTATGAGATTCTGATGGAATTGTTTGATACCGATGTGTTCTTTTAAATTATTTCTGGTTAAAACAACAACATTAGCTTATGCTGTGCGGTTCCCACCCCCCTCCCCAAAAAATCCCCCAAAAAATCCCCAAAAAATAAGACATCTTAGAATCATGAATTCCAAAAGCAAATGAATTATTTAAAATATCTTTAGGTTATTTTTTGTATATTTTCCTTACTTGAAAAATGTGTATTTTACTTTGTTTTTACTCATCAGACTCTAGCTTTCTATCTTATTGGCTCCCCAGGATTTGTTGCTCTACAATTCTTTGCCATTTTTCACCCTTTCTATTGTGGTTTTTGAGATCTGCACTGATGTGCTCATCTGCCCATAGTTCTATCGGGCACTGTACCTCCTCTTTCGACCACGTCTGTCCCCGATATATCACCAGCGTTGGCTCCAAAACACACCATGCAGCTTTCTTCGGTTGATCAAAAAGCTACGTACCAGAGTAGGGCCGAATCGCGGCCAGGCAGCGTTCTCACCAGCAGCAAACCGAACTGCAGTTCACATGGAACCGCACCCAGACCACCTTCTGGAGGTGGTCTGGGTGCGGTTCTTTAGTCCGGACCAAATTAAACTGGTTTGCTTTCACACCAGCTCAAACGAACTGTACTTACAGGTGTTCCGGACTCCAGCCTGCTTTAAGCGGACCAAATGGTGTAGGTGTGAAAGCACCCTTTGTATACTCAACTGTTAAAACATCACCTTTATTATTATTTGAGTCCAACATGCGATGGTAAAGTGATCAATATTGGGAAAACAAAGTTGGAAATCATTAGTTATTTTCGGTACCTCAGCAGCGTGTTGGCTCGGTCCTCAGCTGAGCCTGTATTGTGACACTGCTGTTCTCTGAAAGTGTGGACAAACATACTAATTCAAACAATCCCCTTATTGATTCTTACTTGAGAGGTTTCCAAGCAGCAATTTGATAGTGAATTGCTTGATCGGCACTGTCTTTCATGAGCATTTAAGGTGGATATGAGCTTGCTGGATGCTAATGTGAGGGGACAGCTACTTGCAATTACTCAGGCTGGTACCGCTAATGAATTTATGCTGTGCAGAACAGGTAACTTCCAGCCTTCATTGTTCTCACTGAAGATGATTACATAAGCTGAAAAACATCTAAATTATTGACATTTTCTGCTTTTGTATTTTAAAACAATGACATATTGTATTCATTTTGAGATTGCTATATTTCGTCCCTTCCTTTATTCTGAAGTTACAATAAAGTGAATTTCTTGCTGGTATTTTGCTCGCTGGTATTTGCCGAAGAGAACAGAATTTTTTTATTGTTTTTATTTTAGGTAAGTCTTCATCCATTCTTCACTGTATAGTTTCCCAGCAGTGATGTGTAAAAATTAGCTTTGACGCCAGGTGTCCACGTCTCTGCAGTCAATGGAGATGATGATCGATGTTTCAAGTGACATTTCGTAGCTAATATCCTCTTATCCTGTTGATTCCCTGCCCAGATGTTCTGCGTTACTCACTTTCAACAAACAGGTTTTCCCACACTGTCCTTCTCAGCAACAGTCTTCTTTTTTTAATCCATTTTTATAGTCTAAATGTGGACATTTAGGATTCATTTCCTTGTTATATCTCAAAGAGTACAGCCCCTGACCAAATTCCACAACAAATTAAGACTAAATAATTTTTTTTTTTTTAACAAAGTGGTGCTCTGCAATAGTCACCTTGTAGATACCCTGCTGTAGTTAAAATACATCTGAGAGGGTGAAGACAATTAAAAAGAAAGTCTTTGACAAGGTTCTCAGAGGAAATGATGTTCCTGCACAGCCATATCAACAAAGGCAATCACCGCACACTCACTGACATTTTAATTAAAAAGTGTGGGCTTACACTGAGTTTTCATTGTCCTGCCAAATTTCATAGAATCACCATGACTTTTAACTTACACTCGAGTCTTTTTCATACTTTGATATTATGTATCTACACACAGTCGTCAGGAAGATTGGTAGAAACGCATCACTTGGCTACAAAAACAGAAAACGGAGAAAGATGTTTGTGTGTTATATAATTAGCCAGCTTAATGTTGAAACCCTGCTGTTGTCACGCAAACTTCATTAGATGCCCCTCAATGTGCTTCTACCCCTGCAGCAGATAATAACCTAAAAAGATATGTAGTGTGAAACATTTGATGTGCTAAATGTTGAATGTAAAAAACAAATAAAAAGGCAGCAAAGAAGTTGCTTTCCAAGTGTTTGTTGATACATCCAGAAAACCGAAACGAGAATGCTTTGGTTTTATGTCCATTGGTCTTTGTGCAAATGTTGATTACAGCTATTCTGACAAAATAAGCCTAAAGCCTGATGAAAGCATAATTCCAATTACTCCGATGATTAATTCCTCATTCACATGCATAATGCTGATTATGAGTGTATATAAACCAACTATCTAAATGACACCGAATGACACTTTAACTTGACAGTTCACAAAAGACCAAATATGAAAATATTATGATGGCATTTATGCCCCTGCATCTGTTTGTTCATGTTTGTGTTTGTGTAGCTATGTAAGAAGAAAAAATAAACCTAGTTTTAAAAGAAAATGAAATTCAAAGGACAACGTGGAAACTATTGAGTCAATTTGTATTACTTTTATACACTTCAAGGCTTTATAGAAGCTCACATAAACATGTCCGTTTTTTTGCTCTGTTGCATAAATGCTGTGTCAAATTGACAAAACGCAATGTTTTCCACTTATAAGGGTGGGAGGGGGCACATCTTTGAAATGAAGCACTACATCCACACCTGCTCTACAACCAACACAAACTCATTTAGTCATTTTCAGGGAACCTCTCAGCCACCGGCCCTGCAGTGACGCTAAATCTACATAAACCATTTCCAAATCCAGCGTTACAAACCCATCCAGGCCATGCTCTGTTTTGCATACACACAGGGGCTAAATACGGGAGGATTTGTGAGGCGGGGCACACTTTAACCAGAGCTCAAGGGTCACAGAGAGTAGAATCAACTTAAACATTTAACTTTCGCTAAACATTATACATTATGTTCCACATAAAGATGGTTTAAGTCTCTAGGTGAATCCTGTGTCTACCTTCAATTTGAAGTGGTAATATTTTAGCTCTACAAATGAACATTTATGTTATATAACATTTATATAACATTTTAGCTTGAGAACATGCCTGGGCAGCCAGGAACATGCAGCTATCATTTCCACATCTTTTTTTTCTCTCCACATTTCAGTGGTTTGAAATTCATCCATATCTACAATAAAAAGCTTTTGTTCCTTTGCAACATTCTTTGAATTCACTGAGGTCTTCATGTATTCAGCTACGGTTAGCCCTCTTGAGGTCCCATCAGCATTTCAATTTGGTTGATGTCTGGACTTTGACTAGATCGTCTCAAAACACTGATTCTTTTATTTCTCTTTTTCTAGTATGCTTTGTTCTTTTGTATGACCCTCTTTTGTCTTTTTGTTGTTTGTTTTACCCAGTTTTAGCTGTCAGACGGAGAGCCTTACAACTGCCTCTGGGATACTCTGGTGTGTGGTGGAGTTGACTCAGTGACTGCAAAGTGTCCAGGTGTTCAGGTGCATTTGGAAGGCAACCCAAATCATCACCCCTCCACCGCCATGCTTGACAGCGGGTTTGATGTGTTTCTCCTCACATTAAATAAAGTGCTGGGCATTAAAGACAGACAAATCTACTTTGGTCTCATCTGTCCATAGGATATTGTTCCAGAAGTTGTTTACCTTAGTTGTGGTTCCATATCATTTGTAGACAGAAGAGGCTTTCTACTGGCTTTCTACTGGCAACCCTTTTAAGCAAACTGCACATCTTCAGTCTTCTTTTAATTGTGATGTCATGGCCTTTACTTTTTAACAAGCTCACTGACGCCTGTAGGGTCTGAGACATACCTATTTTTGCATATATTTGTTTTGTTTCTCTGAGCATTGCATAATCTGACCTTTGGGTGCATTTTCTGTGACTTCCACTCCTGGGAGCATTAGCAACTGTCTTCACTGCTTTCCATTTGTAAACGTTTTTCTCATTGCTAATTTTTAAGTCCATATTCTATCCAAATTCTCCAAATCTATATCAGATTGAGCAACAACTGCTACTGAAAGAACAATACTTATCTCTTTCTCTTTTGGCATTGCATTAACACTTAATGCACCGCTGAATTCTCTTGTTTTTTTTAATGACATAACATTTTCATACCATGTTTGTTGGAGTGGTGTATTACAAACTAAGAAAAGCTGATTTTTACTAGGATGAAATCATTGGAGTTGCCATCTTTTGCATTGTTGCCATACTGTATGAGTATGTCAACATAGATATGAACCTGCGGGTAAATGTATATGTAAATGCGCATTATTCCCCAGGATTTATGGAAGTGTATCATTAATAAGATTTAAGCTCATGCTTTTACATGACCTCTAGGCTCCTCCTTCTATCTTGGGCAGCTGCTGTCAGCAGATACTCACCCAGGCCTGACAGCAGGCTTCTTAAAAATAAAAATAAAAAATTTAAAAAAGATTTCACAGGTATACATTACAATACATTATGTACCACAAAGAAAAAAGTACTGATTTATTTATTTGTTCTGTACAAGACTTCTCACCATGCTTTTGTCAGCATGACTGAATAGTTTTGGAGTTGTGCCGCCTTAAAATGAATTTATTTATTCATTTGATTTTATATTTTTATATTTGCACATCTTCCTTAGTTTTCCAGCTGAATATTTTCCCGCTAATTTATTTACTTATGTCTGCATAATCTTTTGTGGTAAAGCTTGTGTCTCTTCTTCATAATATTATATGTGTGAAAACAACGATGATTGTGACAGTCAGTGAATAAATTATGACTGGATGGATGTATTTATTTAATGAGGACCTTCAGGTCAGTTTATCTACCTACATTTAAATCACAGAAGACCTTGTGGTTTTATAACTGTAGGGAGTTTTCTTTGTCTTTTTGTCTTTGTCTAACTAGTAAATCACAAAATAAGCTGTTTAATCAGTAGTTATAAAAGTACTTTGCCTGGAGCAAGAACAAGTGTGTTCACACATCTCTATCATATCAATGCTACATTATTATATCTTATTTATGGATTACAGATTACCATATTACACTTGAGTTTAAAAATTTCATATACCCACTACTTAGCAAAATACACAGGTTTTACTTCTTTTTTTTTGTAAGTTTTCAACAGAAACATGTTACATGAGTTATCTCTCCATTTTTTTTTTAATATTTTTTTTAACCCATCTAATAATCTCTTCATTGATACTGAGGAGAAAAAGTAACAGGTAGGAGCACATTGCATTGACCATTTGAATGCAAATGCTGCATTTAATTACTTTTAAAGTAAATTAAACAAGAACACAACTGCAGAATGCACAGACATTTGTGTAACTAAGGGACAGACTGAGGGCTGTGATGCAACGACAGTTCTCCAAAATGAGCAAAGAAAAAAAACATTGTCACACACAACAAATTGCCCTTTTGATAGTTTTGACAAATGGCAAAGAACGAGATGGACAGGCAGGGATTACATTGTGTGTCTTGTCTGTCTTTCTTTGTTGTGGAGCTGTGACGCTTTATTCAATAAAGTTGACATGCCAGAAAAAAATGGCTTCCAAATTCCACACTGCTGTCAATCTCTATGAGCAGCAGCACATGTAAGAATCATGTGTATTATCTGCATGCATGATTCCTCAAATTCTGCAAGAAATATTTTCTGCTATATTTTTTTAGATGGTCCTTTAAAAATAGCAAGTATATGTGCACAGGCTTGAAGTGGAGGCCCTGTGAGCTGTTGAGCTGTCATCCGAAGACACAGTCGACCTGCTGCGTCCTCCCTCCTTTAATGGCATATGAAGCTGCATGGGGTCAGACTGTACCCTTTCCTTCTGTCATACAATTTCTATTTTCATTCCCTTTTGAGGATGCATGTACAGCACTCTGCCCCCCCTGGCCCTGTTAAACATTGTAGCAGGACGTTAATTTCCATCATCTTAAATAACACAGAGGAAGAGGAGGACATTGCAGGATGGGGTCATGGAAGGAAAAAGATGGAGGGAAATGTAAGGAAAGGACTGAGAGAGATGGAAAGGTTGAGCTCCTTACATTTAATGAGCTCAGACGTGAATATATTTGTCACCACTCGAATTTCCAGGCTTCTAAAAATGACAATAGGCTTTCAGAGCTGGCTGAGGGGAGTGTTGCTTTATTGGTGATTTAATTAGCATACTCCAAAATAGTCAACAGTGTAATTAACAGAAGAACATTTTTAGATCAGGTAAAATTACTTTATTAATTCACTTTTTTGAGGTTGTTTAAGGCTCCAAATTATGTATCTTGGGTTAAGGTGGGAACGGATCGGAAACTAGACTTTTTTTGTTTTTTTTCCTCATGTTTTTCACTGGCTCAGCTTGTTCTGAGATTAAAGCAAACAAGGATATTTGGCAAGCCTGAAATGTGTCTGCTTGCTAATTGGCTTCCTAATTTTGTGAATAATGGGACGGTGATGAGTTCAGAGAGGTGAAAACACACTATTTTTTATTTATTTATTTATTTTAAAATTTGGCATTTCATTGTCTTGCAGAATCTTTTGTAAAATTTCTTCTATTTTATTTTATTTTATTTATTTTATTTTTTTTGTTATTGAATAGTCACATACAATTTCTTATAAATAAATCCATTGACCGTAATAACTGATGATGGGTTATTTAATCTTTGCATTTGATGCATGTATAAAATAAGAACAACTATAATGCATCGCATCAAATGTATTAATTATGCACATATAATGGAAATAACTAACCTGAATGCAGAAAAAAATTAGCAAAAACATCAAATAAAGCAAGTTAAAAACTTATATCTTACATGCATACACTTATGATTAATGTATAATTAAACCATTAATCAAAAGAACGAGGATGGGAAACATTTTGACACAGTGGAATCATGCTTTATCAGTTAGTGCGCTTAAGTGGAACTGATTTTGACATATTCATCAAAACATAATTTATTCAAATATGGTAAGTCACCTACTCTGGGCTCATAGCTGTCCAAACACAGATATTACACACTTGCACAGACATTACAAAAGTTAATTTTGTACTCGTAAAGGTAAAATCCTTAAAGGAGAAAAGATGAGAGTATGGGAGCAGTCAGTACATGTAATCACACATGACACTGGAAATGTTCTTGACTCAGAGAAACGGAAGGAGGATACTGATAAAAATAGATAATAATAATGGAATCAGCTTTTAAATCATGTTGATTACCCGAAATTCTGGTGACTTAATTTTGACGCAACTGAAACATAATTGTAGATATAAATATATATATGGAGATATATATATATATATATATATTTGTGTGTGTATATATATATATATCTCCATATATATATTTGTATATATACATACATCTATGTGTGTGTGTATGTGCGTGAGAGAAAGTGAAAACAAGGATTAATAGGAAAAGACAAAGAACATAAACAAAGAAAATAAGGGTTGAAATAGCCAGGCAGAAGGGAAAACAGAGGAGAAAAGAGCTTGCACAAAGTGAAACCAAATATTCTGTCTTCTGTTTCCTTGAGCGGTTCATGCCTCTACTTCCATTAACCTCGACTATGACAAGAAGAAAACAAACTGATACTCCCCGCCTATGTGCACCCAATGGCGCATGTGCTGGCGAAGTGGAGAAGGGATCAGAAGCAACACAGATTAGAAGTCAACAGGATTCCCTTCATATGGCTGGATGCTGCTGGAGGGCCGATTAGACAAGCCAAGCATGGGTGAGGAAGGGGATGCCGATGTTATCACAGCTTCTCAAAAGAACTTCCTCACAGGGAACTCTGCAGACTGCTATTAAATTAATTTATCTCCCGGAAAAGATGTTGCAATATGTGTCAGGGACATGTCAAAAGAGGGAAAATAAGATAACTGCTATATGAAGATGGCTGCAGGTCATGAAAAGCCTTTGAATGTTACTTTTATGTTGTGTTATCACATATTTCAGAGTAAAATTGGTGAGTTCATGGGTTTGTATGATGCAGACACCATTGCTTGTTTCGAGGAAGCTGGTCATGTGTGTTTTCTTTACCATAACCACCTAATATTTAATTCTAAAATGTAACACAACCCATTTTCAATATGAATTTGCACCGTCTGACACCAGGTCATTCCATGATATTATGTTTTTCTCTGTATCTACTTTAGGTCTTTTCTACTCAGCTTTTAATATTTTTTTATTTATCTATTTTCTTTTTTTTCTTTTCTTTTCTTTTTCTTTTTCTTTTCCAGGAAACATGTAATACCAGAGCTGTCCACTTGGGGGCAGAATGCGGCGACAGAATCCAAAAAGCAACCGTGTACAAGACAGCAAGACCGAAGTAGGCTTTGTTTTATTTTTGTTGTGGTCACAGCCAAAAAAAAACAAAACAACACCAACGAGATGTTAGATCATGATGTCCATGACGTTGCAGTAGGAGTTTGTTTTGTTTTACTAAGGTGGAAAATTGCTAAGAAATACTGATAGTATTTTGCGTATGTTCCTTACAACTGGCGACTTGTTGGTCCAGGCTGTCGCCCTCGGTCATCACAATGACATCACACACAGTTTCATATAAAAGTCGTAACTACAGAAGAGCTTTGTGACAGTTCATTTGTAGTCAGCCGTTGCTCTAATCTACACTAGCGCCTCTAGTGTTCAAGTGCTTGCATGTCATGTAGGTGTTGTGTTGTTTTTGGAGGACATGCATGACCAATGTGCCAAATGAACGTAATGTATGCTTGTCAGCTACGATGTACTGGTGAACATCTTGTAAATGGCAAGTAGCGTCTCTGCAACTCAATATAGGACTGGTATCTCTGACTTTGTGTCTGTGTTGTCTACAGTTTTGATTCAGATTATGTCTGATTCAGTTCAAAGAATATACGCAAAACTTAACCCTTTTTTCTGATAGTTATGTACTCTATCATAAGGCCTGTGAAATGCTTTTACTCACACATCTGCATGTCACAAGGTTTTAGATGTTTCATGCTTCAGTACCACATGAGCAATATGTGTGATCCCGGAGGCCTCCCCTTGGGGGCAGAACACAGTCCTTGAGTCCAAAATCTAATTATATACAAGAAGGCAACACAGAGGAAGTTATTGTTTTATTTTGTTTTGATGGTGGCCATTACATCAATGTTGTTGAGCCATTGTTTAGCCCAGTGGTTTAAATGGCTGTTCCATGTACAGAGTCTGTAGTCCTCCAGCAGTGGTCGCAGATTCAACCCCAAGCCAGCAACCCTTTGATGTATGTCTTCCCAATTGTCTTTGCAACCTGTCTCTCTACTAAGAGGAAATGGTGGCATTCCCATGTGTCCGCAGCGTCATTTTGACGACTTGCGGTGTCGGATTGCAACACCTCACACACTGAGCCGTCACTTCAATAGAGCTTCCTGACTGGTCACTTACTGGTCACAGTCTGCCACTACGACTGACTGGTCACAGTCAGCCACTACGATGACCTACTCTATTGCCTCTAGTGTGAATATTCACTCTCACGTAAGCACCTGTTAGGTTGACCTCATTAGCTGCTGAGTAAATAAAAAGATGAGCAGGCAGGGTTTAGTATATAATATATATTTATTGTGTACCTGGTCCTCACAACACAAGTTAAAAGAAAAAAAAGAAAAGAAAAAACAGTCCCCCTCCACATTTTAAAATGGCACCTTTATAGATGATGATGGATAATTGGTTTTAACCAAGTTCACACTCAGGGTGTTCACACTTAATTAGCAAACTCAGGTACACATCATTTAATCCTTATATTACCACCAAAAATTCCCTCTCGTATTTATAAACTGTGTTCTTCATGCAGCTATTTACAAACAAAACCTGTTACACTATAACATTAGGATCCTTAAAATACATCAGTCTTAGCACCCCTTCACACCCATTCCCATTTGGTTGCTCCTATAACTAACTAACTAACTATGAAGAGAGTCTCTGTGCGCTGGGGAAGCCTTTTTACCTATACACACACTTTCTGCAAGACACATAGTCTATAAACATCAGAACTACATCTACACTTAGGTTCAATTTATACCAACTTTCCAAACTTAATCCCCTGTCATCTTTCCACAACTGAGGCGATGGCCATCAGAGCACCAGTAAGCCAGCTCAAACCTCACATAAATATGGATTAGAAATCAATAAATATTTAAAACCATATAAATTGTGCAATTCTACAATTCACCCCAATAAAGTGCTTCTGCTCTCATAAAGTGTCAGTGCAATTATTTAAGTGCAAGTGTACTCATACTGCTGAAGTACAAGGTGCAACAGCTAAAATTAAGTGACAAAGCATCTTTGTCACAGCACCATGTATGTTTTTGATTAAACAGAAAGATGATTATTTAGCATTATTACTGGTAGTGAGGATATTTATAAACTTAAACTTATTCTTGTCTGAGCTTTGCTTTTAACTGTGGATGAGGCACTGGTTCATTCTTTGAAATGCTATGAAATATTCAAAAATAGAAAAAAAAGACTGGTATACTGATCTCACACTCTTTGGACAGAAAGGATACCAGGGTATCCACTTTAAATCTCTACAGTCTCTGTCTCGCACTCTCACTCTGCTCAAACAAATCCCACACCAAAGAGGAAGACTCCAAAGCATCTATAACAAACAGTTAAATGGGTCAAGCGGTCTTTTTTCTTTTTTTTTTTTTTCCTCCCATGTAGGACAAGGTGTGAACATGAAACCCTTTCCACATAGCACTACTAACATTTGCTCATAAACATTACAGAGAATTATGAGAAGGAAAAGTATATAGCACTAATAAACAGAATTTATGTTACTGTTGATGTCGCAAGAGATTATTATTGCATGTGTACAGAATTTACTTTGAAACTCTCTTTGCTTATTGAACTGTCGTTGAACTGTTTAAACAGTGACCTGTGTGGACTTAATAGTATCTACTTTTATTGTTGAAATATCACTGAGTCTTCAGCCTGATGTGTTGATCATAAGAACCACAGAAATGCCAACAGCCTTACTGCCAAAGCAACAGCCATGTTGTTGTCAAGACCTGTGGAACAAAAAACAGACTAATCGGTTTCAAACAGTCAAAAATGAACGAAACATATGCATTTGTACATGTATGCATCAAGATAATATGAACGTTTCACATTACCTTGTGCTTAGTTCATATACTTTTGTCATTTTAATTCAATCATAGTGACTCAATGTGGCGGTGACGGTGAGACGTTTTCTGATTGAAACAACCACTCTGTTGGAACACAAGTGTGAATGTTTGTAGTTTGAGACAGCGGAACAAATGGACATGGAGATTCTCCATACATCCCAGGTCCTCTTCTCAAAATCATTTATGTATCACAATAAAGGCTAATGAATTACCACTTGATGAACTGTCAATTACAGGAACCATTATGATGCCAGAGGCTCGTTTGTGCTGTAGTTTCAGCTTGCCATACTTCAGACTTTCAACACCTTCTAGAGAAGACTGATGACAGTCAAAAGTACGTGAACGATGACTGGAACAAGTACAATGTGCACTGTGTCAGGGATTTCTCATTCAAGTAAAAGCAAATGCACCCAGAGTATTTTATTGAGACACCAATAATGTTACTTTTTACACAATAGGTTACAGCATTAGTGTTGACACACATACACGGGAGGACAGAGGCAAAACAAAATAATCAAATGCATTTTCTTCAAGTCAAAATAATAAATAAATAGCTGGTATAGAATTTACCACTGATCCCTCCATGAATCCTATAGGAGCATATTAATTCCTTGTTGTTTCCCACACTTGTCTCGGTTCTGGGTTTTGTTCAGGCATGGGTAAAATGCTCATGCTACTTGTAATAGACACATCTGACATCTGTGTTATGGCAACCTGTCCTTCATGAACTCTTCTTATGAGCTACAGAGAAGCATATCCTGCTCTGGGACTTAAGAACCCAAGGTTTCCACAAACTGGAGTGGTCCCAGAGGTGTCTCCAACGAAGTGCTGTCATTGGAGATATGAATAATCTTATTCTGTGAGGTGTTTCACAGCCCAAATGAACTGGAATAAAACGATGAGGCGGGTGGAAGCCTCGGTTAACCTCAACTGATGGTAGACAAAAAAACATGTACAAAAGCCATTTCATTACATTAAAATGATATCTGTGGTTTTACATTTTCCTTGACCAAATGCGATTCTTAATTGCAGTGGTCACATAAACACTGAATACACACCCACACACACATATATATGACACGCTTTTGTTATATACTATAACAAAAGCACATCAAATTAACTTGATAGAGGGGATATTTTGTTAATTTCCAGTTTGGTTTCATGTTAGTTTTGTGTCTCACCCCAGTGTGGTCTAAATGTAAAAACATATTGGCAGCAGTTTCTTGGATGCTGATGATGGTTTCGATGATAACAGTTCTGCACATGATTATTTGAGGCCACTGATGGTCAGGAATTTGTTCTGATGCCTTTTAACACTTCATTTAAAAACACAAGGGAGGTTTGTTGCTGTAATGACTAACATTCATTTGGTTTGCTGCACATAAAATAACAACCTGGAAGCAACCAAAAAAAAAAAAAACGAATCTAGCATTTATTTGCTTTTTACTTTACTTCCATCAGACACAGCTTGCAGAAATTACCTCAATTCTTCTAATGATCAATACGCACAAATTTTGACCACTCTGATCTAATAAAGTCCCACTTACAAGACATGAGAAAATTCTGAACCAATGTCTCACTCAAAGGTAACACACTTTCCAATAGAGGTTATAAATGCACTTACAAAGCAACAAACCAACAGACAACAGCACCAGGAACAGCAACAGTCGTGCAATCAACAAGGATAATCTGAAGGTAGACGAGCTCATAGCTTTGCAAGTCCATAATTCCAGTTAAGTGAGCTGGAATGCTCCAGATGACCAATTGCACAGGGCACATGAAGTTCTGTTGTTGCACAGATACCCAGCAATGGAGAGAGGATCCAAACACAGGGAGAGCAGAAGCTGAGAATTAGTGTCATGGTTTTGACGTCATCGCCCTAAACAGGTACCATCACAGGTTTGGAGTCAGAAATTCAAATGTTTCATCAAAGAGAAAATCAGAAAGCAGTATCAAACCCAACAATATGAATGGAATGAATAATAAAAATGATTATAATAGCAATGAATTCAGGTTATTGACCTTTGAGCTGCCTTTAATTATGCTGATGAAGATTCTCAGTCATCCTGGTCATATTTATGACTCACTTTCCTGGGCTCTTCTCTGGAGAGAAGACATCCTGACATCCTTTCCTGGAACCGCCCCCACCCACTGGTTCAGGCATGTGGATGACACCTGGGTTAAAATCAAGACTTATGAAGTAGAAAGGTTCACAGCTCACATCAACGCAGTGGACAGCAACATCAAGTTCACTCGGGAGGATACCAGGGACAACAAGTTGGCCTTTTTGGACTGCACAGTCCACATTGAGGAGGACAGAAGCCTCGATGTAGAAGTGTACAGGAAACCCACACACACAGACCAGTACTTGCTGTTTGATTAACACCACCCACTGGAACAAAAACTGGGAGACATCAGGACCTTACAACACAGAGCACAATCCATACCAACCAGCTCAGAGGGAAAGAAGAAGGACCAACAGCACATCAGGAAGGCTCTGGAAACATCTGGTTATCGCAACTGGGCCCTTGTCAAAGCCACAAAAACCAGATCCACCAACAACAGGAAAACGGACAACAGCTGAGGAAAAACATTGTCATCCCACACGTAGCTGGAGTATCAGAGAAACTCCACAGGATTTTTAACAGCCACCACATCCTGGTCCATTTCAAACCCATGACAACATTAAGACAGAAACTGGTTTACCCGAAGGACAAAACCCCCAGGAAGAAACAGAGTAACGTCGTATATGCAGCCCAGTGCAGAGAGGAAGCTCCGACCTGTACGTTGGAGAAACCAAACAACCTCTCCACAGAACAATGGCTCAAAACAGGAGAGCCACCTCCATAGGACAAGACTCTGCAATCCATCTCCATCTCAAGGAGAAGGGACACTCTTTTGAGGACAACAATGTCCACATTTTGAACAGAGAAGACAGGTGGTTTGAAAGAGGAGTCAAGGAAGCCATCGATGTTAAGCCGGAAAAACCTTCTCTTAACTGAGGTCTTCCACCACATATAAACCTGGTTCCCCACCAAACAGTTAGAACTGAGGAAGCTGCTTGGATGAGCAGCAAAACGTCTTCAAGAAAATTCTACTTGTCCAGTTGCCTTGCTTTAACCCTTTGGATGCTTTAAATTATCATTTCCATTCTTGATAAATTGTCATAGAGCCCAATGCTTTTCTTCTATGATCATCAAATCAAACAACAACTTTGGCTTAAAGTTCAAATGGCACAAATTTGAATTCAAAAAAGAAAAAAAAAAACAAATAAGATGAATTTCCATGAGTCAAATATCTGCAAACAGTTAATTTCCAAAGAACCCCAAACTGATAGCATTGCATCGAAAGAAGAACTCGAATCCTGAAAGAAATGAGACAGATGAACAGGTACCTCAGACTGCAACTACAGTTCCCAGAGTCCCAAAGGTATGACATCAGCCACCTGACGCACCAACAGGTGGAGATGATGATGCAGTGCAATTTTAATGGCAGAAATCCCCACACAGTGGTGATTAATGAAGCTGGGGGTTCTGAGGAAAAGATCTCAAAGACCCTCTTAATCCACAGGAGAGGCCATAACAGCCCCACGGAGAAGAATGCAAACTCAGGAGCAGAAGTCTGAGAGGCACTTAACAGCTGTAGCTCTGCCGGTGCCGGCAGGTGTGCATCTGAAGCACAGACACAGGTGTGCACGAGGCCGACGCTTCCATGAGACAGACCAGGAGAAAACAAAGTCACCCAGATTAGACCCCCTCTGTTAGGCTGAAACCAGAACTGGCCACATTACATTACACTCTGCACTTTATTTTACACTCCTTTATAACTCCTTTATTTTACACACATTATATTTAAATGGTTATGCTGCAATGTAAAGAATTGCCGCGGAGGAAGATTTTGCCATACAGCAATGTACAATGACAATAAAGAACCTACTTATCTTTTAGGGCCATCAGGAGAGTGATGGGACATGCTGTGCTCAGGCTTCAGAGCATGTGTCGAGAAATCCAGAAAGTCTTTCATGGCGTGCACATCAAGTGAGTGCAAAGTTTCACTGGTTCACAAAGCGTTTTGAGTGGGAGCATATTAAAAAGAAGTGCAACGGATCTCCGCAAAATTAACGTTTCAGCTTTCATGTTACCAAAAGTCCGTGACACAGAGGAGCTTGTTTTCCTGAGTTTACAGGGTTTCCCCTCCAACGGTTTCTCCAACGGTACACAGACACGTGATGATGAGTAGAAGCAAGAAGAAGCGCTGTCTGGAAATGTTCACTAGAGCAAAGCAAACTAGCACTGGGAACAAGGCCAGCCAAAACTGGCACTGGGAAGTCTGTTTCAAAATAAAACAGGAAAATAAAGCTGAATAAAATGAAGAATATCAAATCAAAAACAAAAGGCAAAGTTGAGATTATCCATAATTTAATGTTTCAGCTTTATTTCCTTTTGAAACTGTTCTGTATTACATGCAGTTGATATTTCTTTCTTCCTGAACTTGTTTGACAAAAGCTTACTGATTGCACAGTTGCGTTCTATTCATCATCATCATCAACACTTTTTTTCCACCTGCCAGCCAGATCTTGGTTCGCTGCTCTTGTTGCTTACTTCCTCTGTTCTGCCCATTTCTATTTTCTCCTTTGGTTTTCTGTTTCATTGGTTTTTTTTCTATTCTTCCTGGCTTTGCAGGGTTTTCATTTAATCATTACATTTTTATTTCACATGAATATGCCTTTACTATGACCTTATATCTCGTTTTACTGCTCTGCACATTCCCAACATCCTGTAATAATCTACTAGCTAATTCTAGTTCACAATTTTATGCTCCATACTTTGATTCAACCACCACGAGCTGCAACTGGTGCACGTCAAGTGAAATTATTGCTTTTCATGACTCCTACCTTTTTTTAAAAGAATTAAAAAAATCTGCTCCCTGCGAGAGACACACAAGGCAATAAGCCAGAGGAAGCCATTAGCTCGCCGAGCTCTAATTGAAGGCACACAGAGCAGACAAGAGGTTTCAAATCATCCTTGAGAGCTCACACTTTTTGAGCCTTCTATACTGTTCTGCTCACCTCACTTTTCTTTGACCTCAGACTGCCCTTTTGTAATGGAAGAGCAGCTTAAACCACCCATGCATGTTTGAAGCGGATGTGAAAAAGTGAGAAGCATCAAGTGAGTATAAAAATGCATACAGCAGAGGTCTGTGTGACATTGTCAGATTCCATCACTGAATGCATAAGTTACAGCATGAGACTGTTGTGTTTTTTTGAAGCTTCATGATTCATGCAGCACATTTTCCAAAAATAAATTAAAAAAATAAATAAATGAATAGAAATAAATGTAAATGATGAAATATGGGCTGATCTCAACGCAAAAGGAAAGTGCTATTAACCATTTCTCAGTTTCAAACAATGAGCACTGATCTCTGCTTTGATATGCTGGAAGTATTTCAGCTGGGGGTGTTTGTTGACAGATCTCTAAGCTGAATTTAATCCCCCTAACGAGCCAATGAGAACTATTAATGCATATGTTTAATTTATTATTTATTCCCTTTTTTCGCCCAGCGCTCACTACCTAAGTTGCAGTCCTGAGCATTGCTCTCCCCCTGGGAGGCCCTGCACTGAGCTCAAGTCTCCTTCTTAACCTGACGAGTGAGCTGACCCGTCTTTCCACCCAGCAGGAGGGCTTTAACTAGTTGGACGGGTCACATGGAAGAACCACGTTATTCCAGCTAGATCCTCCCTGCCGTCTTGGGTGCGTCGGCCAGCCAGGGGAGGCAGAACCTGCAAACTCCACACATAAAGGTCCTTTTGCCAACCCCACCCAGGGTATGGGTGCTGGTGACGCGGAGAATCAAACACACCTCCACAACCCACAGCATCCTCGGCGGGAATCGAACCTTCTAGCTGTGAGGCGACTGCACTACCAGCTAAGCCACCGTGAACCTGCATGTATTTAATTCTAACCGAACCAGAAAGGTTGGTTGTGAGATTACAAACTGCACACAGATTATGACAGATTTTGGTCACTTTTCAACTGTTTGCCAAGTTACCGACAACAAAGAACCACAAGTCAATGAGCAGTCACTGCTGGCTGTGTTCTGACAAATAATGTCATGAAAAATAGTGAGTAAAGCTCAAAATCCTTATTGTCAAGCTTGAAGCAAAAGCAGACACAAGCGCAGACTTTACAAAACAAGAAGGATTTAATCAGTGAATAGTTATGCGTTGAGATGCACGCAAAGACAAAGAGGTGTTGATAGTCACACGGGAAACAATACAACACAATGCTGCTGGGACTGTGCAGGATATAAGTAGAGAGGAGGTCAGGTGAAGCAGATGAAGCTGATGGCACAGGTGCAGTCCATAATGAGGAGAGCTGAGGGATTATGGGAGTTGTAGTGTTGGGACCGGTGATCAGAAGGCTGGCGACGCTGACCGTGGTAGCTGGGACGGCGCGGGCATGACACTTATGATAGCTTTTATTTCTAAAAAACAACAACAAATATACTGGGAACAAAGCACTTTCTATCCAAACCAAACCATGAAGAAAATGTTTCAAAATTTGGGACTGTTTATTTTAGTGTTTACAGAAAAAGAAAAAGGAATATTAGAAAGTTCAAATACATAAATAAATAAATAAATAAATAAAGCATCTGCATTTTTATTTCCAAACTCAAAAATTCAATGTATAAACTTGAAAAAATGTGTGAAGATTGATCTTTCCTGTGAATCACTTAATTATTTAGTTTTATAACCACTGTTTCTGAGAACTCTTTCACATCAGTCTTTCATGGGGTCGACCAACTTCTGACACCTGTGGAGAAGTTGACCAGGTTTTCCAGTCCAGGATGACTGGACTACATTTAACAACTCCTCTGTATTTCTTGGTTTTACTTCAGAAACAGCATTTCTGATGTCACCCCAAAATGTTCTTGTGGCTCAAGGTTCAGAAATTGGGCCGACCACTCTATAATGTTAATCTTGTTGGTCTGGAACCAAGATGCTGCTGCTTACTGGTCCGTTTGGGGTTGCTGTTCTGTTGACACATTCATTTCAAAGGTATTTCCTTTCAGTATTACACAACATGACCTCTTCAGGTATTTGAATGTAATCAAATTGATCCATGATCCGTGGTATGTGTCATATAGACCCAATGCCATAGTATGAGAAACACCCCCACATCATGATGATTGTGCCACCATGCTTCACTGTCTTCAGTGTACAGTCTAAAGTACTCATGAGTACCTTCTAACCTTCTTTGATCACCCAGTAGCTGATCATTGGCTTAATTGTTTTGGTTATTCTTTGATCCATTCAAATGATACCTTTTTTTTTTTCTTCCACATCTCTGGTTTTAGTTTTAATGCCATTTTAAAGCATTTGAGATGATTTCACCTGAGCAGCCTATTATTTTCTGCACTTCTCTCTCTCTCTCTCTCTCTCTCTCTCTCCCTCTCTCCCCAGAAATGCACTATAACGAACATGTACAACATTTCCTCCCTTTGTCCTTAATAAGGATTTTGAGCTTTACTATTTATCTATTTATTTATTAACAAACTGCTATTATTTTGAACACAACCACGGAGCAAAAGACAATGTTGGGAAGTGAGGACAGCTGTGGAGAAGGACACAGTTAATTTTGATATATTATCCCTGACAACAGTGAAAGTTAATAAGCCTACCATGGGTGGAACTTTCACTATAGGCGGTAATATATGGATTATATATCCAGTCAATTTTAATGTTTGAGCCCTGCAAGATCCATAATGCTGTTTTTCAGCTCTTCACAAAAAACACAGCACAAGCTTTTACTTCTTAAACAGCAGTAACTCCACTTCAATTAGTATTTTTGTAATCCTTGATGAAGTTTTTCTGAGGCATTGAGGTAAACCTCAATATTTAGTTTCATTCGGAATAAGTTTGTAAATAAACTAATCAGAAAAAACTAAGGAAACTTGTGTTTGGTAGATTAATGTTTTATTGTAACAATGCTTCTTGGCAATAAATGTCATGTTGTTCCCTTTTAAATGGTGCCACATTTGTAAAGGAACATGATTTTTTTGTTATAAGAAGAAAAGAAACTATTAGATTTCTCCTCTTCCTCTTCTTTTTTTTTCCAGTATCTATTCCAACTTAAGTCCTAAGCAGTCTGATGGAAGCCTTTTGGTTTTCTGCCGTCCCTTCTTGGGTCATAAAAATAAATAAACTATTTTATGTTCCTTTGTTTTCCAAAAAAAAAAAAAGGAGAATTTGTGTGTCTATATGTAATAAGCATCACTGCCTGTTTTAAGGCAAACAATTATGTTTTTATTTCATCTAAACAAAACAACTGCTAATTAGATTTCTGTGCATAAACTGCATGAACCCTTTTCTAAATTTATATATATTTATTTATTTACAAGAACTGGGTTTTATTTTCCTGAATTAGTTTGGATCCTCTCATGCCTAAAATATGTTTTTCTTTTCTTCTCTTTTCTTTTATTTCCTTTTCTTTTCTTTTTTTTGCGTGTGCACATATCTGTGGAAGGTTTGTGCAAAGATTGACAAAAAAAAAACAAAAGAACCTATTTTGTCACTTTTCAGTGTCTGTTATGGTGAGTGATTATGACAATGGGATGTGGGAGCATCTGACAGAGCTTTCTGAAGTCCATGTAATGCTGAAAGGAGACACTTATTCCATATGTGTTGATGGAGAGACACTGAAGAAGTAGGGCAGAAGTAGAAATGAGAGCAGGGGGAGAAAGTTTAAACCTGAATTTTCATGGAGAATGTGAGATCAAGCTGGCACATAAAATGGACAAGCCTGGAGCACTGATGAAGACGAAGCAGGGCTGCTGTGAAATAAGCACTATGTGCTTCATGGAGATATGGCTGCAGAAGCACATTTCGCACTCCAACACCCTTCGACCTGGTTTTCAAATGTCTAGACAGACTGCAAAATGAGCAGTAAGACTAAATGAGGATTTGCAGTATTTGCAAATAATCCTGGACACGATGTGGAAGAGTATTTCTAGAACAAGATATTGAGCTATTGGGTGAATTTCTGTTCATTTTTTCTACTGAGAGTTCAGCTGTGTTACCCGCCAATTTCATCAGCTCAGACATTGCCAGGCTATAAAAACACATTATTATGTCCATGGTGACCTCTCTGTACCTTTTTAAATATACTCACTTTTTTTGTTTCTGCTTTTTGACTAAATTGTGTTCTGCTTTTATATTCATTTATTTTTCAGTTTATCACATAATAGTACGCTTATTGAGGACTGTGTTTAGTAATAAAATTATATTCCAAGTAATATCAGATTCAGCCTTTAATAACCTTTAACAATGGCTCTATGATGAAGGGAGCACACCAGGTCGACAGGTCAAGTGTCATCAAGGTTGTCTAAAGTCTTCAGAGACCATAAAATACAAAATCAAGACACAAAATGTTAATTAGTTAGTCATTAGTTTTTCTTCTTTTTTTTTAGTTTTTTATGAGCTTATGAAGTAATTTTCATATTTCATATATATTGTGCATTTTAGCGTTAATGTTAAACATTGGATTGGCATTAATCATATCTCTTTTTGCATTGTAATATTGTAATCTTTACTAAGATTGATAGATGGAGCGCATGCAGGGAAAATCTCTCTGGTTTCAAAGCATTCAAGAGATTAGTTTTTATGGCTTGGCTGAAAAAGAGTTACTCAGAGTAACTTTGTAGCCTTGGCAGTATTTTATTTTATTTTATTTTATTTATGTGTCTGAGATGAAAATATGTCTTTATACTTCTAGTTTTGTTTTATAATAATCTTGTATTTTATTATTAAATGATTTTCACATCCACTGTACAAAATCTATGACCATCCATGTGCAATATTTAGTTTATTTAGTTCATTCTGGGCATGTAATGATAAACATGCAAGAAAAGAAAAGAAGAAAAGTCAAAACAACGACAGAAAAAAGCATTTTGAATTTAACATATATGTCTGAAAAGAAGTACACACTAATTAGATCCAACCCCTAGTGCTTCTGTGGAACTCAGATGTACAATTAGAATATTTGAAAAGATGCCTTTAAGTATCCATCCCACAGTACTTGCTAAACACCAGATATTAGTCAGCCTTGTTCATTATTGAACACTGTGAACATCATTTTTTTATTCCTTAAAAAAAAAAAAAATGTTTGGACATTTCTTGATCTCCACATTTAAACTATTCCACAGCTTCACGCCGTGAACGGAAACACAAAAACGTTTCCTTTCAGTTTGCACCCTGATGACTTTGAGCTGAAATTTTTCTCTAAAATTACATCCACATTCCTTTACGCTGAACAACCTTTGGACATTAACAGGCACCATGTTGTGTTTAGCTTTGTAATGTCTGCAAGTCCACAGTCATTTTAACTATAAAAATAAAGGATGAAGATGATTCCTATATCCTGCCTCATGAATAACTCTTACGGCTTTCTTTTACAGGATGAATAGTGGCTGGATTGTGTTTTTTTTTAATTAGTTCCCCAGATTTCTGCAGAGTAATTCAATTGTGGCAGGACGTTTGTGCAGTAGAGAATGTGTAGTGACTTATAATCTAGAATATGTTTTAATTTGAGCTACACTTTTTGAAACATTTCTTTAACATTACTAATGTGTGCTCTTCAACTCATTTTTCCATCTATCATCACACTTGAATTGATTTCACTCACCCTTTCAGCAGGAAATATAATTTTTTCTTTAACATCATGACTCTTTCTCTGGTATATTTCCTTGCAGAGGAAGACATTTTTTCTGTGCGCCGGACAGTTATTCAGCAGTGGACTAGCGGGAGCGAAGCTGCTTGCCACAGTGTGTGTGGCGATTTATCATGCTGAGACTCCGTGTCTCTCGGGCCTCTCAGCTACTCGGGCCACATGAGGTCCAAGAACATCTGGGGATGTCTGGGGACATAGCGGGGTGACCGTGGTCCATTTGTCTCACAGGGACAGCAAGCAGACATTCTGCTTCAGTCTCATGTCAACCTCCCTCATACCTTCGGGGTCCCTGCAGACTCATCTTGGACAAAAAGGTGTACACTCTTTATTACATGACACATGGAAGTCGGAGGAGCTGTGAGCATGGAAAGGTAATGTCTCGGGGGCTGTGCATCAATGACAACAACAACCATGGCTGGTAATGTACCTGTTGGTGAGCTATCATGAAGAACAACAACCTGCTGGGTGTGGGAATCTGGTCTGGCACATGGTTTTATGGAAGCAGCCGAAGAGGTTTTCCTGTGCAGACAGATTGGTGTTGCTTGAAAATAACTACATGACTTCTAACAATACAAACAAGGCTTGTCCAAAGCAAGACCGTTATATGTTGGAGGCTCTTTCAGTGTTTACTTTTCAATTGTATATTGATGCAGGACTCTTTCTTTGGCCCCATGGCTTCTATTAAACATGCTGTTTACAAATTTAAATGCAAAAAGTACTCCTGTACTGTTAAGATGAGCAAACATGCATTATTTAGATTGCTCTGTTAAATGTAGCATTTCTGCAACATACAGAACAGTTGCACCAAAAGTCCACATTTAAATGGTCTCAATGCAGGTGACCCAGATATTACATTATGAAATATGCAAAGCTAGATATTTATAAATAAATACTTCCTGTTGGCTGTCTCCTCAGCCAATAAAAGAAAGCGGCTGAATTACTCTCCCAGTCCTCTGGATGTTTCACATCAGAGATTGTGTCTTGCATATTTTGTAAACATGAACCTGATAATACCATGGTTCAACCCTGGTGATTCATCCTAAATCAATTCAGTCAAGATAAGATAAATCAGCTGCAATGAAGTTCATGCAGATGAGGTATTCTGGGCATAAAAGAAGCAGCTGATTATGCAGCGGTAACTGTGCTTGTTCCAGGAAGGCGCTGTACAGCAGTGATACATGAACTATTCTCCCCCTCGCTGTGTATCTGACGGCATGATGAATGATCACCAGGGGGGAGAGCAAAGGAAAAGCAACTGGGTCTGGTCTGACATGAAGGAATCGTGGGATATACATGCAATGGCTTTGTTCTCATGTGTTTTTCTGGACTTATCCCGATGCCCCTATAGTTAGAAGAAAGAGGGAGTGTGTCTGTACAAAAGCTGAATAAATCATGAGGAACACTTGCTTTTTATCAGTGTGATATTGCTGAGTCTCTTTTATTAATCTTTGTCAAGAATTATAGACACATTAAAGAAACTTCGCTGATTTACTTCCATCTTACATTACAAATATCTGCAGTATTAATCTTAATAATTTTCATACACACAACCTCAATTCCCAAAAAGGCAAGTTTGCCTTGTAAAATGAAAATTCAAACAGAATGCAATGATCTCAGAAACCCTTATTTTATTCAAAACAGAACTGAGAAAACATATCAAATACTAAAAGTGAGAACTAAAAATAAAGAAAGTAATTTTGAAGTTGATGGCATGAATACATCTCAGTAAGTTGGAACAGGGTGACGTTTGTGGAGAATTTCCTCTTCTTTCAGCAACAATGACACTCATACCTGCAGAGTGGAGGCCCGTTGCTGCAGGTTATGGTCAGCAGTGTTGATCCATTCTTGACTCATATATGACTCAAGCTGCTCAGCAGTCCTGTGTCTTCTTTGTAGTATTTTTTTTTTAATTTCATGATTTCAGTTGGTGAAATCTTTGGTGAGCAGGGAGGCCGTGCTTCTGTAATGAACAAGGAGCAGCAGCTTCTTCCCCAGAGCTGTGTCATTGTTGAACTGTCCCCCCGCTGACCCCCCCACACAGATTCTCTCACACCGCTCGAACTCCTCACTCCCTCACTAAGACTGGACCACACCAGTGCACTGCTGGACTGTTCTGCACACGCACACTTTAACAACCAGTTTGCACAGTACTCTGTACCAATATTCACTAGTTTAGGAACATTAGGTATCTCTAATTATTTATACACTGTTTAATGTCCACTTCATCTGTATTCATATCACCTCATTTATCACCTGCTTATTTCCTTTATTGGAAATTATGTTATTGTTCCTGTTTATAGTCTACTGACATTTAACGCAAATATCCATCTGTATATGTTCATAGAACCTCAATCGATCATGTTGTTAATTTTGCTTACTCACCTGGATATATGTTGCACTAATTTAGTAAGATTAAATATGGTTTCACCTGTACATAAGCTTCCATCTGTAAATATTATCTATATGTTGTAAATCCTACCTGTACATACTCGTATATACCACATTATTAATGCTGGATACACTTACTGTTTATTGCACATATGGTTAGATGCTAAACTGCATTTCGTTGCTCTGTACCTGTACATGTGGAATGACAATAAAATTAAATCTAATCTGATCTGATCTAATGGATGCAGTACGCATTTTGGCATTGCTCTTCTGAAAAATGCAAGGCCTTCCCTGAAAATGACACACAGGCCTCATTCATAAAATCTTCATAAATCTGTGAGTAAATTAGCACATATATCATCTCCTAAAAATCCACCCCAGATTCATGACTGATGCGTGAAACAAATATGCAAAATGCATTTCAGTTTAAATGTAACACGTGTTTTAAAAGTCTGCACATTGTGAGGATAACATCAGCAGCAAAATACTGTTGTGCTCGTCTCATTCACACAAGCTCTACACATGGTCAGAGGCAGGAGTTGATTTGGTTTGTAGCAACAAAAAGTTCAAAACTCCGAACATTTTCATGAATTCCAAGGATGAGAAGATTTCACTCTGCTCACAGTTCAGGCCTCATGAATGAGGCCCAATGTCTGGAAGGAAACACAAGTCCTTCTTCCAGAGCTGATGTTACCAGTGCATCTCCATACGATGACACATGCAGGTTTCTGAACTTTGCATAGAAGACATCGTGGTTTCAGTACAGTTTTCTACTTTGCCTCAGCTCATTTTAAAGGGTCTTGTACCGTTCACATCTGCCTTCTTCTTTGAACAAAAGAACTTTATAGTGTCTTTGTGGCTGCTGTGACCTGAGCTGTTAGACCACGATTACCTATATTGGATTTCCATTTCAGAATCATTGCTGTTTACAAGCACCATCACAGGGTTTGAAGATCACAGGAACCCAATATTGACTTTTAGCCAGGTCTTCTTTCACACCCTTGAGATTTCTCCATATTCTCTAAATGTTTTGATGGTAACATTGACTGAAGAATGAGATGTTCAAAGTCTTCATCATTTTATGCTAAGGAACATTTTCTAAAATGGTTTAGAGAGTTTTTTCAGATAAAACTTGTCAGAGACTGGTCAACCTTGCCTATTTTGACTTTGCAGTGACTACTGCGCTCTGACGTGCTTTTGAAATATTTAATCATGTTGCAACCTGTTGCCAATTAACCTAACCAGACACAAGACGGTCCTACAGATGTTTCTCATCAGCACTTACTTTTCCAGCATTTTGACGCACATGTACAACTGTAGACAGATAGCTCCCATCAAATTAAAGATGAGCACATATATTTATTTTTAAAAAGTGAAAAAAAAAGTCTATTACTCAACATATGATATATTTTGTATTCTTCTAATTGCAAATGATCTGCTACTTTTTGGGAGTTGGAACTGTGTAGAAAAATATGTCTGCATATATCACACAGACACACACACACACACACACACACACACGAACACACACACACATATATATATATATACATACATGCATACATATATATGTAATGGAACAAGTTGTATATTTAAACATAGTAATAGAGACTTTAAAGTGTAAGTTTAGAGCAAGGATCCGTGATCTTGACCATTATAATCTTTATTTAAGCAAGAAAGATCTCTTCATCATTAAATACCTCATTTGCAAAGTCCCAGCACAGTTACCCTGCAACTATACATGATGACATCTGACAATTTCACATGAATTATATAAAGTTCCCTCAAGATTAAAAGTAAATCAAAGGTGCAATACTAAATTATAAGAATACAATATAAATACCACAGGTCATCAGCTTGAATCATCACAAAATCCCATGGTAAAAATAATCAATCAAAAGCCTCTATCTGCATATAAGACTACTTTGGTTATAATAATAATAATAATTATTATTATTATCATTATTATTATTATTATTACATAAAGCAATTGATAAGGCAGC
>JBAMYA010000004.1:12545325-12568848 GCA_037176975.1 Arrhamphus sclerolepis | reverse complement strand
GTTTAAAAAGTTTTATAGTGATCTCTATGCTTCATATGGACAACTGAATCCTCAAAGTTGGGTCACCTTTATTCATAATTTAGCACTGCCCAATTTGGAAGATAAAGACATGGCAAAATTTGAAAACCCAATATCGTTAAGAGAACTGGAAGTAGTGAAATCTCTGAACCCAGAGAAGTCGCCTGGACTCAATGGTCTCCCACCAGAATTTTAGATTACATTCTCCGACCTGGTGGGTCCATTAATATTAGAGTCATTTAACTTGGCAGTTGTCCAGGGATCAGTCCATAGACCAGAGGAATGCATGAATTACTGTCCTCCTGAAAAAAGATAAAGACCTCATGGATTGTTCCAGCTACAGACCAAATTTACGCTCCTGACCACCTGATTGGAAAATGCAGTGAGTAAACTCACACACTTGGATCAAACTGGGTTTCTTATGGGTAGGGTTGATTCAGAATATCTGAGAAGACTTATACATATTATAGACATTGCTAATATCCTTAAGGAGAACTGTGCCGTTTTTTCACTTGATGAAAAGGCTTTTGACCGCCTAGAATGGGGGTACCTGTGGATGGCCCTTGAAAGGTTTAGCTTTGGTCCAAAGTTCATATCTATAGTGAAAACATTGTATGGTGGATCAGTAGCCTCTGTCCTCACCGGCACCTTTCGGTCCTCACCCTTTACCCTTCATAGAGGAACAAGCCAGGGCTGTCCATGCTCACCTCTATCTTTAGAACCTTTTGCAAATAGAGAGAGACAAATAATATCTCCGATAACAGTCGATTCTTCTAGACACTATATTTCAGAACATCCAATGGAGAAGTGGATAGAGCAGAAGCAAAGCTTGAGTGGAATAGTGATAAGAATTTAAAATGATTTGGTTGGTCATCACTCAATAAATACAGCTTGTGAAAGGGTGTGGGGAAAAAGATCTGGGTACAATGGGCCCAGAATCAATGTGGAAAAATGTATGGAGAAGTCTTTGCTCTTCCTCAAAAAACCTCACACATCAACTCATACACTTTAAACCGATACGCAAGGCTTAGACCACCCCATTGAAACACTTCCAAATGTATATACGCGCGAGCCCAAATTGCACACATTGTTCAGACAAGCCTCTTGGAACAACAATCCACATGTTCTGGGAGTGTACCACAATTAGACACTTCTGGAAGGAAATCTCCTCCATAATTTCACAGCTGCTTCAGATTGATATACCACCTAATCCCTGCCTTTGTCTCCTTAATGATGACACACAACTATCGCTCACTCTCAACCAGCGTAGACTGCTCATGGCAGGCCTCACAGCAGCTAAAAAAGCCATTCTAAAGCTTTGGTTTCAACCAACTCTGCCTTTAAAACAGTACTAGTTAAACTGATATCAGTGCAGTACATCTCTTGAATGTACCACTGCACATCTTAATAAGGCTTCAACTGTCTAAGCCTGGTCAAGGATGACAAGGTCCATCCAAGACCTTTTGAGGAAGCATAACAAGAGTTCAGATGAAGCTAGTTGTTCTCTGTTATTAAAGGGTTTTTTTGTTTGTTTTTTTTGTTTTTTTATTCCTGGTGAAATATTTTACAAGCCTTAATTGCTAATTTTTTTTCCAATCATCCCAGGAACCATATTAGTGTGTTATACTGTCATTTGCAGTTGTTGGTGTGTGTGTGTGTTCATAGGTTCAAGAATAACATTGAATGTATCCATTGTCACAAATATCATACAATAAAAAGAAAAATATTGATCACAAAAAAAAAAAAAAAAAAAAAAAAAATTAGTAGTCAGATGGACTAAGTCAAAGTTCCATGAGTAAATGGCACCATTTTACATCCAATGCAAGATGACAAAATACCCCAGAAAGTTCTGGAATCGGAAAGCGGGACACTGTAACTCCAGGAATGTAATTTCTCTGAGAAATACAATAGGCTCCAAAAAAAGTTGAATATATACAAATTAATATCCACAATGTAAAGCAAGAAGACCAATTGTGTACAAACACCATAAGTGGTGATTTGGGGAAAAAAGACACCTTTGTTCATTTCTTCTGATCAGAATAACTTGATGAGTCCAAACTGCATGTGTCAAACCCAAGGCCCGTGGGCCAAATCCATCTCACCACTTCATTTTTATCTGGCCTGCATTGTCGTGCAAAGACAATCATAAACTTATAACTGGAGCATTTCTGAAGAAATTTCAGTACGACTTTGTTTGGTCCAGTCATCAGAAAGAAGAATAACCCCACAACCAGGAGACCACTGAGCAGTTGATTTATGTCAAAAAGTCATGATCTCGCAAAAGCTTGCTCAAGATTTTACAAATTTTATGTCACAATGTTGCAAAAACTTGATATTTCCCAATATTATTCATTTATTATCTATACCCACTATTTCCAGTGCAGGGTCACAGGGGTCTGCTGGAGCCTATCCCAGCTCACTTCAGGTGAAAGGGAACATCCTGGACAGGTCACCAGTCCATCACAGATTTCCCAACATTTAAAAAAAATTGTAACTTTAAGTGGCATTTGTGATGGTACGATAAAAACACTTGGTTTTGAAATCAACAACAAAATTTGTTTTTTGTTTGTTTTGTTTGGTTTTTGTACAAAAAAAATCATCTTAAATTTGTAACTTTACAAAGAAAAATGATTGTAGCACAAAATGATGAAGGTTAAGATTTTTGCAACATTTGAGATTTTATGAAAATAATTCTTTACAAAGAAAGATGTCATATTGCAATTTTTTTTTAATTTGCTTTCTACAAAAAAGTCAGTTTTATAATTTGAGATTGCAAAACAAAACTTTTATTATGATAAAAGTCATGATTTTTGTGTAATATATATATATACATATATATATATTTATGTATGTTTGTTCTTTTTTTTTCTTTTCTACAGCCGAGTCCGAGAAGTACCAGGAAATAGACAGCGTCCGTTGTTGAGAAAGTAGTCCTTTTAATGGTAACCATGGTGATGATGTGATCCAGCATGAAATAAGAGGTTGTTACTCCTGGTCTAAACCTTCATTTTCTTTTTTCCTCTCACACAGACTAAATTAAAGAAAGACAAAATAAAACCATCTGTACCAAAATGCACAACATTACCTCAAACCTCTTTCCCTCGTCTGCTGCAAAAACAAAAAAAATTAAATAACGGAAGCAGATCCTGTGTTGTGGACTATACTGGTGCATTGCTTGTTTTATTGCGTAGCAGACACATGTGGATCGGTTGTTGCCCTGCTGATTCTACGTATTTCTGGTATGCATCACTTATGCTGAGCAGTTAAGTTTGAAAGTGAAGCACAGTCACTGTTGGAGAACAGGAATGTTATAATGCACAGGAGCCGCTGAAGGCACACAGCAAACCATTACAAGTGGTTGTGAGCATTAATCACACAGAACTGTGAACTTGCTGTGATTTCGCTCAATGTTAATCCCACAGAAACTTAACTACACACCATACTCCATTTCATGTAATTCACAGCTGCTGGTCCAGTTTTAGTCTGCTATGCTTTCTCACCAGGACAATAGCACCAGAGTTGCCATTTGATTAAAATCAATAACACTTCTTTTGGAAAGGGGGGGGGGGGTGTCTTGGTTGTTTTTTTTGCCTGCACCTCAGTGTGATTAATGTGCTCACCTTTTACAAAATAAACTACAACAAGCTGGTATTGTATCTCAACCATATTTACTTTAAAGCAGCACATCAGTTGGGGGGAAATGCACATACATCATTTTTTTACATCCATCCTTAGACCTTTTGAGTGCAGTGGTGGCAGATTTGAAGGTCTTAGCCCCATGTGATGTTTGACAGGTGGTGCTTTGTTTTTCAGAGCCTAAGGTTTTACATTTTAAATCCTTCTTCATATTGTTGCCGTTGGACATTTCTAGGCACATGCACAGACAGGCACGAGCATCTCTCAGTGACTTAGCTGAATGTGATGGGATTAGCATGGTTGTGGTGAAACCTCAGCAGGGCCTGCGTGGATATACTCTAATCTCTGATGTGAAGGTCACTATATCTCACAATATAAATAATTCTGAAAAAGCAAAGGGAAAAATACAAACTCCAGAAGTTCCACACAACTTTCCATGACTGTTTTTATTTGGAGATTACATTGACTTTCTTTCATTGTGTGCAGCATAACACAAATTTTTAATCTAATTTAAATTAATCTGAGTAATGACCGGATGATATATCAGCTCACATGGATGCAACGGAATAGGAACATACAGTTACAGTATAATAACAAAATGTTGCACTAGGTCATTATTTATTTGACAGCTGTTGACACCGATAGGATTAATAATTCAATCAATAGATGAATTTGTGATGGCACATACTCATGTGATGGAACCAAAATAGATAAAATAATGACTATTAGAATTACAGCAAAATGTTGCAGCCAACACTGTTTGAATGCATCCAAAGAAACGTCAGTGAGACCAAACAGACATGACAAATGTAAATATTAACGTGTCTAAATATCTGCGTGGGACATAAAATATATCATTACTTGAGGAGTTTTAGATAAACCTAACTTTAAATAAATTGTTACTTCACATTCTAGTTTATTGCAAGAATATACAGCTTTGGAACCCTAGCGGACAGACTCCATTACTCTTAAAATCTGCCTGCAAATCTAATTAAATAGCAATTTCCGTTATTGATTTTGTGTAGATAAAGAATGATATATTCTGTTAGAAGATAATAACAAGCATCTCTGCTGAGCAACAGAATATTCTTTAGTGTAATATGCCTGTACACATCTGGAAAAATGTCACACGGTGTGATTAACTCATACCACTTTTAATTTCTCACTGCAGAAGAATGCAGGCAGAAGTATTTTTGGTTCAACAAGTTTTATTACTCATAGACAGAAAAGTTCTTTAATAAGCCCAAAGGTCCCCCCCTGTGGGGACCCTGAGGTCACTCTACAGCAAACAGCACAAAGGACTGCACTAATCATGTACAAATATGATCACACTGTACATCAAATTAAGCAGGATAATCTCCACTACAAGCACATATAAGTTATATTTACACACACCAAACACAACTGCAACACCAAGCAAATTAATTATCAAATATCACAATTTGTATACCGTCATAAAGTCAACCCTCGCCACATTTCCATTGCTAGTGCTCAAATACTGAGTGTTAAACAAACAAATGAAATCTCACTTTAAAGTACCACCAGGGTAGCTCTATTACAAAACTCAGAAAACCAGCAGCCAACAAATACAAAGGTAAAATATTGCTTGTTTACAGCAACTGTAATTCTGTCTTTTTGTTGCTGTTTTGTGATGAAAAGTTGTGTTTGAGAGCAATAAACGCTGGCTTTAGGTAGTCCAATAAGTCCGTGTTTGTTTACAACCAAAGCCAACCTGAAACCAAAGTTTTGTTTGAGGAGAGTTTTGTGGGAAGAATGTACCGAGCTCATGTCAGACATGAGGCATTCGCCTCCCTGTGATTTGCCAATGGTTTGTCTGGCACATATTTCAACACTGCCCCTCAAATCTAATGGCTCTGAGGTGTCAATCATCTAAATCAACCAATCCCCTGCCTGCATGCGTAACAGCATAGTTACGGGTGTGTGAAACACACGTTTCTTATACACACACATATGTGTGTGTGTGTGTGTGTGTGCGTCTATTGCTTTTGTGTTTACACATACTGCACTTCCAAACCAAGGCCACTGAATAGATGTATTTGTTTTTCTTTCACATTTCTCTTTGACAGTGATAATGATCATGAGCCCCAGCAACCATCAACATCCCAGACGGGCCAGTTGCCATCTACCTCCACCACTTGTCCAGCTCCTCCAGCTTCTCCTCCTCTTCCTCAGCTCTCAACCTCAGACTCACATAAATAAATCTGTTTCACTTTGATTCAAACTTCAGTTGCCTTGTAGGGTTTTCTTTGAAAAATGTATAGAAGTCTGGTTGATTTTTCAAAAAAAGTCAAAAACTGTTGTAAATGAATGTGATGAACAACAATAGTGACATAAAAGTAAATATATACAGTTTGGTACATCAAAAATGTCAAGTAGCATAGATGGTGCCAAAATGACCATGTTGGAGACTCCACGTGAACAGTGGAGAGGTAATAAAACCTCTATAATTTTGCTCTACCTCACTTTATGAGGATCAAGTTTGGCAGAGATAATGATCACATTTTGGGCTATTCTCTGGTGTAGATTTATATCTACAACTGCATCATTTGAAAGATATATTCATTGTAAAAATGTGATTTTTTTTTTTTTTAGGCAGAAATTAAAATCTTTCATTTATGCTGTGTGCCATCTTAATTTACTCTGAGCCAGTAACATAGATGCTGATACCACAAATTTCACAAGCGTTCCCTCCACGATGACACCACAATTATTCAAATAGACCTTGTAGATGTAGAGATATACTCTATTCATTATGGGTATGTCATTTTCGAGCAGAAACCTAAAATAGAGGCTCGAGCAGAAAAGGTTAATATAAAAGAAACATAATAACCTGGTTGGTTAGAATTAAAAGGTTCAAATATTAAAAGGAAGTTGATTAAAATCAAGAGGATCTCACAACACAGTCTTGTCAGTTCAACGATCCATGTCAGAGCCAAGTTCCACGTCCAAAGCCTACAAATTCCCAGGTAGATTAACCAATTCCACACATTAGGGAGTTGAGCTACGTGATGAACACTAGCAGCCTAGAGAAGAGGAGGAGGAGGAGGTGATATCTGCATTGATCTGTTATCTATTCAGTGAGCCATCAATCATCCTCAAGACGCTCTATTGCTCTGCGCAATCATTCCATCTCAATGTGAGTGCCTCCCGTCTGCCACACGATGAATGTGGGCGGCCCCGTCTACATTCACCCACTGCAATAACACAAGAACACCGCCTCAGGCTACAGTTCTACACTCCGTGTCCACCCACACACAGACAGTAGAATTGTGTACTTTCCTCTACTTATCTATTCAGCAACCTGTCAATCATTCATAGGCCACTCTGTTGCTCTGTGCTGTCGTCACATCCCACTGTGACTGCCTTCTGCGTGTCACCCTCCCTGATCAGGTAGTGTCTTCTGCTGTCCATGCTAACAACTGGTTTTTATGTTGGATCCTCCAGCTACTCTGGCCTTCTTTCACTTTACGCACTCTTCCTGGGGCCTCATTTATAAAACATTGAGTAGATTTCATCCTGACAGATTTCTAGTGAAAAAAAGTTAGAATTTACATACACAAAAAAAGGATTCTGATTTATAAAACCCTACGTGAGCACACCAGCAAGCAATTTCCCTTTATAGATCACAGCTGCACGTCAACGTTTGAGAAACAGGCTCCGCCCCCTGTCCTGCCCTCTACACGCCCACATTCAACCATAAATGATCAATGCAAAGCACCTCGTGAATGTCAATGTGTATTTAAATGAGCAAGCCGATCAATGTTATTGGTCAAAAAAGTAACCATGGAGACCACACAACCACGCTCCAAGCGCATGTGCTCCAAGCACTGGAGGAGGATGGATGCTGATGAATGCTGTTCTGGAAAATCAGAGAGAAACAATTGATGAACTGAAAGAAATTGAAACAATATTTGTGCAACATTATGTCTGATGTGTCAAACGCATTTTCAATGACTTGTTAAGGAGTGAACCTTTTTGCTGTCTTAAATGTCGTGTGACATCATCGCAGAGCGGTGCTCCGTGGTGAAACTCCTCCTGAGACCCCCAGGATTTCTCATATGCAGCTGTGTGCTATGCAGAGGACTTTATCCATGTGATATTTCGTGTTATCATTGGAAGTCACTAAAATCTAGTCTAGAAAACCTTGCGGGAGCATTACACAAGATTACACGTGTGATCCAAAGGTTTCGGAATATTGGGAACTTTTTTATGCATGGAAATTCTTTATAGATCCCGACTTTTGTGAGGAATGTTGTGAACGCAAATTTCACCCTGCTTCACGCAACATTTTTATAAATGAGGCCCCTGGTCTTTTACATTTCTCGCTGTGATCAGTTGCATCCCAGTTGCCCCGTCAGAGGGAGTTTTGACAAACAATCCTCAACTACACACAAACACTCAGCTACTTGTATGCAATCATTTACTATGCAAAGATGTGGCTCCGGGGATCAGCTTTTACTCAACTTCCCCTGAACCCTTCTGCTGAAGTTCTGTACCAGAACCCTTTTCACCTGGTAGTAATGGGACCAAATTGGTCTGTCTCTTGTAGTGCTTTTGGTCAAGCCTCTCTCTTTTCTGTATCTGTCTCCTTACAGTCTTAAAAGCTATTTTTAATGGCTTACAGTGTGCTCTTACCCAGCCTTGCATGGCCTGTGTTTGCTCTGTTGGTTCAAGTCCAGTACACTAATCCAGTGTCATCCACAGCCTGTGGTGCTGTGGATGGCATTATTGGCATTACTGGAAACTGGTCCGCCCATTGTCCATGTTCAGCATCTGTGTGAGAATTCAGAGACCCAATAGTGTCTGGTTAAAGCATACACAAGATCCATTTCCCTGAGGCCCATAAGCAGTGGTACCTCTTGTAGCACTCTCCTCAGTGTTGACTCTTCTATCATCGAAACAGTTAGCAAGGTTCTTGTAAATAAACAGATTCAAAAGCAGCACCTTGATCAGTCATCTCTTGAGCCATGTCTTGGTGATAAACCACCCACACCTCCTGAGCTTCAGGTACAGGAATTAAAAGTTGAAAGACCTCCCTACCAGATCCTGCCTCTGGGCAACACCAATTCTCCACTACAAAGTTCAGATTTTCCTGCTGTCTAAACCACGATTTCATGCTTTAAGAAATAGTTCCACATACCTCAGGCCGTGCTTGGAATTCAGCCTTCCACTGGCACAGCTACATTAGATCTGGGTCCTTGGCCTGACAGACATCCCATGTTTACTTTGCATTGTGAAAGTTTGGCCTGTTCCACCTGGACCACACTGCAGAGGGTAACCTTTCCTGCTCAGGCAGTCTTGAAGGAGCATCCTCATTCTTATTTTGTTGTCCTGATCTATAACAGATCTTATGTTGCTTCTAATCAGGTACCATCTAGGTGAGGATTGTTATCAGTTAATAAGGGGAACTCTGCCCGATACAAGTAGTCTTTGATTTTATCAATTACTGCCCATTTGAAATACAGCAGCTCCAGCTTATATAACAATCACAACAATCCTCGAAAAGTCTTGTATGAACCTGCAGTGATATCGTACAAACCCAAGAAAGGACCTCACCTTAAGCACATCAGGGAGTCCTCATTCCATGGTGGGGGGATGATCATTTCTATGAGTCAGGGCATTCAAATAAGAGTAGTAAATACTAGTAATAAGTAGTAAGTATGTAAAAACATGCTAGGCTCTGTCTTTCTGGACAAACACAACTGGTGCTGTCTATGGGTTTGAACTGTCCCTACACCATTGTCCAGTATGTTCTGTTTTAAGGTCCAAAGTTTTGTGTACAGCAGGGGTCCCAAATTCATAGCCTGCCAGCCATTTGCGGCCCTAGCATGATATTTTGTGGCCCCCTACTTGATATCAAAGTTTTGTGTTAGTTTCAAATTTCGCAAACACACCTTTTTGCTAGCCGTTGCACATGCTGCACTTTCATGGGCTTCCATAGCTCAGGCTTGTGGCAGCTTCCGGTGGTGTTTGTTGTCAAATCTGCATTTATTTAAAAAAAAAAAAACAGTAGCGGAGTTTGTGGTCACTCAGTGACACACATTTCAGAAATAAAAATTTGGGAAGAAGTGGTTGAATCTGGTAGGACTGCATTTGTGGATGTGGACAGCAGTGATGTGACCGTGGACAAGCCTGCCTGAGTCGACGTTTTTAACTGTAGTGGTGGCTGTCAGCAGTGGATAAATTAAAATTTTTTAAAAAATAAATAAATAAATAAAAAACATCTGTTCGCGCTGGGTTGTAAGAACACTGGACTCTGTCTGAGCGGCAATCAGGTCCCATTTAATTCAGCTGACTGGTTACTTTCCCATAGAGCCCAGTTACTAACAGTTATCTGAGCTAATCCTCCTGTTCCTGGATGGTTCAGCAGCAGTTTTCAGTCCCTCGCAGAGGATCAGGATCACGCAGTTTTCTTTTCTTCGATTTCTTCTTCTTCTTTTTTTATGTGATCAAAAATACCTCATTTTGTGACGACTTTTCACAAACATTTTGGTGCAGTTTGTGGAGTTTTATGCGGGGTTTTTTTGTACAAGAAAATGGCAAAATGGCAACATTTCTTACATTAAAGACAAAAACAAGATGCTGTCTCCATTTTAACAAACCAAATAATAAAATACATATAAAATATGTTATTTTTTTTAAACTGCAATTTCTTATAACATTACGAAGATGTAACATAAAATTAAGAACAAACTAAATTCTCTTGCAACTTTAATTCTATATAATTACCTTAGTCTTGGCAGAATATTGTTGAAGACGAAACTTATTCAGCTTTTGCTGCAATTTCTAAAAACTAACCAACTAACTAATGTTGTTTTGGTTAGTTTCTTTCTGTGTTTAACAGAAGCTTGGATAAGAAAACCAAGAATATGTCTCTTCTTATCACAAAGATACCATTTACACACACAAAGAATAAAAAAATAAAATCATGCATGTGTTTAATTACTTACTTTACTTACTTAGTGGTGGCTATGTTTGATGCTGACTTTTTTTTTTTTTTTTTTTTTTAAAGATGTGCCATTTCATATGTATGTAAATATACCTGAATTCCTTCCACAAACTATCACATCTTCTTAATTGAACACTACAACTCCAGAGTCATAAGATTGAGAGGATTTCATGTACTTGATGTGGCTCCAGCCTCATTTCGACTAGCAAGAAAATACCATCTCCTCCTGTTGTCCTGAGGCGAAGCCATTCCTTTGTAGAACCAAATCTGGCTGTGGTGCAGTATCCATAATTAACAGCCCGATGGGACAGCTGTGTGCATCCCATTGGTTAATAGGTGCCCTGGTAGTTGTGGTTATTGGCAAAAACAAAAACAGCATCAAATATCTGCTGCTGCTAGAGTGTTAACCAGAACTATCCCAGAATGGTCTAAGTCCGGAATACATCTGTGATAGGTTCAGAGAGTATAAACCTAGCAGGACTCAGATCCAAGGACTCAGGTCAGTTAGTCCAGACCAGAGTCCAGACTAAACATGAAGCAGCATCTAGCTGTTATGCTACAAACAAGAGGAACAAACTGCCAGTGGAGATTAAACTTTCACCAACACTTTTAAAACCAGGTTAAAAACATTCCTTTTCTCATGTGTCTATACATGAAATCTGCACAGTATCTTTTATTATGTGTGTATATTTTTATTTCTTCATTCTTCTGTACCGTTTCTGTTTTAATTGTTGCTTTTTTAATGATTTTAATCCAATTGTTTTATCTTAATTTATTCTATTTCTTTTCTTTTTACTCTTATGTTTTTATGTCAAACACTTTGAGTTGTCTTGCATATGAAATGCGCTCTATAAATAAACTTGCCTTGCCTTTTCACATTTAGAATTTATAATCAACTTTGAGTCCACCTTTGCTGACATAACATACTCAAATCTTTTTCTGTTTCATTAAAAAAAGAGTAATTGTAAAATTATAATACAAATAATGTTTTTGCTGTGTATGTCTTGCAGGTCTAACCTTAGATTGGAGCAGCAAGCAACAGTGGAGATGTGACATCAGATCCCTCTTGAAACGTTTGATCCAAATTATTGGAGGATCTGAGGTTAACTCTGTGGCTATTGATAACAAGTAGACACATATACTTTGAGTTTGCACAAATTTGATCTGCAAATGAGGCATGACATATAAAAGCCTCAGGGCATGTGTCCACATAGATTCCTTTCTGACAGAAAGGTGATGCCAGGGCACTGAGAAGTGCTTTATCATAGCACCTCATCAAAAAAGTACTCACTCTTCTCACAGAAATTAAATCACACTCTCTGGGCTGAAAAAATGTGACACTGCGAACTCTGACACTTGACAGTGAGAGAAAAACTTGAGAAATATTGAAGACATACTTGCTTAAACTGAATGAACACTGCTTCAGCTTTGATGCTGTTTCCATGGTTTCAGTGAGTGCAAAAGCTGAAACAAGAGCCAAAAAAAAAATGATACTAAGAAGAAAGATGTCAGAGCAAGATGAGGGACAGAAAATCTGAAAGACCCTTTAGTTCTCCTTTGCCTCACAGAATATGACTCATATTTAACTCCCAGTCTTAGTCTGCCATATAGTGTCAGTTTTCCACAATAAAACTCCCGTAACAGTTGACTAGTCAGTTCACAATGAACAGAAGCTCTCACAATTAGATATTCTGCCTTTGCTGTGAATGTGTACCGCATATTGTCTGAGAACAAGTTGAAATATAGAAAAAGGAGCTGAAGGAACCTCCATTTTGCTAGTTACCAAGGTGACAGTTTCAAATCAGGTAATTGGCTCTGATTGGCTGAGTCAAGTCAAGTAATTTTCACTAAAATACATAAGGAAAGGGTGCACAAAAATAGTATTATTCTGTATGCAGTGAATATACAATAATAATAATAATAATAATAATAATAATAATAATAATAATAAATGCATTTTCTTTGAAGAACATGATGTTGAGACAGCCTTGGCCATCTAGAAAGAATAGTAAATTTATTTACATAGCACTTCTCTCTTCAGTTGCTCAAGGCAGTTCACAGTAGAAACTATATTTAATCATTCACACTGACATTACACACCACCACTTATGTTATACATGAAGCACATTCCTCTTCTTTACTTACACTTACACATGAATGTGCATGGTGGCAAAAATGTGGAGTACCATATCTTGCCCAACGAAAGCTTGACGTGGAGATAGGGAAAGCCATGAATCGACCAACAGCCCTTTCACTGGGTGCAAATGTTTTTCCCTGAGCCACAAAAGCAGATAATTCAAACAATTCTAGAGTTTGCTAATAAATATATTCAATTCAATTCAATTTATTTATATAGTGCCTATTTACGACAAGTCATCTCTAGGCGCTTAATCACTTATTATTATTATTATTATTATTCACTTATTCAATTACCAGGGCTTTTGGAAAGTTGTGCACATTGTGTTATACTTTGGTGTAGTTGTAGTGAGGACCCAAACGCAGGAGGGCTGGCAGTTCCTGCGGGTGTCCTTGCCACCGGGCCAACGGCCAGTTGGGCCCAGGACAAGTTGATGGAACAACAGCCAGAGAGCAGGGAACAGGAACATGAGTCAGAACCGTATAGTTGGGTACAGGAACCACAGAGGCGGGAACAGGAAAGGAACCATGGAAATGGGAACAGGAACCACTGGGCCGGGAACAGCAACAGGAACTGAAGACACTGGAACAGGCGGGATGGGGTGAGTCGTCATCCACCTCTGGAACAGGATGGGGTGACAGCCAGAACCACTGGGGAGGGCAGCAGGTGAGGCTGAGCTGGCAGCTGGGAGCACGGCGCTAGCAGGGACTGTAGCTGAGATGTGTCAGGGACCACCACGAATCAAGGGGTGACAAGAACTAAGGGGATCTACCCCGTCTCCAACCCGCAGTCAAGCCACTAAGTCTCCTGTGCCCTCCGAGCCATCTCACACCTTGTTTTCTTTGCCTCCTGGCGCAAATACGCAAAACGAGTCCGTTGTCCGTTGCTGGCCTGCTTTGCTCCAGTTCCTCTAGAAAAAAAGGATTTGTTGTTGGGTAACTCCTGCCTCCCACTCCTCTGCGTTTAGGTCGTCACTGCAACTACACCAAAACACAACACGTTGTTTTTTTATTTGCATCATGCTCATTCACAATGAAGTCATTCTAGGTTTATTAAGTTAAATATGATCCAATTAAATACAAATTGTATTCAAAATAATGATCCAATTCATTCCAATTCATAATTCAATAAACTCTAACTTACAATCTAGTGAATTTCCAACTGAGTTAAAAAGTTTAAATTTGTGTCATGCACAGTCATGATGAAAAAAACACTATCTGAGGAACTGATTGCACCATGATTTTCATTTTGGTGCAATTACCCTAAGCAAGCATGAGGCCACAGTGGGCAAGAAAAAACAAAAAGAGCAAACGCTGAGGCCATCTGCCTCAACCTGTTGTGAGTCTGAGATGACACATTTATCAAAAAGATTTATCAAAATGCCTAACCTTAAAGGAAGAGAAGGCTTCTGCTTCCCAAATTTAGGAGTTGGTTCCACACAAGAGGAGCCTGTTAACTGAAGGCTCTTCCTCCCATTCTACTTTTGGAAACTCTAGCAACTATAAATAAACCTGTAATCTGAGAATGAAGCGCTCTATGGCAAGATGTGGAACTAGAAGTTCTTTAAGACAAGAGGGAGGCATTTAAGAGCTTTATATGTGGGGAGAAGAATTTTATTTTCTTCTGAATTTAATGGGAAAACATTGAAGGGAAGCTAAGCGTGAGGAAGTATGACCTGCTAATCCTCATCACAATTCTGGCTGCAGCATGTAGGATCAGCTGGAGGTAGTTCAGAGTCATTTTAGGGCAACTTACAAAATAGGAATTGCAGTAGTCCAATCTGTAAATTACAAATAACTTTGGCCACACACTGAAAAGAACACTGATAAAGCAACAAAATGTATTGTAATGCCCAGACGGACTTGTTGAAAGGATGGACTGAGAGGATCTCAGTGAACAGTTGATTTATCAAACAGAAGCGGTTACTGTCGGCCGTAACCACGGCAAAACATACACAAACCATGAAAGATCAAGCTGCAACCCTCAGTGTGCCCTCCACCAGTCTCTTGGTCTGCAACAACTCCTCCACACTCAGACGCCCGTCACTCGCACGCTCTGATCCCGCTGCCTTACCTCTCTCATTCAGTCCAAACCTGCAGAACATTCTCAAGTGCTTTAAAACACCTTCTGTTTTTTTCATTTTCAATCTAAATTAAAAGCTTGAAATTCTTCTAAACTTGTGTACTGTTCAGCTCTAATGTTTGTTCAGGGTAGCAACTTTTCAGTTGTCTCTGTCCTTCATGCAGAACTTACTACCTTTAATACACCACAAGAATAGTCTGTTGTGTCTTGTATTTTGATACAGTATTGACCTACTAAGATGAGACATAAAAAAAGAAAAAAAGACAATTCAAGTCAAAGAAAAAAAATCTATTGGGCTTTGATAGGTACTTCTGCAAATTACAGCCTTAAAATGAGCAGCTGACTGTTGTGAGCACTGTCCTCCAAAAACCCTGACTAAAATATTCATGTTCATTGCGAACACATATGCACTGCAGGTGCTCTAAATGTTTTTTTACTTGTACTGTAACTGAAGTGCAGATGGGCAAAAACACATGAACACTCACACAGTATGGCTCTGCTTAGTTTGGCAGCACCTTCGTCACTGTGAAAGACCTCTTTTCTCTAGGCACCAGTGGAAATGACTGCCCTTTCATTAATCTCCCTGTCAACAGTGCAGACCTCCCCTAATTACAGCCATTGTTTACCTCTACGTTGGCACGCCCATTGAATTATTGATGGCTGCCCTGACACAGATTCAAGGCCTCTCCAGTGGGCACACACCAGCCAGTGCATAGATACCCACCAACGCAGACTCTGGAGATCTTGTATGACAGATCACTTTTTTGTATTGGCAGAAATTTGTTTTTTGGTTTGATTATGCCATACAGTACAGAAAACCAATTCATGGCTGCATACTGTGCTGTACATCTGGTTGCTTATATGATAAACTGCAATTTTATGATATGAATGTATGGTCAGGCAACTTTAATGCGCCTCTCCAGTATATTTGAGCACATTTGAGAAAACATTACCTCTAATATTCCAAATTAGTCAAGGTTCATTCTTTACATTTACTGAATAAAATCGACTCTTGGAGTTATTTAAATCAAATGGCTAACACTGACGATCATCTTAACTGCTTATTGCATAAATTGAAATGCTTCAGTGGCATAATACAAGCCACATCCAATTTATAAAACCTGCCTTCAGTGGCCCATTATTACCCTCTAATGGCATGCATATCTGAAATCCCTCTATCTTTAGTACTAATAAAAAAAAAAAGCAACAGAGACCAAACCAAATCCATGAATGATTACCCCCAACAATAAGTAAATCTGCAGAACTAAAATTCAATTTTCAGCAATCCCACAGTCCTAGTGCTAAATGCCATTCAAAGCTCATGAGGATTTGGACTTAAGACGACTTAGAGGTTATTTATGCAGTAAACCAAATGGCTATACGAGAGAGAGAATAAGCACCCAAGTCTTCAGAGAGAAAACCTGTCTCTGTGTCATGACTCACTGTAGCCTAGCGCTGCATGACAAGGTAGGGTGCTGACTTGTATCAGATTGCCAGGGATTGTGCTCTGCTGGGTGTTTCCAAAACAGACTTATGTCACACAGATACCACCAATCCTCTCTAACTGCTGGCTCCAGCAGAATAAAAATGAATCTTAAATGTCAAACCTGTTTGATGTATCTCCAGCATATAGTTATTGGCTAGTTCCGCTTAATTATAGCGATCAATAAAATCTGAGATCACAGTGGACAGTACAGCTTGTTTGTAAAGTGAAAAGCAATATCTGCTTTTGGGTCAACTATTAATATCATGGGCCACTTCACTTTAGCAGAGCATGTGTGCATATATGTCTGTGTGTACTGTACGCTAACGTTTTAGACTTTTCAGTAAAAGTTAGAATTAGCATTTAGCTAAAGCATCAACATGAATGCACTACTTGGAAGATAGCAATGTCTAAATTTGTGTATGTCAGATACTGAGTCTATAACCAGCTGCAGTGGACTTTAACAATTAAGTTTTCACCAAGACCGTAGAATAGAGTAGATGAATTTTGTTTTAAAAAGTAAATTTGAAATAATCAAGCTGAAAGGCCACATTGATTAGCTGCTCCAATCTGGCAAATTAAAACAATCAAAAACAAATTTAACACAATGGTCCATCTTTGCTTTGAAATTGAGTTTGAAATAATATTTTATGACACACACAAACTACGTCTCTCGCTGAATGACTGATAATTGAAAAAAAAAAAAGAAGAAGAAGAAGAAAAAAACCTGAGTACACAAGCCAGTGGTCATTTTGTCAGGGATGTCATTTTTATAACAACCATTTCAATCTTCAATCTAAAAGTGTTTTTACAGGCATATTTTTTTCCTAACATCTCCACTGGCAAGCTATTCAAGCATATTTTCGGAGGGAATGCATGCATGAAAATTAGAGGTGTTAAATGGGCTCATTTGGGAGGTTCAGCTGGGAGGTTTTTCGTATGTCTGTGAAAGACATCACAGAAGGACACAAATCATTATCTCTAGCCCAATCCCACTAGAAAATGTGTGATGGGTTTGTTTGTCTGCGTGACAAACATGTAGTAACCATGCATAATTTTGTCAACCCTGACCTTGTAATAACTAAACTGATCATGCTACTTCTGACTTTAACATATGTTTGTAATACTTATCTACAATAATCACAACGATGACTACGAGGTGATACTCAAACTTGGCTCAATAACCAGAGATGGATGTCAGCATCATCGTATAGTGAGGCATTGCCTCACTGGGAGAACGAGTATGAGGAATTCTTGGAATGGTGTGAGATCTAAATCTTACAACGTCATATGTAAAACATGGATTTAGTTTGACAGGATGGGGATGATTTATAGTATGGCTTCAACCAGCACTAAATCATCTATCTATCTATCCAGCTATCGTTAAATCGGTTAGTCCAGGTTACATCCAATTTGAGAATCTGAAAAAAGCGTTCTTCATAGAGACTATTGTTTATATCACTTTAGATTAATATGTGTATAAATAGTAGGAAAATAGAAAAAGAAAAATAATAAATGAAACAAAGATGAGGACAGGCTTTCCTCATCAACTATGTAAACGCAGTTCCACTTATGCACCTTCATACAATGCACTCACTAATTAGTAAATTTCCTGCTGATATTTCCTTTTTGATTATAATAGCACTCAAAAGAATCACTGATATGAAATTGTACTGCAGTATTATGGCCTTCTCTCCTCATCAGCACACTCAGGAATAGTGTCTGGTGTGGAAAAGGGAAGTGATGAAAATAACTGCGTTATTGGTCTGCACGGGAGGTTTGTTGCAGTCATTCACTCCAGATGTAACAGTGGACCAGCTCACTTTTGTGGAGATGGTCATTCCAGACATGAACAGAGGACGGGGAGGGTGTAAATAATAAAGAGACAGCAAGTGCAAGGTCTTGTCAAGTGGCATTCAAGTGTCACTTTTACGTTGTGAATCATTACATCCCAGCAAGAGGCTTAATAGAATCTTTACCACTTCAGGGAAAGTTAAAAACATCCCCATGGTAGGCTGAAGATAACAACAACAACCAACCAGTTATTTTGTCCATGTGAAATGTACGGTACACTTACAATTACTGTGATTCGTAAGGTGTCCAGTATAATGCCAACAAATGACCACTTTTAGACATACAAGAGGGGAAAACAAGCTGCATGATTTTTGGGTTGTTGATGACAGTCCTTTTAAAATATGCCTCACTTAAACATGCACAGTTCTGTTTTGCATGTTCAGACATTTGTGCAAAGTTCTGAGGTCTGTTGCAGACATTTAGAGAGCAGTGAAGAGGAAAGATAATAACATGAGAGTGATGCAATGTGCTTCTCAAGTAGCTTTTAAGTGTCCCTTTTAGACTGTCAATCATCATGACATCGCTGAGGGGTCTCAACATGTCACATCAGGATGGTTAGATCATCTGTGGTTTGACACTGCAGGTATGCTGATCCATTTTAATCATCATGTAACTTACTTGTTGTCTTTTCAGTTTCTCACATCCCCCACCTAACAACAATTTTATTACAATTCTCATTCACTTTCCACACAAGCATTCTATTAAAACAACAAATCATTGAATAGGTCTTTTTTTCCCATTTAATCACAGTTCTTACTTGTTAAATTTTCTGATTGAGCTTCCTGAAGGACACATTCTTCATCCCTCGGTACACATTAGTGAGTCACCAGATAATAATGCCACGATGCTTTTGCAAATACACCAGCGTTTGATTTGACAGAGTCATGTTGACAAGAAGATTTCAGGGAATGAGGTGTCAGTTTTTAAACTTCTACTCAATTACCATTTCATTTCCAGCTTTGTAACCTGATGACAGCCAAACATTTTTTTTTTTTTCCAAGACAGAAACCAGACCAACTGCATGCAATCAAAAGCACATTTCTTCTCTCCTCAAGGGCTACTTATTTTTTTTTTTTAAATAAACAACTGGTGGCTGATGAAAGCTGCATGTTGGTGTTCACTTGCCCCATGAGTTTGTTTTCTTTTTTCTTCCTGAACAGCATCAATGTAATGGACTAGCAGGAACCATATTCTCAATGTTTGCCACTAAAAGAGGCACACCATGGATAAAATAGAAGAGAATTCTTTACCTTTTGGATATTTTTGGCTTTTTTTGTTATTTTTGACAATTAAGCGGTTAATTGTTTACTCCTAAAAATGGTCATCATTATTCCCACTATTTATGTATCCAAACATAAGGATCAATAACATATACAACTCCCAATGGACCGATTGCTATGTCAGTTAGCATGTGGTTAACTGCTGACATTAAACTGTGAGGCATTGACCAATATGAAGAGTCTGAAGTGAATCAAGAAGAGTGTTGGTGGGAAGTTCTTCCATGATCTCAGTCATTGTAGATGTAGTTTGGCAATCAGATCAAACAGGACACAAACTATGTCAGGGCTGAAAAGTTTCATGAAAAGTTTAGTGTGTGATTATGGATCTTGGTGATGGGGGTATCACACTGGGAGCCTCGTACTTCTGCAACATAAAAACAAAAACAAGCAAACAAACAAAAAAGCCCCGGTTGTGTCTGAAATCATGAAATTTCATATCAACCATGCAGGTAGTTCTGTGTAAGGAGCAATGAAGTGAACTCATCAGCATAAAGTTTTTGACTATGTTATTTTTGTTAGTGCTATTCAGAGCTTCACTGCTGTCAAACAGACAAAAAATAAAATAAGAGTTGTACACTATTCATGATGCATTGTGGGATAGATTTATGGCACCATGAATGAGTTGGGGGTGATTTCAGACACGTCCCTTATGTTTTCTTCATTCTCATAACTAGCCTGCACAAGTGCATATCAGAACAATGAGCAGATCTAAGATATATTAAAGCATTAACATGTATTTATAAAATGTCTGACAAGGTTGAAATAATCAATGCATTTTGTCACTATGTCTTTGAACCCTTAATGACCACAGAAAGAGGTTCTCATTTGAAGCTCTGTGGTTCAAGGCCTGCTGCCATCTTAACTGTCATCATTGAGGACAGGGATTAATCCAATACCAAGCTGTTGTCTTGGTCTTGTGGTCTTGTTCACTCCACCAACAGAATAAATCTACTGCACTGGCATTCGATCAAGCCAGAACAAGCAACAATGCACCTTGACATTCATCGATTCTATTTGTCCCTGAACCCACTTTACAGCTGACCTCAAAGTTCATTATCTGTGAACTCCTCGCTCATTTTATCGTGATTGTTTATTTCTGTTGTGATTTCTGGGAGTTTCAATTAATCCATATAAAAAGTAAATTGATTATGATCAACAAGAGATGAACTTTACAAATAAGATGATAGATATAAATAAAATAGATGTAAATGCAAACTGGCTTGTCCAGTATTAGATTCCAAGTTTCAAGATAAGAATAAGTATGTACCACAACGCAACACATTTCCCACAGAATTTTGAGGCTAACATCGCTAACACACACGCTAACGCACAAGTTAAATGATGAAAGTTTTGTCTTTACCTATGGTAACCTAGCAACTATGCAAGAATCCTGTACACTCTATGCAAGACCATAAACAAGCTTCACATTCTTGCATAATTACTAAGTTTCTGCACATCACTGGTTTCCCTACCCACAGCATGCATGATATATGAAACGCATGTTAATGCTGATTGGTGGTATGATGTGAGTGCATGTGAGCAAGTTAAATTGCATGACTTAAGAACACTTTAAACTTTAGAGAGATTTTTAAGATGGACACCAGTCCACACCACCATCTCACACCAGTGTTTCAAATTGCAGACTAAATATCAGAGATCTTATGGGATCAATATTTATGCAACCATAGCTAGATTACTTTGTGGATAAAAAGACAACAAAGCTGCTAATTGGGTGCTCACATGTCTTGAGGAACTATACAGTTCACCGTTTCACAGTGAAATTGTCTGTCAACCAGAAGAATGATACGATTTAGAGATTTAGTCATGAAATGAATTGTTTTTTTCATATAAAATTGATTTAACAGGCTTCAATTATATATGTATGTGTACATATTATACACACACACATAGATAGATAGATAGATAGATAGATAGATAGATAGATAGATAGATAGATTTATTCTGAATTCTGACATAATTAAAGAGTTTCAAACGGAGCTGAAATGATGATGGTTTTCTTTGTTTTAGTGCTTACTCTTGTGCTTGAATTATCTTTATTGACATGCACTGACAATTCAAGGTCCACTCAAGTTACATATACTGACAAGACATGAAGGAGCATCCCAGTTACCTCTTTGATCGCTGTTTCCTGCAGCCACGAGGTCCTGTTGAAGACTTTAACACTGATGAATTGATGATGCTGATGGAACTGGCAGTGGGTTTCACCAAGCTATCACTGCCAATCATGTCTAGCCTGGATCGTGTGAGTGTTTGTGTGGATCCACACTTCTGCTCAGCACTCTGTAATGAGCCTGGTGAATTAACAATGATTAGTAAACAAAGATGCGTATCCTCAAGCCTGGTGGGCTATTCTAATTTTTCTTCTCTTTGATACAAAGAATTAGTTCTGGTCCCATTGATTTCTACAGGACAGTACAAACGGATGCAGTAGAAACTGGCTCTGGGGGTCACTGGATGGGAATTCAACCAATCAGACAAACTAACCAACTATCTAACCTGTGACCAGACTCATATCAACAAATCATGTATGCCTGAGCATGCAAAAACTTATTGATCCAAGGTGTTATTTACTATACAAAAGCATTTATAGTCTTTTTAAAAAAATGTGAGTCATCACAGACAGACTGCTCCCCTCCCTGTTACCAGAGTACCAGACCCATTTTATGAGAACTACAATGCATATGGCTGGCCAGTGTATGTATCTCAACAAATATAGTAAAACAAGCCTATTTTTTAATTCATAGATTATCTGACTGTAGGTACTTACAGATATAACATGGTTTAACTTGTGATACAAGCCTCATTGTGTTGAAACAATAGAGGGAGAAAATAAATGGCTTAAATTCTTATTAAAACCTTATCTGTATCAGGTTTAGGGAAACACAAAATGGTGAATAGGATGGTTTTTGAAGACACATCACCTGAGATAAAGCTGAGCTTTAGATGCAGGTGAAACCATCGGCATTAATGACATTGGGGTTTTAGAGGTTATGCAACTTTTTCATGTCACATGAGAGTTTGAAACTGAGTTAAACTCCCAACTACTAACTACCAATCCTAAAATGCACAACATGTCCACATGCACAAGTACAAACTGGACACAGTCATGGTAGAGCAGCAGAGTCTTAGACTTTCAGTTTCCAGTCAAACCCTAAAACGCCACTCGTTAACATCTCATCTAGTAATTATCTGTACAATTAATAATGACTTCCTGATCAATAATAGATCCTGATCTGCAGATATTGATGGAATATTTTGACTAGACTTGAGCTAGATCCTTAAAGCTCCACTACATTGGTAAATATATATATATTTAGCAAAGTTAAGGTTCTTCAAAGAGAACTATTTTTGATCTGGTTTCATGCACACTGACATCCATTACATTTTATCTGTGGGGCAGTTGCTTAGCCTGCTGCTAGAACCTTGAGCTTTTATCACAACACTTAACTGTGTTGTCAGCACGATAATGAAAATCTATGGCATGCTAGTGAAAGTCTAAGTTCAAGCATGAATGTGGAGACTGTCAAAGTGTAGCATGCACTGAAAACACCAGTGTAAGTCATGAAAAAAGAAACAAAAGAAAGAGATAACCTAATAACAACAGAAAGAAAGAACATTAAGTTTTAAAACTTTTGGTTCTAATAAAAATGGACTGAGAAATTGTCTTTTGTCAAATTTTGACTGAAATACACAGAGCTCTTATGATTTTGCTTTTATTCACAACCAGAACACACTGCTCACCTTCAGACAAATGCTACAAAACTGACCTAAAAGCATTTGGAAGTCTATATGAATAGTGACCCAAAAACATGCTGTGAAAGTGGCAGGCTTGAAGCAAAGGTGGACACAAGCGCAGACTTCGCAAAACAAGAAGGCTTTAATCCAGAAATAATGTGTGTGTTGTGAGACAAAGACAAAGAGATGTTGATGTTCACACAGAAGCAATACAACACAATGTTGCTGGTTCTGTGCAGGGTATATGTAGGGAGGAGGCCAGGTGAAGCAGATGAAGATGATGATGGCACAGGTGTAGTCCATGATG
>JBAMYA010000004.1:12530139-12545225 GCA_037176975.1 Arrhamphus sclerolepis | reverse complement strand
TACCTGTTTGTACCTCTTTTTTTTTTTTTTTTTTGAATAGCAGCACCTTCAACAAAACTCATGAGTTGCTGTTCATCTGCAGTTGTCTTGCCAATAATCAGGTGATCTTTTTTTTTTCTAATCCCCCATAATCTAAACTGATGCAAGCTGAAATGTGGGAACAGTTGGCCAAAGAGTTGATAATGAGGAGCAATTAGAGAAGTAGAGATGTTTTGAAGGAAAGCTTGGCAGCCATGCTGGTCTTTCACTTCCAGAAACACAGATCTTCAAATGGCCACTGAAGTGTTTTCATCACTGTTGCTGATACGTTGCTTGCAGCCTGAATGGATTTACTACCACACTGATAACTATGAAGTGTTTTTTTTTCCTCTTGTAATCACATCAGTGTCCTAAAATGGTGAATCTTTTCTGCAACTCAAAATGTGTCTCAAATAAAATGATTCCAACCGTTACTGCAAATGAAGCCAGAACCATAAAAACCAGCGCAGCTTCTACATCCCACAGCTATGAGCAAAACCATATCTGGGCGGTTTTGCATTTGAACACGTCCAGTCTTTTCAACACCTGCTCTGAGCACAAATAATACCAGCAAGAGTTGATAACAGGCTTATTTAAACACTATACTGTTTTATCGGAGATCTTTGCTCATATTTAATGTTGATTTCATGATTTTTATTGGTTTAAGCCTGTGCAGTACTTTACTGAGGTTGTTTTAGATGTGCTATAAAAATAAACTTTGCGTCTGTCTTCGTAGGACAGCTTGTTCCAAAGATGGACTTAAATGTGTAATGAACATTTTGTCCTGGAGATTCTTCCCATTTACTTTGATACAAACTGAGCTGAAACCTTTATTTCACAGGAAACAGTTGAGTCCACTTGACCCCTTTCCACTAATCATGAAAAAATAATGAAAGTTTATGGGTGCGGATAGAAAATTACCATAATTATCCTGCAGTGACTTAAAAGAGCTACACATCTAACAATGAAGGTCAGTCCATGTGTGAGTATGACACTGAAAACCTTTTTTACAATATAGAAAATGTATAAATGAATTAATAGATTAATACTTTTCTATGCTTGACAAAAACATATTTTACTGCAACAGGAAATAAGTTTTTGAACTGATCTGATCCCAGGCTCAAATGAACCAAAACTATATGTTTATATATTCTAATCCTTAAATTGAAATCAGTCAAGACATGAAGTTAAAAAAAAAAAAAGAAAAAGAAAAATTTATTACAGTTTTCACAGCATGTAAAATCATCAACCAACCTGTTATTTATGTATTAAACATTTTAAAATGCAAACAAATCACACCACCAAAAGCATCACTTGGGCTGACGTGACTCCAGCAGCCGCCCTCGATGACCGATCGCTCCCGAGCAGCAGCGAGGAACTTCCACCTGAGCTTTGCATCCGCTTCAATATTGTGCATTAGCTAATGAGCTGGAGCTGCTGACTGCAGCTGCAGTAACGCGTCTCATACCACAAACCGACTCAGACAGAAATAAATCAACCCAATGCAAGTCCCCCATCAACCTAATAACAATGCAGACAAAGATAAACATAAAAAAGAAATCACAAAATTCTGATTTGAAATAGAAAAACCTATAACTAGCAATTATAAACTTTATTAACATGGATTGGATTTAGAAATGGAAACCCTGCAAAAAATAGACTTTAACAGATTAACCTGCACTGCGTTAAAAAAAAACAATAAAAACAAAAAACACATAACTACGCAGTAATATGAAGTGGCAGTATTGAATTATAGAAAACATACAAAAAGATTTTAAAGTTTCTTCTGGCAGACACATGACAGAAAGGCTGTAATGCACTTGGATGGATTTCACCAAATGGAGAAAACCTGCCTGCAAACTGATGGAGAATCAGCTCCAACACTGGCTGGCAGATTACTTAGTGGTCACTGCGAATCAGAAAAGCAACACGTTCACATTCTACAGTCACGTACTGGGACTCACCTGCTCGCTGATGTTCATTCTCTGTGATGGAAATAAAAGGTATTTCACAGGCGCTTCCCATCACAGGAACATAAATGTAGATGAGGCCTCAGTTACATATTTATACATATACTTGAAAAAAATCCCTCAAAGCTTAAAGGCCAAATTTACTCCAATTCTGAGCTTTTTAATCACTGCAGCTGGTGAGCAAAGTGTGTAAACTTGATATAAAGTACCAGCTAAAAGTTTCCTCCTTTTTGACTGGCACCATTTATACTGAAGCATTTGGCTTTTGCACGATGAATCGCCTTCAAAACTGACTGGCTTGTAACACCTCATACATAAGTTAAAAAAAGAAAGAAACATTCAGAAGGAGTTGCTCACTTAATCACATGTAACTCATGCAGCAAAGACTTTTGAAAGGACCCACCTGTTTTTTTTTTTCCAAAAAAAAAAAAGGTGGTTCAATCCAAGCTATACTAAAAGTAGAAAAAGTCCCAAAGCTCGGTGAGCCCCTCTGTACCAGTAATAGAAAACAAAGCCCTCGAGAGTTTTCAGTAGGAGTAACCTCACTTCACATGTTTGCGGGGTTCCACATCACAGATGGCAATGAGTTTTGTGTCTCTGAAAAGCTTTCCCAGTGACATCCATGACAGTTTTCCCTGTGGCACAGTGAGCTCTGGTGGGAAAGCACAGCTGCTACCTGGACGCCTCTGGGATGAGTCTTTTAAACCAGTTGCCCACTGCCACGTCGACTCTCAGCACTAACATGACTCCAATCAGCAGGGACATGCCGCTCACCAGGAAGCCAGAGGCCTCGAACATTAACCTGGAGGCGTAAAAAACACAAGTTATGCTAAACTTTATTCAAGTTCCAACTCACTGACTCAGTAATAAAATTCTCTTATCAGTGGTTTACCAGCATCACAGCTTAAAATAAATACATTCCAGCTGTATGTATTACAGTGGACAACCAAAGCTGAAAGCTCCAGAAAGGTGATGGCTGGAAGTTATGCTCTCCATATTCTCAAAAGCCTTTCCTGTCAGTGTTTGTGTGAGGTGGAAAATCAATTCAGGCACTTACTTGGGTGCAAAAACCTTCCACACCATTAGGTGCCTCCTGAGAATAGCAGCAGCACAGACTGAAGAGAAGACCTTTGAAGAGAGTGAGATGCCGAATGGCGAGATGTGATACTTGTAGACATTTGAAAGCACAACTGAGTCATTAAAAAAAATGTCATCGAAACGGAGCACAAAGTAAAGAGATTGTTTGTTTTATTAGTGAGCAAAATGTCATAACCATGCATCTCCAGTACACAAGTCCAGATTGAATAAACATGATCTCCAAACAAACCTGTGCTCCGTGAACAAAGAGGTAGCGTGTTGAGAGCTGCAGAAGTGCAGAGGTGAATTCGTGCGGGTTTTCTCTCAGTCTCATCTCCATCACAGCATCAGCTCCTTCCTCACCAAAAGTATGTCCCCCTCTGCTCCCTCGCGCCTCACACACCAAGGGCCAAAACAGCAGCAATGGACAACCCACTGAAGACAATGAGTTGGAAACAAAAATTCTCTTTAGATTGAGTTTTCAATACCAAACAGAAACAGAAGACATTTCATGTTCTTCTCTGATGAAAAAAACAACTACCAGCAAAAAGGATGTGTGAAGCGAAGGTGTTCAAGGTAACCAGGAAGGCAGGTAATGTAGTGCCTGCATGCCCGTCAGGAAATCCCACAAAGGCGGCCCCCCACTGGATAGATGGGAAGGTGGGCAGGTGTCCGGTGGCATGGAAGAACTGTGTGGCAGCTAGGGACCACAGCACTACTGGAGTCCAGGGCACGTTGAAACCACCTGAGGGGAATGTTGAGCGGTGGGTGAGGAAAGAAAAACACGGAGATGAGACATGCTGTGAATCAAAATGATAATGTGATTCTGAACATCTTACCAGAATAAGCTCCATGCAGGCTACTAAGGTTTGTGGAGGAGGCATGAATGTGTAACACAGCTGCCATTTCTAGCAGCAGTAGGAGGAAAGACATAGCCATGCCCTCTGGGTGCAGCAGCAGCAGTCCCATTCCCAGCAGGCCACAGAATAAGAGTACGGGGGCAGAGTAGACTGTTCCCAGTCCGTAGGCTTCAACTGTGGGCCTGTTGTCCACCTCGCTGCTCAGCTCTCCGTCGTCCAGGGAGCGACGCATGCGCTGGTAGATCTGGGGGATCAGATGGTGCAGCTCGGCTTGGGGGCTGATACCGGTGCTCGCTCTGTAGCGGGGCTGGGGCAGAGCTGAACTTCTGGCGGCTGCAGCCTTGGACTTCACAAACACAGTTAGAGGGTCCATCCAGATCAGACACATCCCCACCCCCAGCAGACAGAAGGTTACCCTCGGGAGGGCCAGCTGGGCCACGCGGATCAGCTCGGCCAGATTTCTGAAGCTATCCTCTGGAGTGGCACTAACAGCCCAGTGGAGCCCCAGGCACACAGAGAGCAGTGGCAGGATCCAGCGAGCTGTAAACACAGTCCCACCTGAGGAGTTGAGATTACCATAATGGCAAAGGCAGTGTCTTAGCAGATACGTATATATGCCAAGAGAGATGACAGACAGGATGTAGTGAAAGTTTTTCAACTGGCTGTTCTGCAACCGCGAAAGTGGAGAAAGAAATGGTGATGGCTGACAGAAGCCTTGCTCTTCTCTGCAGCCGTGGAAACAGAGGGAGAGGTACAGGCTGCCGATGAGGAGTCCTAAACAGGCCAGGAGGGTGGTGCTTTCTTTCCTCACTGTTGATGGGGACAAGGTCGGAGAAGGCAGCAGCCCAGCAGACTTCAGAGGGTCATGGTTTGGGGGAATTAGTAGGCCGTCCCAGTTGAGATAGATGGGAATACAGAGGGCCAGAGAGAACACTAGAAAGGTCACAACCCGGCCTTCAGCAATCACATAGCTATCTGAGAGCAGGGAGGCACAGCGAAGGAGCGGGACGATGAGTGGAGGGACGAGGAGGCGACCCGGGGTTATCCACCTAGCACATTTTGGGGCTTTGGTTCCGTTCTTTGAGACTGCAGGACTATTGATTCGACATGCCCTCCAAAAGAAGAGAAGTTGGGAACTGAAGGCGCCAGCTGCCAGGCACCAGACCGCCTCCACGTATCCCTGAGTGAGCATCTGAGCAGCAGCCACAGAAACGCTCACCGTTAGAGCCACAGCAAGCGGAGCTTTCAGTCCCCCGCCATTCTCCCTGATCAGCACCAGGGACAGTTCAGACATGATGAAACACATCAGGCAGGCAAACGCCAGGATGGCTAAACCTGCTGCCATCTTCAGAGGGTTGAATTTTGCCCAGGTGGCTCGGCAGGTGTCCCTGACAGAGGTGAGGTAGGCCTGCAGTAAAGAGGCCAGCTGAGGCGAAGGTGACCGGCCCTCTGTAACGGTCGTGAGATACTCAGATGAGATGCGAGCAAATTCATCCTTCAGCTCAGAAAGACTTTCTGGTGGGATGTCTTTGGCCATGCCAGAGTACGTCTCCAGGAAACGGTTTACCTTCACAAACACAGGTACAGTTGAAAACACAGAAAAAGAAAATTACTAGACCTGCTTCATGGAATCTTTCCCTCGTAAGGAAGCTTCAAAGTCTGACTATTTCTAACTGAGGAACCTACCTGTTTGGCATTGATCCACAGTGCCTCCAGCTGGCTGATACCTCCAACTGCACCTTCTGTATCTCCCTGTGGAGAGAATAAAGGCAACAGGACCTGGCCCACACTGCTGTATGGGATTGGAATTCCCAGAAGGAGAGCCAGTGTGGGAACCAGGTCTGTCTGGGGCACCACATCTGGTTCATTCTGTAGGGAAACAAGACAAAAAAATTATTTTCCATGTTCCTGAAAGCTAAAACTCTTCTGTGACAGGAGAGAAAATGCTCTGCATAATAAGTAAATGACTTGAGTCCCTATGAGTTTGGAATTTAATTCATAATTTGACAGTTTTAACATACGTCACAGGAAGATTAACACAAAACCAGCTGGATGCCGGTACTGCACAGTAACAGTTACGCCAGTTTAAGGCTGAATGGAGTGTGTCTGAGCATGTATGGCTGTTTGTCTCGTTATTTTTCTATGGTCATGTGACATTATGAGCAGGATGAAGTAAGAATAGAAAACTAAGGAATGGACATGCATATATATCTTTGACACTGACCAAAATAGGTTACTAATATCTGGATGTATGTGAAAACTGCGTAACTAGCATGTAAAACGTTTCACACACTCTTTGGTGCTGCTGCTGCTTTCTTGTGACTCCTGATTTTCCATCATCCATTTCATATCCCTTCAATTACGGAAACCAGCAGTGGAGCTGGCTTTTCCTGGAGTGTGATCCATCTTTTATCCTTTAAAAAGCAGAGACCACCTGCCAGCCACAATTCAACAGATTTGAAGGACTGAACCGCAGAACGAACTCTAATTTACATGCGACAGTTGTTTGAAACACACTGATTGCCATGATTGCAGATTTGAATTTGCTGATGAGATAATGACACACAAAAAAGATTACGACTATTTCGATGCAGTTTGACACTATATGTTTTCTTGAAAAATGTCTAAGTAAAATATTTCTTCCCCCCCCGTTGAGTGTGCAACTGTGCATATAACAGGTTGAATCTGAAAGTTACTTAAGTCTAACGTAGTGCTAAACTCTCACTCTCCATTTAACCGACTTCTATACCTCATTACCTCACATCTAACATTATTCTGTGTAGTAATACCTTTACTGAAGGCTTTACCTGTTAACTGAACCATAATTAAATAATTAAGATAATTTAAGACTCTGTTTCTTCTAACAAAGTCTGTAAAGTGTCAACGTAGGTTTCTGCACTTAAACAGTGAGGCAGTGTTCTCATTTACCGTTTTTTGTTTGTTTAATTACTCTACAACGTTAAATACTGATTATTTATATTTCAAATACAGTGTAAGCTTAAGAATTGAACTTACTGCATAAAAGAATTCATCCTGAAGACATGCTCTAATCTCCTTCTGGGCGATTCAAGCAACTGCTCGGCTGGTAGAGTCGTTATTTTCCAGTATGAAGATTGATGGTTTGATCACCGGCCGCACTGTCTCCCAAAATGTTCTTAGTAAAAACACTGACCCCCCCCCATTGCCCTCAATATGTCGATCAGTGAAAGATTCTAAATACAAATCGCTGGATGGAGTATCCACAGAAAGCTTCTATAAGTCTGTGGACTATATAAGACTGTGTGACTGGATGAATGAGAAATGCATCTTATTGTAATTTGTAGAACCTAAAAAAGGTCTAGAGTACGTACCACTTCCTGTTAAAATGATTGAAAATAATAGACTTAAGACTTTCTCTTCTCACCTGAGATGGGGGTCCTGAAAAACTGGAGGAGGGACCGTAGAGGAAGAGGGCAGCATCCGTCTCCTTCTGACTTTCTCCACCATGATCTCCGGTGTCTGTCATCCCATGATCTCCCATCACCACTAAAAGGGTGTCATTCTGCAGACGATCAATCACAGACCTGAGGGGAAAACAAACACACAAATAAAGTGATTACGTTGGTGCTCTAACTTACATTTCTTCTAATTTGTCCTGATAAAACCTGACTTCTCACACTGGAACAAAACTATGGGATGAATTTTGTGCCACTAGGAAGTGAATTTGAATTCTTTGTATCCGAATGTGAATCATTCAGTTTGAACCTGAATTGATCAGTTTGTATAATTGCTATAATATTGAATCTATTGGTTTGAATGTGTATGATGATGAAATCAAAAGTGTATTTCATTTTATTGAAAAATTCAGCTCCCTAATTCATTCTCACTTTTCAGTTTCACTTCTCTTCATTCAGATTCAGTTTTTCAGTTCAATTTTTTTTCCAGACATCTACTGGTGTCAGACAAAACTAGTCAAACGCAGATTCAGGAAGGGAAGAAGTCAATTTTGCAACAGGAACGCATTTCATGTTATCTTTACCTGCATAAACACCTGCAGGAGTGATGTGCAGTGATCAGCAGCCCAACACTCGGGTTTGTGTTGGGAAAAAAAACAAAACGGTGGGTTCATGTGAGATCGCCAACAATCAATCAATAATCAATTATTAGGACTTCCTCTCTTCTTTTCTGACAGATTCCTGTATTTTTATACGTTTGACAGGCGACAGCTCGGGGGTTGTCAGGTGAGCAAGACCCCTCTAAAACTTATCGACCAATCTCTCCCTCTCTCTTGACTAGTTCCATGTCTACAGGAATGACACGATATTATTAAGATCAATCACATGCTGTGAAGACATTCAATAAAACAATCATTCAGTTAAATGCTTGAAAACTGAAACGTTTCTCTTGTTATTAATTGTGTCAACTTTGACTACACCTGGAAGTCCCTTGGGCAGTTTGGACACCGCAGCAGGTAGATGAAGGGATAACAGGCCTATCGGTCAATCATTTTCATTCACCTGACAGCCTCTGAATTGGCTGCCTATCAAACATTTAAAAAATACAGCAATCAGTCAGAAAAGAAAAGAGGAGCTCCTCTAATAGGCTAAATGATTACTGATTGATTGTTGGTGATCTCCATTTTAATTGATAATTAATAGACCGGGTGAGGAAGAGGACTTGACCGCGTCACTCCAGGAGTGATCACATCGGCCCACCAGGGTTTGTCCTGGTATGTCAGCTGGCCAGTACACCACCAGGTACATTGTAATTCCAATAATTATTTGGACGGGACGAAACACTGAGCGATCATTAGCTGCTGCTGCTAGAGTCCACAGACTGTTTATGTTAAAGCATCATGAACGTCGTTTCCTGAGAGCCTCGAAAAGCAACACGCAAGCAGCTGCCCTGGAGAACATCATTTTGTATGCATGACGCTTCCTGTCATAGCATACATGTCGTGATTTCTTTCTTTCTTTTTTTTTTTTTTTACACAAACCCGAGCGTTGGGCTGCTGATCACTGCACATCACTCCTGCAGGTGTTTATGCAGGTAAAGATAACATGACACACTTTGCCGCTGTAAAATCGACTTCTTCCCATGAATCTGTGTTCAACTAGTTTTGCCTGACGCCAGGACCCACATGTCTGGCACAAAAAAATTAACTGAAAAACTGAATCTGAATGAAGAGAAGTCAAAAGTGAATTTTTCAATAAAATGAAATACACTTTTGATTTCATTGTTGGACACAATCAAACCAATAGATTCTATTTCAAATGAGTCCATTCAGGTTCAGATTTTAAAAGCAATAATTCAAACTGATCACTTCAGGTTCAAATTGAATGATTCACATTTGGATATAAAGAATTCAAATTCACTTCCTAGTGGCACAAAATTCATCCCATACACAAAACTTAACAAGTAACCGGTGCTGCATCATTTTCAGACACCTTTTGTTAGTGAAAGTAATATTTCCTTTCTGTCTGGGTCAACAAGTGCCAACGCTCATGTGAACTACGACAGCAGCTGATGAGGACTGCAGCAGGGGGATACGGGGAAACAAGCATGCAGCACCTGCATTATTATCTGACCTGATGACTCCGTCCATCTGGGTGAGCTTGTCAGCCATGGCTGGGTGGTCAGGGCCAAACCTGTGACCACAGTGATCCACCCCCAGAAAATGAGCAACTATGACGTCCCAGTCGTCACCCGCCACTGTTAAAAACCAACAGAAATAGAAAAAGAGAAATGACATGCACGAACAACAGGCGTAGAACGGGCACTCAATATACAACCACAATTCAAGAAAGAAAAGAAAAGATGTGATGTCGTGTAAAATGTAAATAAAACAGAATGCAATGATGTGCAAATCTTCAACTAACATTTTATTCACATGTGAGGCAGTTTACCACTTCATGAAAAATATTACACATGAATTGAATGAAGATGTGCATTCCCTCACTTTTAACGTTTGATTTGCTTTTTATTCTACTGTAAATAAAATATAGGTTTATGTCTGCAAATCATTGCGTTCTGTTTTTTATTCATAATATACACAGGTTACCAAGATCTTTTCCAACTAGGGCTGTATGATAAAAAAAGTAAATTCTTGTGGTAAACGCATACTAGTTGTGTACAGATGCTGCAGGATCCCGTTATCCACAGTGTGCAGATCCTTCACATTGAAAGAAGGGAAAGGAAGAGAGCGGTAGAACTTCTTCGGAAAAAGACTCTCCCACGTATCATCGCCCATGAACACCACCCGTTTTCCTGTGAAGGGGGAGGCACAATTTAGACATATAAGAGGAAAAACAGGTGAAAAAAACATGCATGTGCCTTAGAGACATCCCTGACTTGTAGAGGTCATTTAAAAAAAACACATTAGTGACAGAAGCTGCTCCTAATCTCAAAAAAGTAAAGCAGTTAGTGTCTTAGATACCACTAAAATGTATGTTATGACTGTGTAGCAGCTCACCCATTTGCCCAAGCTGGTGGATAAGATTGTCCTCCAGAATGGCACTGGACGCAAAGTTATTACCGACATCCACAAAGGTCGGCAAGGATCCAGTCGTGAATCCCTTGATCCTCTGCATGGTGGTCGTAGGTGGGTCAGCCCGGAAGGGGTACAGACGACTCTGAGAAGGCCTTGAAGAGACCATCTCCTCCAGCACAGGGAGCTTGTTCTCGTAAGGTCGAGGATCCGTCTTGCTGGGGTCAAACCGGGCGAAGTCGATCTTGAGGGCGTCGATGATGAGGACGACGACCCTGCGGACCCGCGGCTGGGAGCGGCAGAAATCCGCCGACTTCTCCCTGGGCTCCAACACGTCCCCGCAGGTGCTGGTCCTGTTCACCTCCAGTCTCACCAACAGGAACCCACCCACGAACACGTAGATGCCCACGAAGTACACTGCACACATCCAGAGGAGCAGGGACAGCACCGGCAGCCCCTTCATCTTCAGCACACCTGTAAGAGGCGGTTACGGTCGGATTCAGACACACCAACCGCAACACGTTCACATGTCAAAGGAGCGGAGAGGTGCTAATACAGGTAAAATGTGACTTGGCATAAATAAACAACAACAAAATATATATATGCACCGTGCAAACAAACAGACCCTGAGGTCTACCGGTAAGATGAGCTCACATGGAGAGACGGTCAACGTCCGTAAGTTGTCGCCGCTAGCTGCCCAGCTCCCTCGGTTTAGTCACTGACCTTGCCGCAGTTGGGCTCTCGTCTCCTTTCGGCTGGAGGGCAGACGTTAATGCGTGTGTGTATGTTAACAACAAAGGTATATGGGCGTCTCAAGTAAACAGAGGACGAGGCGGCACGTTCACCTTCATCGGAACTGTCAGGCAGTTCTGACGACGAGGAACCCGGCGAAAATTCAAGGCGGACTTCTTTTTTTGTAACACCAAGACGATAAATTTGTATCCCGAAATTTTGGTTTTCAGGTTAACATCGGTCCTAAAACTTCATAATTAAAACTGAAGAAACAAAATATATTCCCTAAAAATATATTTAAAAACGAAATAATACGCATAAATTGTGGTTTGTTTTGTTTTTTGAAGAAAATCTGTCACTACTGGGCTTGCCTGTAAGGCAACGGTGCGGGTACAGAAGCGACCCAATCTTGGAGCCAAAACTCATTCAATATTCTCAAGATTTAAATGGTTTTAAAACATAGTTTTAATCACGCAAAAAGGGAACTGTAGAACGGACCCATTATTTAAAAAATAGTAATATTTATATTTTAAGCCCAATGCCTATCTATCTCCATTATCTCATATCTTAGCTTCTCCTTTTTTATTTCAAAAGATTGGAATGTTAAGATTCCAGCTGTCATCCTCTATGGATGATGACCTGGAATACTCATACTATATTTCAACTAATTTAAAACAACAGTGACTCAGAGAAATGTAATAAGACGAAGACACCTGGTGATGACACTTTCTTTTACTTTGTTGTTGATAGTGACTCCAACTACATCGTTTTTTCAAAGAAAATGCTCTTTTGTTTTGAACCCTTGTGTACATACTATGCAAGTCCTCTGACATCAAAGTCTGTCTCTAATTACTAATGTTCAGATGTATCCATTCCATGTTGCCTTGTGTTCCATAAACCATTAAGCATCACTATCTTTGAAGTGTTTTGATTTAATAAATAGCCCCAGTAAGACATCAGAAGTGAATACAAATATGCAGGTGATAAGCTCATTTGAGCAGAACTTACTCTGAATGCTTCTAAACTGAGTAGGATCTAATTGTTTGTAAACTGGATTATATGGCCAAATTAAAAAAAGAAAGAAAAAGAAACCATAATCAGAGCAGATTATACATGTTAAAGAGCGTGGGGTGATTGTGTAACCGATCATATATTATTTCACTCCATCTTAATGTGCTGAGGAACACATTTTGTGTTTTTATATGGCTTTTCATTTAAAAAAAGAAGAAAAAAAAACACTACTAATCCACACATGAATATCCAAATAAATTGTATACCATAAGTGCAGGTATTTTTATGGAACTTAAGTATTAGTTTAAGAATTTTTATTTTTTTATTTTAGGGATGTAGCTTTATTTTTCAAGAGGGGGATACTTTTTCCAAGCAATCGAAGAATATTCCCCATTACTTTGTGTAATTCAACATACTGAATCATCAACAGTTTTCCAGTGACAGTCTGGCGTAATCTGGGCCAAATAGAAATACAACCATCTACTAAATGGGATTTCTTAACTCTCAAAGCTAGTTCTAAAGCAAACTGCACCCCTTTTCGAGGTGATCATGTTTTAAAGTGGAACAAAAAGGGAATTAAAGACAGCTTTGGGAACATTATGAGGCACCCAGCCAGACATCACACCTAGCAGTAACTTAAATGCTAGCCCCACTAATTTTAAAGATGTCTGAACTGCCAAAGCACAAAAAAAAGCAAACTAACGATTCTACAAAACCAAAGTGGAGTTATTCAGGTAAACTTAGAAAATGGGGACGTTCACGTCGTCAAATTCTTCTCTCACATAACTTTTCGATTGAAAAGTAGAAGGTTTTATGCAACAATACATACTGGAACAGATGTACTGGTTAGCCAATAAGAGAAGTTGCATCCATGTCTTTGCTGACATTCCTGTCACTGGTGAGAGGATACTTGGCTGGAGGCCGGTGATTATTACCCAGACAGTAATTAAAACAGAAACAAACATCACTCAGATTCTCAAACAAAATGTGTATTTTCATTGCCCAGAGTTCCATGGCAAGACTTTGTAATGTAAGTGGTGCCTCCCTGCGTCCTGTCGGGAGACGGTTTCTGACAGCTGCTCGTGCAGCGATGCCTCAACATCACTGACAACTTAAAAATGCTTCATCTGGTTCTGTGTCATTTATTATTCCGAGTTCATTCACTGAGTCCGCTGTTCTTCAGGTGATGCTTTCTCATTCACAAGCTCCTCTTTCTTCTCCTCCTCCCCTTCTGGTGATAGATTTGGGGTTGTTTTTGCCAACGCTCCATAAATGCTCATAGCCTGCGAGGCAAGAGCACAAATTGAGAACTGTTAATGTCGTACTGAAGCTCGCTGCTGTGAACACAATACCTGACACAAAAAATGTGCATGTATACAAACCTGAGAGACCATCCCGCTAATGTCGCCAGTGTTGGTGGGCAGAAGGACCGTGTTGGACTGTTTGGCGAGGTTAGAGAAGGCAGACACGTACTGTTCGGCCACACTGAGTGAAGCAGCTGCATTTCCATTCTGTACAAGAAAAACAAAAATAAATAAATAAATAAATATCAACATTAACTGGACTGAGATCACCGCCATGGTAATGACAAAGGGAAAATCGAGCTTACCTGTTCACGCAGAGCGTCAGACAGCATACGGATCGCCTTTGCTTTTGCTTCAGCTTTGGCCAACACTGCTTGAGCCTCACCTGGAGGAAACAGTCATTCATTACTTCCACAGCTTCACCTGGAATGGTGTAAAGCTGCAGACAACCAGCAGCAGTAGTCTAGCCAGTACTGGAATCGAGTCTTTCAATGCACCTACCACTTGCGCTGTTGATCTGCTCAGCTTTTTGACCCTCCGAGGCTAGAATCTGGGCTTGTTTACGACCCTCAGCAACATTAATGGCCGCCTCCCTCGTCCCTTCAGACTCCAGCACCGTGGCTCTCTTTTTACGCTCAGCCTCCACCTACACAGAAGAAAGACACTGAATGTCTGAGTTTATTTTGTGATTCATACAGCTGCAGTTTGTCCAAAGCCTCACAGATAAAGAGCTACATTTCTTTGTAGCTTTAGAGAGCCAGTCTTTACTCAGAGGCCCCTGGTCTGAGTCAAGAATAAAACTGAAGTCACAAGTGACTGAAATACACATTCATTTCACCTGCATCTGCATGGATTCTTTGACACGAGGTGGGACGTGTATATCTTTGATTTCGTAACGGAGGCAACGGATTCCCCACTCGTCGGACGCTTGGTTGATGGAGTGGACGATGTTAGAATTAAGGGACTCCCTTTCCTTGGAAATAAATACGTACATCAATACAACATTTGTTGCTTAAAAAACAAAAACAGAACAAAAGTGAGACACTGCAGTAATTTTGTTTTCTTTTTACCCGGAACACTTTGTCAAGTGTAAGTTTTCCCAGCTCTGAACGCATGGTGGTCTGCGCCAACTGTGTGACTGCATATTCTGGATCCTCAACACCGTAGCTGGCCTGAGGGGATGGATGGAGGAGATTTCTGCTGATTACTCTGCTTAGCGCAAGAAATGATAAGGAAGGAGAAAATCATTGCGTTCTTCATACCTTGAAAGGGTCCAGGATCCTTAGATAAAGCACTCCATCAATCTGTAGTGTTACATTATCTGGAAAATATCAAAACATTTAAGAGCAGATCAGATTTTATTCATCAAAGTGTCACATTTAGGCTGAGAGGTACAGCTACCACAAAACAGAGATGCTCTACAGAAAAACTACCATTATCCTTCCCTCTTAGAGTAATGAAAATATACTCACCTAGAGACACTGCAGACTGTTCTGGGACATCTATCACAATTTCTTTGAGACTTTGAACATAACGAATTCTGTCAAGTATCGGGATGAGGAAGTTTAATCCCTAGAAGCAGACAAGGAAAAGAATGTAGCTAGTGTCAAAACAAGAAAAGACTAATTATTTTAGTGGACACTATATA